>CAAKHD010014306.1:99078-204467 GCA_901007705.1 Fistularia tabacaria
CTATGCACGTCAACAGTTGTTCGCGGGGGGGGGGGGGGGGGTACATATTTTTAAATATTTACTTATAACGCGGGCTTTCATTACATCCTCCATCGTATCTCGATGTGAACGTAGAACGTTGCTCACCGCTTATTAAATCCCCTATTCGTGTCTTCAGCAGAGAAGGGGGCATCTTCATCAGCTCCACTTTGAACACCTTGTCCACGGTTGCGATCATGTTCTCCATCTTGTTCTGCATGTCATTCATCCGCTCTTGTGCTGCGTGATTTACAAAGTAGCGGGGGGGGGGTAAAAAAACCGGGACCAGGTGAGGAGCTCGACATGCGGGTGTTTCTAAAACTACCTTCCTTCTCAAAGTGCTGGGTGAAGAGGGCCAGCCTGCTGTGCCGCATCTCTCTGCTCAGCTGCTCCTTGTTTTGGGCGCTTCCCGGGTTCCTCGGCCACCTCAGAGGCATGTCTTTAGGATTTTCCTGGCAAACTTCGTCCCACCCCCGTCGGAGGAGCTCCCGCTTCGAAAACCCATCTGAGTCGGAGCGATGTTTAACCGGTTCCCGGTCCCCAAACATCGCGAGATCATGTCACGTGACTGGGTTGGGCGCGTCAACGCAGGTGCAATTACGTTGCATCAATTAAGGCCCGGTTCCGACACCGGCGGACGGAGTGACTGCTGACCCGAGCGACTCGTGAGACATTTTTATTAATAAATGTCATAACACAAGATAAACTTCAATTTGATTTTACTTACAATTTTCCAGTGGCTAATATTCATGCATCCTTGATTATAATAGTTTCAGAAGCTACAGTTCATCTTGTCATCTACAATATGTGACAAGTGGTAAAGGTAGCTTAAATAAATGGGGGGGCGGGGGGGGGGGTATTGTAAACGATACCCCGGTTAATCAGAATCAACTTCATTCGCCAAGTATGTGTGACCTTATAGGGAATTTGACTCCGGATATTTCTCTGTAAATACAAAAGTCAGGTACTAAAAAGTTCCTCAGGTTTTAGGTTTTCATTTAAAATTGCTGTTTTTCTCTCTGTTATTCTGGACATTGCAGCCTGTCAACAGTCCTTTCGTCTCCCCAGGCAACAAGCCTCACTTCATCACAACCAGTGACAGGTGGCCAGGTGAGGCATGTCATGGAAAATATAAAATGATACAAAATAAATATTTTTCCACTGATCTGTGTTATAAGTGTATTTTCTGTATGAGTCCATTAATTTAATACATTTTCTTCAGTAAAAATTGCAGAATTTGCATATTTCCAGGACTCCAGAGTTGGGACAGTGCGAGCTGAGCCTTACCTCTGCCCACATAGTCCTTCACAAACTGGGCTGCATGGTGCTGCTCGTTTCTTTTTCTCAACATGTTGCCAATATAATGATCTTTGATGAAAGATTCTATGATTATATACACTGACCTTCCACAGCCTGTGGAATATCTTTCATGTGTGTTAGTGATTTTTTTCTCGCTGATCGGTAAATAAATCGCAATGAAGGCACCAGATAAGGCAGTCTGTGCTTTGCGGTACCTGAGGGGGGTTCACGTTGGCTGGCAGGTGCTTTTATCTGCCGTTCTTCCATTAGCAAAACAGAATTAAAAAAAAAAAGAATAAAACTAAATTAAATAAGATACATTAAGTAAAAGAAAATAATGAGGACTTTTACGACTAAGTAATGGTGCTTTTAGTGAAGGATAGGAGCTTGGACTTTGAATAACAATAAAGGTAAGACCACAAATGTTTTTCAGTTTTATAAAAACATGGACAAATTCACAAGAATTTAAAGTTTTAAAAACAATTTAGTTTTTTAGGGTCAAATTTGAAATTGTGTTGTACGCAACACTATACTTTTCTTCGTTTCGAAGGAGTATGTATAAAGCATATTCTCGATCTATTGTCTTTTACCAGGGTAAAAGAAATGTTGTCTTTATCTTGATGGAGACAAACCAGTTTGAGAAATATACGGAAAAACAACAAATGTATTGTTTTTGAAGGGATTCCATTCCTAGCTGTCATTCTGGTGTGAGAAGGAATATATATATATTTCGACCAGAATATATATCTTGTATATATAGTGGCGGACACTACATATATTTCGACCAGAATATAAATTCTGATCGAAATCTTTTCATGGCAACTGGACTTGAATTTCTACCCTTGGAGACATTTCACCTCTCATCTGAGAGGCTTCTTCAGTTTGGAAGGACTGTGGGGAGCTCTGAGGTTACGAATTCTGATTACACAAAGTAGGCGTAATTAGAACTCACCAAGCCAGAACATCCCATTGACTGCTGAAGGAAGAAAAACTGAGGTCCAACATATTAGGAAAGCCCATAAATCTTGTGGCTACCCTATTTGGTCTTTGCCAAAACAGAAATCAGAAGAACACAGAGAAGCTCTTGAAATGGAGACATTGTCATACTGGACGTTGCTAGTATTTCAGGAAGATCTCAGAAGGGTTTTCAACAGACACCAAATACTGAAGAATGTGTTTTATGCTGTCACCTGCAATGAGGATTGTGATGACGTCTACATTGGTGACACAAAGCAACCTCTGCACAAATGGATGACCCAACACAGGACAGCTAACTCTTCAGGACAGGACTCCGCAGTCCACCTACACCTGAAGCACAAGGGACACTTCTTTGAAGACAGCATTGTCCGCGTTCTAGCTAAAGACACATGGTTCTAGTCAAAGAAGCCACCTTTGTACAAACGGGAAAAACGACTCTGAAAAGAGGAGGGGGCCTTCGGCACAACCAGTCCACTTGAGCTGAAGAAGCCTCTTGGAAAACAGGTGAAATGTCTTGGGGAAGAATTTAAAGTCCAGTTGCTGTGAAAAAGTTGACAAGTAACCATGACCTGGATGACTAAGAACCTCCATTGACAATAGTTATTTTTTTTAATGACAGAAAACATGCACATTAGCAAACTCTCCTGAATTACTATTTTTGAATTTCAAAAAGAAACAACCTCCAAAAGAGCAAGTAGTTACCAAATTTACATGAACTAGCATGATGTCATTTCCAACATTTAACCAATCCTTGGGAAGGAAGGGGGTCAATACTGGACTTAAGACAAGGAACAAAGTGACGTTGAAAAAAAGTGACTTTTAATCAGGTTGCAAACTCATTTATTGCAGCACACTCATGTGTAGACATTCACTTCCTTTCCACAGGACGGTAAGAGATCTCTTAATATAACTCTGCTATAGGGAGATGAAATGTACAGAATCAGAGCAGGGCTGAGTCCAACAAGACACATTAAAAGGGTTTGTTAGTACTTAAAATGCAACAATACCACACTGTCTGATAACCACAAGTGAATATCACAAAAATAAATAGAATTTCATTTTTTGTTGTTGAGGGTAATAATTTGAGGTGAGGTCATTTCAATTTTCACCTTGTTAGGTTTTAATCTGCAGTGCAATTGAATAACTCATATGGTCTCCTTTGTATCAGTCACTCACCCAAGTTGACCAAACCGCCATCATTTCCATTGGTTTGTCACTGCACAACTAGCTTTTGGGTGGAATGATGCCAGTTCTTTTTCTGCCTTGACGATGATGAGCAGTAAAAACAAAGATCCATTACTAGCAAAAATCGTGGAACCACTACTGCTAATACTTAAGGCTAATGTTTGGAAACCTTAAAATCCTGCCTTGAAAACATCAGATTTAAAACTCTATGCATTCGTTCCAATGTGAGTTTATGTGAGTAAGGAATAGCCAAATGTGAAGTATAGAACTAATCTATCATGAAGATTAGGTACATTAGCAGAACATGTAAAGTTTGTTTTGGTAAGAAATGCTGATATTTAAAAACAAGATGAGCTGCAGCTCATCTTTCCCTATATCTGGCATTAAGGAATACGAATAAGTAGCGGGATGCACCTTTCTACATCCACATGAAGATAATTATTTTCATGACCTCTACCCATCAAACATCAGTGTTTTAAGAAATTTGCCTATTTACATTGATCCCTATCATAAGAAAAACTATAGATGCCCTGTAAGACAAATGAAATCCTGGCCCCTGCTGCTTAGATTGAGCAAAGGTAATAGTAGTCTTAGCCAGTCAAATTTCATAAAATATATTCCTCCCTCAAAACAACATCTGGAGCCATAACTTCTTTCAAAAAAATGATTTAGCATGATTTTTCCTCTTATTTTGATTAAAATCATAGGTTTTTTTTTTAGAGGTTTTTTTTTCAGGTGACCCCTCTCCTGATGAGTTCAATCACTGCACTCAGTGGTTTTGACATGAAAGTCTCATGAATTACCATTGACTGCATAACAGTGACTGTAAAAGTTACAACACGCAAACAGGAACATTCTGGATTATTGTTGGGATTTCATGGCTTCCGGTAAGGCTATGCTACTGATCCCATCTGCAACGGTCATTTGTGCTAAGCTCACAAGCAGTGGGTTGGTGTTCTGTGCTCCCAAATGCAGCACGTAGAAAAGGAGAACATATATCTTTTACCATAGAGATCATTGCAAACTTGGTCGTTTCCCAAAAACTTGTTCCTTTCAAGAGATGTTGTAGAGTGCTGGTGCAGAGTAGCACAGTTTTAAGACTGGTTGGGATCGCAAGGACTCTGGAATGTTGTGGCTTAAGTGATCAATAATTAGTGATTGTCCTCGGTCTCTCCCATCTTCATGTGCTGCAAATATATTTACACAGAAACAGAGGGCCCCCACACTGAACCTGTACATTTGCAATCAAAAAACAGACAGCAACATTCATTAAGACTTGGATGAATCAGTCAAGGCATCAACACTTGTTGCCTTAAAAATAGGTATCCCTATATTACTTCCCCCGAGTAAAAAATATGTACAAAATGGACTTGAGTTACTGTTTGTTTGTTTGTTTGTTTGTTTTAGAAAGTGCACAAAGGAACAATCAATCTTGCTTCAGGACAGATTTGAGCAAATTAGCAAAAATGCTACAAGACTGAGAAGAGACTGCATGTTCAAACACGCACACACAGATAAACTCAGTATGCCTACAGTTTAACGGCAGTGGATACATTCTGTACAGTGAATTATCATTCTATACACCATCTGTCGGGAAACACACCTACTAGTCCCAAAAGTTCACCAATTTCCAAGCAGTTTACAGATACAGTTCCACCTGCAGGGGTTGCTGGGAAAATCTGTGACAAATATAATTTAAAAAAGCACGGTGTCTTCAGAAGAAGCAGTAGAAGTACCATGTTTTGGTGATTGGAAGTGTTTAAACACAAAATCATATGCAACTCCTAACCGGGCCATTTGATTTTCCTAGACGCTCTCTATCTTCCTTCGACTGTCACTGCCGCGGCGGATGCCGCAGACCGAGCCAAGAGTTAGATGAACGGGGGGCCAAAGCTCTTAAGGCACAGCTTCGTGTTGGGGCTGGGATAGTGATCAATCTGCTGCAGAGACTTGAGCTGCTCCTCACTGAGCTGATCATAGGCCTGCTGGTACTCCCTGTCATAGGCCTCTGCAGAGCCAAAAAGAACGGCGCATGTTAATGTCGCAGACATAATTAACCATACATATTAATACAACAGAATAGAATATAACAGAGCAAAAAACTACTGTAAATTCCAGACTACTCGCTGCTACTTTTTTCAAGCGCTTTGAACAATGCTGCTTAAATGATGATGCGCCTAATTTATGTATTTCTATGGGCCAACAAATTTTCATCCTGCCCAAATATTTAGCCCTATCACATCAGACCAATGAAATGACACATTAACAACGCAGAACACACGTGTGTGGTTTACACATATGAAATTTAAAGCGGCAATGAAAGAGAGACTAAAGAAGTGTGTGACGGAGGATTTCTGAGGCTGCTTAATTCAGACACTGAAGAAGACAACTTGAGTAGTTTTAGTGTGCAGGATAAAGATGAAAATAACGATCAATGACTCTCCCTGGTAGGATACTGCATTTCTTTTTTTTTTAACCAGTCGTGCTACAGGCACTGCAGATTATATTCAGGTGTGCTCAAGAGTCCGAAGATTATTATACTCGACGATAAGTCTTCTGGATTCACAAAAGAAATGAACTACAAAAATGGTCTTTTTTGAAATGTTCTTAATATGGAAAAAAAATCCTCATATCCTCATATTTAAAGGTCCATCCTCATTATCAGTCATGGTATCTGCTTGGGAATTCCGAATGGATTAAAAGTTGTCCAATATCATTAAAAAACAATTTAAATCCCTGATGCTTTTTCCTGTTTGTTTGTTTTTTGGTTTTTTTCTGGGGGGGGGGGGGTATTTTAGGTCATGTATTGCTAAACTTCAATGACAATTTTTTTTAGAATATACCAGTTGGAAATTAAACATTTTGTCATTACATTTAAAATCAATATTTCAACTTGCTAAGGAAATTTAAAACAAAAAACAAAAAAAACATTTACAAAAGAGTAGATTAAACACTCACCTATGTCAATGTTTTCCCGGCCCAAGGCCACCAGAGAAAGGAACAATATCTCTCTGTAGATACTCCTGGAAGAAACATAAAAAGATTTTTTTTTTTATTTTTTATATATACCTTTGACAATCCTGCAGAAATGTGTTAAAACCATTCTGACCTCCCATTTGTCAAGAGGTACTCAAGCTAGAGCTAGACTCACCGCTGTCGTTTGACCCCCTCTGGTCGTTGTTTGATCTCTCGGATCAGCAGGGTGATTGGGCTGAAGACATCGTTAGTCTGAATGTTGCGAACAATGCTGTTGAGGAGAGATCGGACCTCCTGGTGGTCTGTTGGAGCCAATGTTCTCTTCTTCTCCACTGGAAAAACAACATACACTTTACATGCCATTCAAAATAAGATTATGGCAGCCTCCTATACATGCTATGCTATCAACATAAAACTCTAGCGAACTGGATTCATTATGTATTTCTCCCACTTTGCTGTGTTATCCTAAAGATAACATCCAGTGTCAGATGCTGGATCTTATACAGATAATCTTATTTAGAGACAATCTCGGTCCATCCTTACATCCAAAAATACATATGGCATGGCATTTATATAAACATGATCAATTGTATCTTAATATTAGGCAGTTTCTTTTCAGAGAAGTTTGTCGTGTTTATAATCACAATATGATTGAGCCATCTATATACATTAAACAGGTTAAAGGAGAGGGTTTCCATCATTATGGAGAGTAAAGTAAGAGTTGAAAGGTCGTCTTTTTTTCTTTTCAATGTGTTTCCCATGCCTGAAAATGGTTTGACTGACCTCCCATGGTGTGTTTGAAAACCTAATTACCTTTGATTGCATTTTGGCCCTTGTAGAAGCAGTAAAAGTAATGAATGCGTATATCATTACCGATGATATCGAAGCAACATGTGCACAATCGGTGAAACTGTATGTGTGTGTCTTCGTATGTGTGTGCTCTCACAGAAGGTCCTCCAGAGCTCGTAGAGGGGTTCTCCTGGCTCCTTATGCAGGTTGATGTTGTCCCACAGGAGCTGGATGTAAACCTGCTTACTGTCTTGGGACAGTGATGTCAGGGGAAGCTACACAGGCACACATAGTAAATAGATTATCACTTCGAGTATGGAACTACTAAATGTAGAGATACCGCATTTATGTCAAAAACTAGATTTACTTAAAATTCTTGTCGTAATCTTCAGTTCTGAACTGAAGAAGCCTCTTGGATGAGGGGTGAAACGTCTTCAAGAGAAGAAATTCAAGTCCAGTTGCCACGACAAGAAGATTACGACAAGAATTCACCATGACCTGGATGACTGTGAAGCTCCAAAGACATAGATTTTCTTTACAATCACATTTTAATGTTTCAAGAGAGAAAATAAATTTCATTTGCTCTGTATGAAAGAAAAAACATTTTGTGAGAGCAGCTGAAAGAACAGCGTCTGACCTGCACTCCATTGTTGCAGTGTTCAGAGGTGAGGATGAGCCCGGGAAGATGAGTGGGAAGGTCCAAGCGGCGGAAATAGCAGACCAGGTTCCAAAAGATGATGGGGTGCTGGCTGAGGAACTTGTGGGTGTAAATCACCTGGTTTGGAGCACAATGAAAATGATAACTTAAGAGGAGCCATCAAGTCAGGAAGTTATTATCTGACAGTCAGTGATCTGTCAAGTTCAATATCTGAGCAGGTGTGTCAGTCAAGATTACCTGATCGCCCTCATTCTCTAGGAGGGTCTCCAGCTCCTTGCGCAGCACCAGGGGGCTGAGGTACGGTACAGAAACCGGCTTTGGGTTTGGCCTTTTTGTCCCCATCCCATCCTGTCAAAAAAAATAAAATAACATAATTCATATTTGCTGTGTGCAGTTTGCAGAGGTAAAAGGGTCAGGAATCTTCTGAGACACAGACCGACATCTCTTGCAGGCTGCAAGGGAGGCTGGTAGTGGAAACACCATGTCCGGGCCTCTGACTCGAGTCAAGGCTCTGCAGGGGGCCACCAACACTATTACTTCGTGTCAAAGACGTGCCGCTGCATCTCTGCTGCTTCCTGGCAGCCTGGTGCTCCAGGAGACCCAGAGGATCTGAATGAACCGCCTCTGGAATTAGACTGATGAACAAACAGGCGAGGATACATTAACTAGATAATTTAGGATGGGAAGATTCTGTTCATCTTGAGTGAAGGAGTAAATCTGCAGTGTAAAAACCTGCAATGTATTTCTTTTAAGTAAATATTATACCTCTTATGTGTTCTTGGAGTATCTTCTGAAGTCGCCTGGGTTTTTTCTTCAGGGCAAGTAATGAGGTCCGGTGTCTTCATGTCAGCTGAACTGCTAGCTTTGTGCTGTGTACTGCTGCCGTGGATACTGTCTCCTGAGGCACTGGGATTTACATAGAACCTATAAAAGGAACAGAGCAGAACATAGTCAGGCTCTGTATGAATGTATTGGTCCAAATTAAAATCAAATGGCAGCTTAAACACATTCTTACCCCGGAATTGTGCGCAGGTCATGGAACTCCACATGCAATAAGGGAAGGAAGGCTGTGTGACAGAATGGACAATTCGTATTCAAATTGGAGTCGTCTGCTGTCCAGCCAGCCATGATTTCCTCATCGTACACCAACGCTTCACAGGAGCGGCACTGAGAGCAACTCGACATCAGCACCTGTCAGCAGGATAACAAACCAGAGTTATACAAACACACGGGAGTGCGAGCAGATAGGATGCCAGATGAGGCGGCCGTATGTCGATTTCCGACCTCTAATGCATAGTTCTGGTAGATGCTAGAAGAAGAGGCGTGATGCGAGGAGCCTTGCTCGGAGTCCTGAGTCCGTCCTGCTCTCCCTGGAGTCAGGTATGCTGGGGGACAGATTTTGACAGCCGACATCAAGCTAATGACCTCGTCTTTTCCTCACAGACATAGGAAAGTTCTTGCATACGTGTCTGGTGCGTCCCTCGGCCCGTGTCACTGCTGCCGCTGCTGCTACCTATGCTGGTGCTGCTCTGGTTCAGACCATTGGCCACAAGCCCAGGGATGGGCCCCCTCTCACAGTTCTCATCAGCATCATGAGCAGTCAGTCGATGTTCATCCAATTGGGTGGGGAAGCCGCCGCAGCTTGGTTCATTCTGCAGAACATCAGACCTTGATTTGTGCTACAGGCTGACGTTTGTTAGATGCTTTCTCTGATCTCAGTGCATGCAGCAGATCCAACCCATATATTGGTGAGCCAATTTCAGTCGGACTATGGTGGCCTTAAAACATAAAGTGGATCTAAACATGTGTACACACATATAAACCAATCAAAGCTTGACCTTTGGCTATCTTTTGATTGGGACTTTTTGGCTTTGGATTGGGCTACCATAAGAAATACTCCTAATCCTTAAACACACTCACCTCATCATCTGAGTAGGAGTAGGCTGAGGCCACAGCCCCCCACACTTTGCTGGCTACATTTGCTGCTTGCTTCATTCCAGACTTCAGCACATCAATTTTAGGTCCAGACAATAATGTGTCCATTTTGATGCCTGAGAAGGAGTTAATGACTGATCCCAATGATCCTCCCTGAGAGGATTTGACCAGCGCAGAGAGCGAGGAGGCTCTCAGAGTGGGGCTTCCAGTTGTACTGCTGCCCATTTTTGTCTTCACTGCAAACGTCTTTGAGCGAGTGACAGTCATTGGACTGCGTTTGGGAGTGTCTCCTGGGGACCCACCTGGAGTTTTCACAGGAGGAACAGGAAGGCTAGACCTCCTTTCCAGCGACTTTTTGGACTGAGGCGAATCGATGGAGTCTCCCTGGGCCTGCTGGAGCTCCATAGAGGAGGACTTTGCACCCAAGGGGCTACGCAGGCTCATGTACATCTCAATCTCTTCTGCCAAGTTCCGGGACACAACAGCTGGCAGGGAGCGAGGGGGCTCCTGGCTTGTGACAGATGCCGACTCCTCACTCTCTGACACCAGGAGGGAAAGCGGGTCAGCACCCACCTGGACATCCGCTCTCTCCAGGGGCACTCCGCGCAAACCAGACTCCTCCTCATTTGCTTCAGTGTGTTTCCTCTCCCCTTTCTCCAGTTTCACCTCACCCACCTCTTTATCTCCTCCTTTTTCTCCTGGGATGTCATTTCCTGGTAGCTTCCCCAGTGCCAAGCCCTGATCATCTTCAGGCTCCTCCTCTAAGTCATTAAATAGGGCTTTGGACACACTGTGAGGTGGGGGGCTTTGGCTGCCAGAGAGTGCTGCTGTAAGGATACGGGCGTCAGCCCCCATCTGGCTGGCAATGTGATCAACGCCTTTTTCCAAGAGCATTCCCGCACGTGTTTCGGCACTGAAGCTACAGCTGCGTTCAGCAAAGGCTTTCTGCCGCTGCTGTTGAGGCTGAATAGCTACTTCCCCAGATGGTTCAGAGGTTTCATGATCAGGAAGAGACATGCTACCACGCTTGCTGTGCGTCCTGAACAACTTTCCGGTACCTGCGGTAGAGCATTTTGGGTAAAAAAACAATGACTTAAACCCTATAACAGTGACCAACCTGCTCCTAAAATAACAAAGACCAATCTAAAACTAACTAACGCGAGGAAATTGTTAGTTAAGCTTGAGGTCGTCATGATGATGATGATGATCATCATCATCACTCTCCTACCAGCATCAAAGCTCCCTGTGGACAGCTTGACAATACTGGGGACCGGGGAGAGCCCCTCAATCGCACTGGGAGGATCTGGAACTGCTATTGCACTGTCCACTGAGCCAGCCACATCTTCTCCTGCATTAGAAAACACCATTTCATATTGTGATTTGTGGTTATATTTTGTAAATGAAAAACAAATCAGAAACAAAGTAGATTGTCTTTTCTCCCCACATACTGCTTTGTTCTGTTTTGGCACAAGTTGTGTCTTGAGTAGAAAGGTCAGCCGTAAGAGAAGGGTCCCCTGCTTCCTGATGCAACTCGTCCTTGGATCCATAACCAAGATCCGACTGTTGACCTGTTGGTGGATGACAGATACAAAATGTTCATTTAATGTTCTTTAATTCGGATTGAGATTTCAGATAAGCTCAGCATCTTTTTAAATCAGCATTTGACTTGCAGTACCTGTATTACAGTGGCCATCTGTGGAATCACTGATGTCATGGCTCTGAGGAAAGAGGTTGTTTTCCTCACCATTAACGTCACTTGAGCTGTCAGCGCTGCAGTGACTCAGATGGTCAGCGACTGCAGTTAACAACAGGACAAAAAAAAAGACCGAGGACTCAGAGATAAACACAGAAATGTTTGTCTGCTTGATAATATGATCGATTTAAATCGTCTTAGTTTTAATCAGTTATGCAAAACCATATACTGTTAAGAACTTTCTTCACCTTCATGCTTATCTCTGGTAGAAACTGAATGGTTTCTTCTTGGAAGATACACAGACAAGGGCTCGCTTGAACTGAGCCACTGCACGCACAACATTACGCAGCTTGGTCCACATAAAAAGACCGCTGCGGTTTCGGCTGGGCCACGGACTCTCCAACACTGCCTGCAGAGGGATTCATACACATAAGGTCATCGTTTTAAATTTTGTTCTGCTGTCTAATGTTCCACAGAAGGAGATAATACTTATTCATATTTGATTACTGTTGAAAATGGCCATTGGTTTTTCAAAACCTCAAGCAGGGGTAGGCGATACATCACCTTGTTATAGTATCCATATGTGATGGCATTTGGATGAACTCCAGCTTTTTTCATCTCAAACAGGATGCGCACCGCCATAACAGGAAAACCCCAAACACCACAGAGTTGCATCATCACCCTATAACAGACCTGAGACCAGGAGAGTAAAAGCACGCACTCAGGCTGATGAAAATAATGGCCAATATTACTTCAAGTAAAAGCATTATTCATACCCCGTTAATGCAATTCTATGACCGAGCCTTGGCCCTGTGAAATTTGAATGACCATCAATTCTCTGAAATATTTATGTACACATGACAACACACTTTTCAGAAGTCAGCCAGAATTCTTTTTCCAGAGAAAGACGACTGAGTGATGACACAAATCTTCCTCACTCTTTCAGACCAGCCATTATCGGTATATTTACTGTTGAAAACTTATCAGGCCCCGCCTTTTGGAGTTTTTTTTTAATGAATGTTTGAGCCCAGCAAATCATTTGAGCATACCTCATCCAGCACCTCCACCTGAGTCGTCCTCATCTTCAGAAGAACGTTGTACGCCTGATGCATGGCGCGGCTTTTAGACTTGGCTAGTCTCACAGCTGCTGGCAGGCAGATGAACCACAGGCTGTAACAGTGACTGCTTAGACATCGCGCCCACAGCATGGGATTGGAGTAGTAGCGCTTAGCCATCTTGTAAGCGAGTTTGATCTCCTGTCAAGTTGAGCAAACGTTGAAATCATTAATCAACAAGAAAGCAGTGGGTAACTCTCATGGCTGGTAACAGTACATACCTGCTTCGTCCTTTTTGCCAGTAGGGCAGGGCTACTAGAAAGACTAGCTCCCGCTGTTCTGACGCTGATAGCTGGCCGTAACTCCCGGGGACGGTCAAAGAGCTCAATCTTCAGCCAGGGAAAACCTTTGTAGCTAGGGGATGAGAAAGTTCCCATCAAAAATCGTTTCTCACAGTAAGAAAAGTCTGAACCGTTTTGTTGAAACCTTTCCAATACCAAGGCTCCTGGTTTCCTATCTGACATCAAGTAGGATTGAAGTGAATTACGTGTATCTGGCGGACGGTTCCTGTGCATTGTCAGGCGGGGGCTCGGGGGGCATGACAAAGACGGTGTGTTCACTCTTCTGGGACTCATCAAGTTCCAACAGTCTGGTGTCCTCAGATGACTCTCCTTCAACCTGCAGTGATGATCACACACTGGGCATTGGAGGCACTTAACCTTGAAACGCACACACTGGCAAGCATGATATGCAGGGCATTTCCTGGCCGATGGCAGAAGTGCACATTCCCAGCTATTCAACTTCTCTTATAAAGCAGAAAGTCCTTGTTTTTTCAAATTTGATTTAAGTTTTTGATGTGAAGAGGAAGAAAAGCAGGAATGTTAATTTACCTTAGAGGAATTAATGTACAAAAGGGGCAAAGGGTTAGTTTAAATACATGCTGATGCTGTTACGGAATAATTATTTGAAAAAATACACAAGAGGTGAGGGGAAATCTGATTATAGTGCAAGTGATTACCTTGTTACCCTTGTCTGTGATTTTATCAGAGGGAAAAATCTACAAGAAGTGGAAAGACAGCAAAGGGAACAGAATGAATCAGAGGAAATGTTGGCTTCCTTAGTTTCCCAGTTGATGAATGTTATTTCTCCAATAAAACAGGGAAAAACAAAAGGCTTGCCTGTGGAAGACGGTGAGGGAGGGAACTGGAAAGAAAACCCAACACAATAGCATGCAAATGTAGAAGTGTGTGACTGTACGACAGTGTTTACCTTCTCGACACAATCGTCAAAAAATGCCAATCCGGTGTCTTTGTCACTGACAAAGGTGCATTCCTCAATGAAGCGGATGAATATCTGTGTCTTTGTGAGCTGGGAGTAGAACTTCTGGTGAGCACGGTCTCTGCTTTTTAAAAAACCTTCAGGAACATAAAGGAGATTGTGATATCACAGAAAATGTCAGCATTCTTAATTTTGTGATGAAAGACTACACTGGACTTAGAGGAGAAGCAAATATGACTATAAAGCTGTGGTTATATTGGGGTACTGTATTACTTCCAAGTGACCCTCATCAAGAAATACTTTGTTAATGTGTAGATATTAAATATTAAATAATTTAGGAATGAAAAGCTTTTGCCCGCCTATCTCGAACTCAATTGATCTCTAAATGGAAGTATAATCAATTTCCCTGCAAGTCACTTTATTAAGTCTTATAATAGCAGATGAGATGTGTGATTGATTTTATGAAAAGCATTAAGGTTGAGTGATATTTGAAACATTTTTTATTGTAGAGCTGCAAATAAAACTGCATTAAGTTGTCAATTAACAAAATCAATACCAGTATCTGACTAGCTTTCTAGGGCTTTATGCACCATTCAAATGACTTTGGATTCCATTCAACAACTGTATCCTGCTCATGTTCACCTTGCAGGTCATAGAGCGAATCTGCAGCGGTGGCCTTCTCAGATGGCGCCTGGGTAATAGGTTTGAGGTACGAGCGGTAGCCCTTCAGAATGCAGGCCATGAAGCGCAGGAAGGCCTCCTGGATCTCCATCTCCAGGGCAGTCTTCTTCTTGTGCCAGGTGAAGTCTGCCTCAATGGGGGTCATGTCCACTGCTGAGCCCTCCTGCGTTGCTTGACGCACTGAAACTAATCGACAAAAGCGGATCAGTTTCAATTGATTCCATGCAATCCAGCCCTCTTTTTCCAAAGTGTTTATTTTTTCCACTCACTTTGTAGTCTTTTCCGAGCACAAGAAACATTTTGTGTTGAAGATGTTAAAATAACAGAATTGCTGTCGCTGTTAACTGACAGGTATGACTGACTCCATGAGAGTTAACTGAAATGCTTTACTTTGGGAAATGTAACAGATTTGCAATAAAACTGTACTGTATGGAAAATAGAATTCATGAACATTATCTGGAGTAGATCATAAAAAAGGTAACAGAAGCTAATTACCAAATGGTAAGTGTTTAGCCACCAGGTTAACTAATTACATAGCAAATATATAGCCCTGATTTTCCACCAAGGGCCCCAGAGACTCTCAACTCCCAATTTCCAGATAATGATGATTCTGAAATTTAGGTTTTAAAAGACATGAACCTCATTTTTTTTTTTTTTTTTTTTTAATGTAAGGACATCAAAATTTGTTCCTCATTTTTAACTCGGTTAAGCTTTTCAACACCAAAGCTAGGACAGCTCATTGTTCAGCTACAGTCAACTTAACTAAACTATAGTGAGGTGATCTTTCAGGGCATGGATTTTCTAAGGGTTGAATTTACAATCAGTTGGGATAACATGCTATTTGCACCTGTGGCCGGCTGGTGGTGCAAGTTGCTCAGAGAGTTGATAAGACTCTTGCAAGGCTTCTTCGGGAGGCTCTTCCAGTTACAGTGCTTCTTCTCGTCAGACCTGTAACAAATTAAAATTAGGGATGCATGTTCTGCAGGTAAGGAGAGAGCCATGTAAAATAAACTAATACTTAGAGATATGGCAATGTATTGGTGCAGGACTTGAGTAATTTTGTAAAAAAAAAGCTGTAAATGTGTGGTTAAAAGCCAAACAGTGAGCCGGTTCCAGTATGAAACCACAACCTACAGGTAGATAGTGTTGGTGTCCAGATCTACACAGACAACATCTGGCGGGGGGTCATAAAGGTCAAAGTAGCGCGAGTCCACACCAACAATAAATGGACAGGGAGCATTGAGGACGCCTGCTAGAGAGAGTGGGCAAAGGGGGATGTAGGGACACTGCCATTGGAAGGGGAAGATCATCTGGAAGGGAGAAAGACATTTCAGATTAACAGGTGCAAAACATGAAAAGTGAAAAACATTAAAGCATGAGACTCTTCAAAACTGAATCTCCACACCTGGAAAAAAAAAAAATGTACTTTTTTTTTTTCTCCCTATGTTGACAGTGAGAAACAATGACGACAGTTTGAGCGATGATATGTGATTGTGACATCATGTGCATTTACGGGATGTGGCTCAATCTGAGCAACAAATAAGCCAAAGGTTTGTGTGGTAAAGTTTTGGGACAGTGAGTGTGCTGCAATGCCTGATGTGATCAAAGGGCATGTTCACAGGGGCGAAAGCTTTGGACTGAAGAGGACTAGATATATGGTGAATGGGATACTGTCCTTGAGAATTTGCTTTACTCACTTAAAATGTAACCAGATGACAGTATTGCGAAATAATATTTTTCCCTTTTCTAGTCTGAAAAATGAATAATTTAGCGGTAACTGTTGCAGATGATGGTTGACCTCAAGCTGCCAAGTAATATTTAATAAATATTTTAAGATTCTACATGTTGAGTTTTTTTTTTTTTTTTTTTAGGGTGGACACTACTCACAGCAACCACAGCCTCAGCCACTCCTGTCAGCACAGCGGGACGGAGTGAGTGCAGCAGGATCTTGCTCTCCATCAGGACAAAGTGCAGCAGTGTGGCGCAGTTTTCTGAACCCAGATTCATCAGCAGCGTTCCGTAGTCTGCCCCACTGGTGAGGAGGAAGAGCAGGGAAAATGATGAATGAGCTATTGAGCACAGGCATGGGGCAGAAAATAAAACAGACAAGGATGGAAAAGCAATTGAAAGATGGGGAGGACTAAGGCAGACAGATATGATTTACGAATTACAGAAATGTGAAAAGGAAAGTAAATTGTTACTCAAAAACTAACCTAGAAGGGATGAATAGTTACTGAACTAACTTGGCAATGCAAATTGTGTTATGGTGATGATAAAATCCTTAAACATTGCAACACATTCAATTTTGAAGGTTGCAAGGCGATGCAATGATGTGAAGTATAAGTGAACGCAAGATTTGGAAAAACAAAGCAAAAAAAAATATATATATCTGAAAAAAGGTTGAGCCCTGCAACACTGCAGTCAATAAACAGCCTAATTGTATTGTAAAACAGTGAGTACCAGTTTAGCCTTTGTTGCTCAGTATTGTTTATTTCATTTGGCCTGAATTATTCTATAAACTGACCACAAATAATCTGTATCCAATCAACGCAAAGGGGAAAACAATCTCTCATAAAACTGAGACGGCTGCTTTTCAGAGTCGGTATGTCATGATATCTTGCTGACATGGAAAAAAATAAATAAATAAAATAAAATTAATGATTACAATTTTCTTTTAGAATAAAATGTTGTCAAATAGTATCTGAAAATTTGGTGGTCATTTCTCATTCATTTGTTGCAGTTACCTCTGGTAAGATTATTAGAATTTTTTCCCACCAGTTTTTAGCTCAAAAATTTTCTTTTTGACCAGAAGGGCATGTTGTAGGAGTTGTTTTTGATTCAAATCTTTTTTCTTCATCTTCTAGTCATTAAGTCATCAATAAAAGAGGTTTGAACCTCTCTGATTCTCTGATGCCACCTTCAGCGTGACAGTGGACAAAGTGAACGATCTTGATGCCAACGTGACCTGAATATAAATTAACATGAATGGATGTGATGTTTTTTAGTGGACATGGTAAATAAATGTAACACTGCTAAGGTTCATTCTGGAGAGATGAATAAGGTTCCCGTTCTTTTGCTTTTAAGATAATTTGAAAAGTCACATGACTGATCCTAGTGACAAAAAATGTATACATTAAAAGCAAAACAAAAGAAACACGTTGAGAATCTACTACCATAATTTACGGACTATTGAACACCTGAAGAAAGCCGCACCAGCTAAAAATAACGGTATCGCTATATACGTCTTCCTCCTGCGCAATAAAACCATTAAAGTAGTCTTCTTCAGTGTCATAATTTAACAGCCTCAGAAGCTTGTTAGCTACAGAAAATCCATTTATTAGCCGAACTGTTCATAGCATGTGAAAAAAGTAGAGGCTTATAGTCCATAAATTACGTTATTTTTTACGTTAATTTTAATGCATTAAACTCCACTGTACCTGAGGGGTAAAGGCGTACACACAGGCTGGGAGAGAATCATGGTGTCGTGTGCAGAGAGCTTGAAAAAAAAAAAAAAAAAATGATGTTGTTACCGCCTGGGACATAAATATGTATTTTTGGATGGAAAAATATAAATAGTGAAATATTGAGTACCTGGACCAAGATTCTTGGCCTTTGAGGGGAAGGAAAAGACACATTGTGCATGAAGTGGGAGATGTGCCTGTTGATAGAATTACACACACACACACACACACACACACACACACACACACACACACACACACACACACACACACACACACACACACACACATCAGTTCAGAAGGCTGTAAGTATGTTTTCCTTTACAAATGAGTTTGTAGTTTTTGCATGTTGTAATTAGGTGCCTGGTAAATTGTATCAAAAGGCTGATTTTTACTTTTCAATAGGCAGTGGGTGCGGGCCTGAGACAGAGAGCTTGTAGAGGAACATAAGGAATTTGCGGAATGACTCAAAGAAGGGCCAGCGGGAGAGCAGGCAGATGCACTTGTTGGTGTTCACAGGCCGGTTTGGGATCATTTTCTTCTCAACGGTGGTGAGCAGACCCAGCTGGATCTTCTGCTTCTCACTCAGTAGGTCTACTGGGTATGGCTCATAAAACTGGATGGCCGATCCGTACACCTAGTACCAAGCATAAGAATCCAAGTTATGGCTGACACCGAATGACCTCAACTTGGTCTTAAAATTAGTGGATTAAAAAAGTGGAACTGAATTTCTTGTTTACTCAGAATTTTTAATTTTCCATTATCAAGGAATACAGAGACATACAATATAGAAAAAATATATATATGACTGAGTAGCCATTTTTCAATATGCACAAAATCTGCTTAGATTAGGAAAATAACATCAAATACACAAAACTATGTTTCCATAGAAATTAGAATCGTTTAATTGCTCTTTTTTTCTATTAATAAAACAGACCAAATGAGTAAATAAATGTGCTTACGAGCAGGGCAACAAAAAAGGGAACATGTCAGACAGGTCTCGTTCAATTCTGCTTCCACCTCAATGCAATTCCCTACATTGTCCTGCTCACCTTTTCACCAGAACAGATGGTTAAGACGAACGTGGAGAAGACAGGCAGTGGGTCGCGTGTGTTCGGGGCCCAGCACTCGATCTTCGCTCCCATGGGTAAACAGAACAGTGGCACGGACTCCGACAGAGGAAAAGACTCATAGTCCTCTTCTGGGTAACGAAAGATGAGCCCTGGAGAGCAGGTGAAAATGAGTATGACTTGGATTAAGCGATGGAATCAGGTGCAACTAACTTTAATTATCTAGATTAAAAAAATCAATTTAAAAATAAAAAAACGTGCATGTACTGCTGAAAAAAGCATGGAATACTGAGCGTGAGAGGTTACTTTCTGATTTTACACATACATTAACAAAGAAATAAAAAGGAATTTAAGGGGTTTCATTTGAAGGAAATAATTGATCCCATCAGTGCTGCATCTGACTGTTTTGCAAAACACTGTTTTGACACAGAAGCCTGCAGACAAACACAATAGGCGTGACAGGAAGTGCTGTTGATGGCATTTAATCAACAATCTCCCAACAGGAAAAAGGCCATCCAGGAGATAAAGCTAGCATGTGCTTCTGCATATGCACACATTTGTATGAATATTGTTTAAATGTAGGTAAAGCATTAATTGTTGAAAAGTGAAAAGACCACACAACAGGCTTTCATATCCAATTACCATCTGGAGCACAGTGACAGCTGCAGTTCACTATGAGTGAGCATTATTACAGTTTACAGGATTAAGATAACCAAAACAATAAGATTACGAAAAGCCAAGCAATTTGGAGCTGCTCTTCTTTTCGATAGCGCCTTCTAATTGTGGGAAAATATTTACCATGAACAACATTCTTACAATAAAAGCTGGATCACAGCCCACAGGCAAACTACTCGTAAATCTCTCAAAACTGCATATTGATAGAATGGAAAGCAACGGTCTTTGTTTGAAGAGAAGACAGCTTAAGAATGGGGAAGTGAAGGGGTTCAAACCGTGACACGAAGCTGATACGAATTAACAAGACCTGACTTTCAACTGAATGGAGACACTGGTTGCACATGCAAATTTGTGTTTTGTGACAAGATGAGTGTGAGGAGTTACAGAGAATATGCCTATTAGTTTACTTTTATTAGGTCCACAGTCTTCACCCATAGATAGGACTTCTGAACTGTACCTCTCTTCCTTCTCATGCAATTGTTACTGATGTATTTTGAGTGATAAGATGAAAAGCAGTAATACACACACACAAACACACGCGCACACAATATGAATATAAGGGAAGTTATTATTCAGGAGTTTTACTCACCAGCTTTATAACTGATAGAATTGGATGCAGATACTGACTTTTTATAACAGACATACACGCTAGAGCCCCACTGAAAGATAGAGAAACAGGTTGCATTAATGTTTGAACTCAAGATCCAAATCCTCAAAAGTGTAGGAAGCAGAATACTTACCATGCCACAGTTAAGGTTCTTGTCCACCTTACAGAAGGTATGTGGTGGGGTCTCACCCTTGCTGGTCACTATTACACAGATGTCTGTCACCGCCAGGGTGTTCTGAGGCTGGACGGGTGGCGCACGCCGGTAGGTGATGAAAATGCGCTGAGAGGTTGCAGAGCTGTTGTTGACATTGGCGCAGCGGCCGTACGGCGTGGCCTGGATGACCTCGCAGCCCTGAATCAGACGCTCCTTGCCCTCATACAGCACGCTAATAAACACAAAGAAGCAGCGTTAGCATGACATCTGACACACTCTTGACATCAAAGCTCTGCTCTGGGGGGCGGCAAACAATCTTCTGAATGAAGATACTGGAGAGAAAATATTAAACAGGAAATTAAATTTTGTTTCAAACACAGCTTTGCTCCAGTCAAAATTCATAGTAGGACACAGCTGTACACAAATAAATTAATTTCATATCTAATTTTTAAGTAACTTTTGCCCATTTTAAAAGGGACGTACTTTCCTCACTCTCATGGCAATTCCCCAATAAATTTCAAAACAAGAGAAGTGACAGTAATAATTACAATTTTGCCAAATGAAAACATATTATGTACTACGTATTACGTAAACGTACTACATATTATATGAAAACCATGATTAATTTTAATTTTGTTTGAGAGGTGTGGAATTTACGAAAGAAGAGCAAAGACTTGGCAGAAGATTGACTCGCGTCTATGAATACAACAAAGCGCTCTCAGACAATAAAGTGGGTCAGGGAGAGTGCAGGGCTGCGATGGAACCAGTTTTGGTGTCAGGCATGGCTTTCATTTCTTAAACAAGCTCCACTGCCAAGACACATAGCTGGATTTCTAATTATGCAACAGTTTATGGACTAGAGGAGTGAAGAAATGAAGTCTGATCACTATTGAAAGGAATGACTTCTGCAGCAGTGGTCTTCAGATTAAAGATAAGGAAGTGTTCCACCGGATCATCTATATAAGTTACCACTGCTACATTTACATTTAAAGGCAACTCAAATACCAATGAGATCAAAATGATACAATACATATAAATTCAACAGGTTTTGGGAGTTTTGCGTAATAATCACATTTTTCTATTTTGAATACATTTTGCTTATAGTCTTCTGTTATGATCATATAAAAGTTGGCAGCTTATAACTCCCAAATACCAACACATTACATTAGTCTCATCATAATGCATTAGGCTCATGGATCTCCATGCTGCTTAACTGACAGCATCGTTAAGACTGCAGCAAAGTCCAGTGGATGGCTATGCAGAATCCATCTGACCTCCCATATAGGTACCAAAGTTCTTTTTCAATAAGTGCACTCTTTTGATCATGTGGAGGAAAAAAAAAGGCTGAGCTGAGACTCCACAGAGAGAAACATGTCTGATTCTCTTGTCTTAGAATGAGGATTAGTGTGTAATCAGTGTCTCTGTTCATGGCTCTGGTCTCCCTTTAAAGCTTTGCTGGGTAGTCCTGCTCTCTCTTTCTCACACTGTCACGCACAAACATATGCACACATGCACAAGCCTTCCATTGGTGATGTGATTCAGACATATTTACAAGGTGACTCATTGAACTCCCAGACAGTACAACCCCCCCACCCCCCTGCCTAAATCCAGTATATCAATATCAGACTTACAAAATGTTCCAAGTACACAATTAAGGAATCAAACGTCATGTTTACTTTAAGTCTGGTCATTCATAGTATATCGCACAAAACTCTTTTTGCATGACTGCAGGGTTTGCATAGAACCCATGTCCTCCCCTTCCTTCTGGAAATGCAACGTGGGAGGTAGCTTTCGTTTGTTTCCCTCTTTACAGCAAGATAACAAAAAAAAAAAAAACATTTTAATCAGGCTACGGGGCATCCATTGCGAATATATAATAGTTCTGAAACATTCCATTTATTTTGAAAAGAGCCCCGGACAGACCTAAAGAGGCCAGGACGACCGTTGCCAGCAAATCCTCATTTAGGCAACAAAAACAGAGTGCTAATGGGCACAGTGAGTCGTGACAGTGTGGAGCGCAAGGTTGGGAATGGTGGCCTCAGCGATAGCAGCGGTGGCAAGGGAGAGATTTAATGATTCAAAAGTTGCACATTTTTTCCATGAATTTTTTCTGGTGAAAACGATGACCAGGAAGAGGTGGAGCACATACCACCTGATGGGAGCTGAATAGGAGCAGTGCAACAAGACCAAAAATGTTTGTTGATCATCTGTGTTGTTGTTTGAGCATAACCACTTCAAGGAGGGGCCATATGTCACATGATGCAAACAAATTATTGGGTTGGTACTTCGAGGCCATGAAAGGAAGGCCTCAAAATACCAACATCTACTCCAAGTCTGCAGAGACAAGGGTTGGAAGGCATGGCTATTCCCTGTGGAGTGAGGGTGCAGGGGCTTCCCGGCTAAGTCGGCATGGCATTTACTTTCTGCACTAAGCCTGGACGAGCGAAGCAAGAAGCAAGCTGCTCGTAGGATGGGGGATGAGGTAGGATGTGCCTGGTGTTGGATATGGAGTAGGAGAGAGGAGGAAAGCTGGAGGCCAGGGGCAGATGGGCAGTGAGCTGGGCACTCACTGCCGGCCCACCAACAGGAGGGTGTTGTGGTTGAGGGCCGAAACACCCAGTGAAAGTAGTTCACCACCTGATGACATCTGCTCTTGGCCAAAGGTTTCAGGTACCTTAGCAGGTAGCAGAGGAAGGCACCCACAGGTGTATGCAACAAGGTGTAGTAACTTGACAATGAATAAAAATCCCTCTGAATGAAAACTTGCCTCTATCCACTCCTGCCTGTATGTCTGTTAGCACACTGAACGGGATTGCACAATCTCTTAAAGGAAACATGACTTGACATACGAGCTTCTGTTCATGCTCAGTGTACCAGAGGCTGCACAGTTTCATGTATTTTTAACATTGTTCCAGTTTGCAAATGTCATTTGAAGTTAAGTGGTTCTCCGTCCTGTTTATACTGTTTATCACCCCTTAACTGCTCCCATTCTTTGTCAGGATTGACAATTGAGATCAGATTTTTAGTTCAAGCAGAGTGAAAACTAGATAATCCAGTTACCAATAGGTTTGTGTGTAGAGACCTGAAGTGCCTCAGGCTATTGCCTCACTCTTTCTGCTAAAAACCTTTCAAGATAGAAGACATGTTACATTACTAAGACTACTTTCCACATACCAATAAGAAGAACAACAGGGTAGGAGTAATTTAACCAGATTTATTTCAAGGTCGAGCTCTCACTAAAACGTGAAACCTCTTGAATAGAGGGAAGTAGGAAATATGAATCAATGAATAGCCCATAGGTGTGGTTCAGAGGGCTCTCTGACGAAATGGAGGCGGGTAATCACTTTGTCAACTCACCTACTTCCTTCCATTACTAGATTTTCCTTTGTGCCCCGGAGGCAAAACTGCAACACCTGAAGCTAGTGACCTATACTTGAATACATTTTTGTATTTTTTCAAAACGTAAGCATCTGTGGATTTGCTTACTGACAAGCTAGTAGCCCCCTTCCATAAAAATCCAAATTTCTTTACCTTTATTGAGAATGTTTTGGTCATAATAGAACACAGAGTCAACTCCGCAGAGCAGCAGATTATAACATTTAAAAGTTCAGTGGCTTCAGATAAGATAATCCATTTTTGGCAAGCTAATTGAAGTTAAAATTAATTCAGAAACTTGGGTTTGGATAATTTCCAGTTTGATACAAACAAACTTTACTGGTTGCTGCTAGCATCTCTATAGCTAAAAGAACATTTTCAAGAAAGCATGCTGACAGCATGACCCCATTCCTGAGTCCTCACACATGTACTATCCAGTTTGAATTAGTTACCAGCTGATACTGATGTCCTCAAGTCTTGAGAAGCCAAAACAAAAAATGATACTAAACATGTTAATCTAGTGACAAAAAAGTGCAACATCATTTACTCTTATAACTCAGCACTGACTCACCCAATGTCGATCAGAGGGGACTTCCCCCGACCCCTCCTGTAGCACAGAAAGAGTTCAGGACTCTTAAGACTGCCATGGTTCAGGTTGGCTGGCTGGCCACTGTAGGTGCTATCAATACAGGTGAAGCCCTCTGGCACTGTCTCGCCTGCAGTCCTGTTAATGACGGCCAGGTCAGTGATGGGTGCCTTGGGACCACTCGATTTGGCCTCAGTCAAATCCTGCTCCAAGGGCTTTGACTTGTCGGTCAGACCAGCCACCACAAAGTAGTCGGTTACACGGTGACCCTTGTCCTCAATCATGGCTGGCCGTACCTGTAAAGCAAGACCATCAGACTATAAAATCCCTGGAATGGAATGTTTACTGCAAAGACGTGGCAGGATACATATCATGACATTCTGGTTTAATACAACAATGAAAAATGTTTGACGTAGCAACAAGGTTGCTTATTCTGCATTCTGTGAAGGCCACCCTGAAGGGAGCATAAAATCTAAGAAATTCACAGAGAAATGACAATGTAGTCAAACTGACAGAAAAGATCAGATTATCAATGTAAAATCAGACCACTGCAATGGAAGTCTCTCAACTCCAGGGGCCTCCAAAACTTAACTGGTAATTTTTGGTTTCTGCATTTCTAATTTACACAAATAAAAAGTAAGAGAGCTTCATGGGCATAGCAAAATGCCGTCCTTTTGAACAGCATATCTGACCAGCATATGAGAAATATTTCATCAGCAGTTTGCAGTGCTCTATTTATGTAGAGGTTTGATAGGTTTAAACAGTTACGATTTTTTTCTTTTTTTTTTTTTAGGAAATCTTACCTTTTTACTTCCTCTATTGCTAATATCACTTCTTATTATTATAATAACTTCTTGTGACCTTTTCATATTACTCTAAAATGTTCAACTCTTTTCTGGCACATTCTTAGGGATTTGCTTGCTAAATTTAATTTAATTTATGCCGATTTTGGATTTCATATATAACAATGCTGCTAACTACTAACACAGTTCATCCATGAATTTATTTACAATTTGATAAAGCACAGAGGAAATATCTTGCCTCAATTCCTTCCTGGGATGGACAGCCCATATAAACATACACAGAATCCTAAACCCTGTAGCAACAAAATAAAATGCTCTCTTTCATATTGCTGCACCCTAATACAGAAAAACTAGCTAGGAAAACAGAAGGGGTAATGAAAGAATCGTTGACACAAGCAAGCACACACAGGTCTTTGTATATCCTTGTACTGCTCTACCCATGTTGATAGACTTAAAGCTCTGATGCATAGAGAGTCAAGGGAGAGGTTCTAACCCCAGAGGAATGCTCAGAAATGGCACAGAGCATAAATCCAGTGGACACCAGAGTCTATAAAACATTTGAAATATGGTTTCAAAAATAGCTTTACTTGCGCAAACACAAACCATTAGAATCAACTCTGTAGTTGAAACTGCTGGAATGCATCTTCATTCATTTCATATCCACGTCACATTGAAAGAACTGCTTTGGGCAACAAAAAAATGACTAACTATGAAAGCAATCCAAGGGAGAGTGGTAGCAGTGGAAACGTTATGACATTTTTTCCCTTTAAACATCTGCCAAAAACTGAGGTTTGGTATTTCCTTTAGCCCCTCCAGCAGCAAAGCATTTGGTCAAAAAACCCAGGTAAGAAAGAATTTAAAAGGATTTTATTTAAAAATGTGGGAACTCTGGTTTCGCGTAATCACATTACTGTGCCAAAGAAGAGCAAAGGGAGATAAAATTAGAACAAGCCCCGTCCTCTTTGAAACACTGCCTGGACCTACACAGGAAGTTCAATTTTTCCAGTGGTGAGTCAGCTGTGGCTGGACGCTAAAACACCACCTTTTAAAAACCTTCACAGCAGAAACAATTCTTTCCAAGGCTCCATGGTACACAGAAATATTATTTCTTGTAGTTTTTTTCCCCCTCAGTTTCAATGACACATTTTTCGTTTGAAATGTTCATGTCAGGCACACCAAAAGGGAAATGGTGAAATTCTGTTACCAGTGCATTAAGACAAATCTGCAATGACACCTCACAACTGCTAGACTTGCAAAAACAGGGACACTGGCTGTAATTACTTGAAATTTAACCATGTCCACTGGTGGTTCAACAGAGAGGGACAGGCTTGTGCTGTGGAAGGAGTGGCGAGAGGCTGACCTGCCCTGGAGCCAAATTGTGTCTCTACAGCAGGACACCAAATAGCTGGGCCAGGCGACACAGTTTCTTCACATTTTACAGAGACAGCCTGCCTGCTTGTGATTTAAAGTGACAAAGTATCACTCGGGCAGCAATAACAATGGCCTGACATGTCGAAAGTAATTACACACTTTATTTTTTATTTTAGAACAACCCTTATTGGATCGACAGTTGAATGCATCGCTGCTTTTTGGTCTCATACTTGGCACTTTGCCTTTTGATTTGTTTGAAGTAAACTGGCAGCCTATTAGTCCAGGTAGTTGGACATCTGCCCAGAACATGGTCTCATTTTTTATTGCTCTTGGAAAACAATGATTGGAAGAATTTAAAAAAAAATGTTTTGTTTACTTGAATCAGCCTTAGGCAGCGAATACAATAATGATTGAAGTACTAACCAACCATTTCACTGAAATATGATTGCGTCAGTGAGAACAGAACGGATTGCCCCTATTGTGGCCACACAGTGCTTTGAAATTTTATCCATGCAAAACAGAAACCTGTTCCCTGGATCCAATTGTAAGAGGATGACCTAGTCAGTGTTGCAGCATCAGTACTTATTAAACGCAAGAGCTCACTCTGATTGGCATTGGTGACCTACCATTTAAATGGACAGTCAGGTATTAAATATAAGGTAAGTCATGCTCTTGCCCCTGAATCTAAGTGTTTTATGTAAAGTTTAGTGTAATTCATTACAAAGCAGGACATTTACTCATCCTGAATTATGTCACTGAAGCCCCAGTTGTCATTACGTTCTCTTAATACGTTTTTATGGGCCTAAATCGTACCCAATGTGCTGATTTACAGCACCCTGAAGAATGTTTATTTGACTGGATCCGGCTCTCACAATTATGCGCAGCAGCAATGAAGAGATGGAGCCTTGTGAAGACTTGCTGTAAGAGATTTTAATGGCACTGTATTCATGGTGACATCTGGATGGTCATAACACCATTTAAGATTATTTTCAAACCTTTATATTCTTTGCAACACACCACATGTATAACAGTGTTCTCATCAACAGCTAGACATTTATCAAACCAGTAACAGAGCAGTTTCTTTGCATGTTTTAGAACTAATGTTTGAGGGAAGAAAAACAAAACAAAGTTGCTGGTCATGTCCCTTGTTGGAGATAACTTCAAATTTCAGACTAAATAATGCATTTACTGAGCCTCTGGCTTTTCTTTATAGCACCAAATTCATCAGGTCACACAGCCAGTGAAGCAGCACGCCACAGGCACCAAGTCATCCTTACTTGAAGTGGAGCACCGGTCTGTGCTGATTTCAAGCAAAGCTGGCAAATACAAAAAGTTCTGCCTCCATCAGTGCTGTTTGTATTCAGACTGGGCAATGTATCAATATATACAGGATATTCTCTATCATAGGAGACACGGGGTTTTCATGATTGAAAATTGTGATACACAATTTTACCCAATGCATCCACATCCTTCTGTATTACCAAAACGTATTTGATATTGAAATTGCAAAACCAGTGTGATACCTACAAATCTTCAAGAAACAAATTTTAACAATTGTAACACATCCTACGCATTAAATGAGTAGAGTGTAAAGTATGAGGGAAGAGGAACAAAATATCTTATAAATTTCTACATATTTAAATGATGGATTTAATGCATTTCTGGTGATATGTAAGAAATAAGGTTCCCACTGTGTGTGGATGTCATGCATTAAATTTATCACCACACATACCTGACAAGGTAGCGGACAGCTGTGTGTGGAACATTTTTGACCTCCACCTTCCACACATCCCTTCATGACCATACAAACATCTCTTTGTGACCAACCCTAGTAGGCAAGCATTGATGCTACCATAGCAACTGCTCCCCAACAATGGCAGGCTGCTGCAACCTTGAGCTGCACAGGGTTACTCAGAGAAAACCAATCTCCAAGTCTTTCAAGGCTACATTTAGTCCGGCTGACACATTTGTGACTTCAAAGATGTTGAAATAAACCTACAGTGAGTTTAATGGAAGGGACGGCACGTTTTATTGCCCACTTTTATGCCCAGTGAGCAAATAAACCCTGCTAGCAGCCATAAATGGTAGTGATATTGACAGAGAATTAGTTTAAAAGCCTGAAAAGTATTGTAAATACAAGAACAATTGGATTTTTTATTTTCCACTGTTTTCCACTTGGAAAAGCTGAAAAAAGCAATTGGGATAGGATCAACCACAAGGAAAAATGCAGAGCTTTCTCAGGTCAAATTTCAAAATAAGTGAGCTTTGACATTCTTATTGGCAAACAAAAAAAGGACACTACATTTCCAGTGTTAAAAGCTTATGTTGAAACCGGAGCCCCAAACCCTGAAGTTTATGCTCTGCCCCTCCCCTCCTTGTTCAAAAACCTGTTTCTATGTTACACTGGCGCCCCAATGATCGAGTGTCTCGCTCTTTGTCTGGGCAACACTCAGGAAGTAAGGTCACTATGAACCATGACAGAGAGTACTGTTGAGCTTCGATGGTCACATATTGTGAGCAGCTACTACAGAACAGCTTTCTCTGTGGCCAGAAACTCACAGCACAGCCCAAAAATAACAATATGCCCTCCTACACCTCTCTAGAACAGTCTCAAATCCCAAAAAATATTATATCATATTTGACAAGAGCAATTAATTCTGACAGCACAGACATGTGAGTGAGAAGCAGCACATATAAATATCTTTAAGGGCATAGATTATTTAAAATAACCATGTTGAAATAACATTGATCTGTGAAGAAAATCATTTGCAGAATTTAATAAAAGCAGATGTTTTTAGGTTTCATTTACTCAATTTATATTTTGAAACTAATATACAATATGAGCATATACCCCACCACACCTCAGGAACTCGGGCTTGTTACCAACCTTCAAAGCACTATTCAAAATCCATCTGTTCTCACTGGCTTTCCAGCTGACTCCAACAGCACTCCTGACTCCATCATCGAGGTTTTTTGGTTTATCAAGGGATTATTATTAGAACAGTATGTAAAACCTGAATCATAAAATTACATAGAGTCCAAGTTCAAAAGCCAGTTCAAATTTGGGCCACACCTTACAGTCTGTAAACGACTGACACAGTTTCCCACAAAACAAACACACATGCTCAAAGTGACATCCAAACCGGAACATCACCACCATCACCCAAACACACACACACGTAGATGTGCACATGCACACACCACAAATACATGAATAAAGTAATCCTACAAACAAACAAAAAAACAATCATGCAAACTGCAAAAAATTAAGTATAAATAAATTAAAGATTGTGTACTGTATAAGCAACGGCAATCACATATCTATGCTGCAGTGAGGTTTCAGCATTCAAACACACACCTGGTCAGTACAGGAGCTTTTGCTGAAAATAATTATAACTGCATGAATAAATTCTGAACCCTGTTTTTCTGCATACTTGCTAGAGAATCATGGGCGGATGTCTAGCACCCTTTACCCCAAACAGTAAGAGAGTAAACAAGCTGTGAAGGAGTGTCAGAAGTTCTTGACATATGCTGTTCAATGTTTCACCTTACCTATGGCATCAAAGGGCTGATTTGAAGACATATATAATATATGCATGCAAAACATTGTTTGCCCAGTATAGTTTCACAGAAGCCACACACACACACACACACACACACACACACACACACACACACACACACACACACACGCACACACGCACACACGCACACGCACACGCACACGCACACACACACACGCACACGCACACACGCACACGCACACACATTACTGCAAAGTAATGACTGAAACACACATGATCATGCACTGGTTACATGACAAGTCATCATAACAGCCAATTTATCTTCCATATGTTGCTAAGTTCGACTGACGGTCCAGAGGCTGCAGTACTATTTTTCTAACTAAAGGACAGTTAATAACATGCTTATTCGCATGATCACAAACTCCCCAAAGCAACCAACACATAGGTTATTAAAGGGCAACTGGACCCTGAGAACATATGCCGAACCCCAGACTTACCAAGTAATGGAAAAGCTGTCGGGGACAAAAAAAGAGTGCACACCTGAGTAACACATCCAGTTGTAAAGCCATTAGCTAGTAAATTAAGAGAGTGGCTGAGAAGATCCAGCTCAGTACTCAGAGGGTTCATGTAAAATTGAATTTGAGTCAACAATGGAGAGCGGGATTTGTCACTGATATAATGGGACTATTCTTCTATTTGGAACCTACTTGTGTGTTGCACTTGACAATGATGAGAACAGGAGGAGGTCAAATCGACAACGAAACCCAAACTGTTGAGTCAGTTTTTGCTTGTGTCGGGACAAGAATGTGCATCCTAGGGCATTGACATGGAACACACGCACCTGCACAATTTTCCACATAAAGGAGTCATGGCAGACTGAGGAAATGATTCAAAGCAAGTATCTGCGTTCAACTAATTATCAGAAATGGCTTATTTGCATTATTTAAAACAATTGGTCAACTTTTCTAAAGAGGTGGGGGCATGACATTTACTGAGAGAAGAGTGTGTCTTAATGGTAATGGTTTTTGCAGATATTCATTTTAAGCTAAAACAACTCATTTAGAATTGAGTAAATTAAGTGCCACCCAAGTTGCTTGGACTGCTACTGGGAGAAAGCATCCTTTGTTAGAGGATTTTACACACAACTAGGTTGCTAGACCTTTGGTTTGACAAGAAAACACAAATGATAACAGAAGAATTTATGATCTTCCTTGCCAGACGTGTAATTCTACAAAAGTTAAATGCATCCTTGCCAAAATGAATAATTCCGTACTCGGCAAGAGTTACACCTTCTGGGCTAAGTTTTGTAATGAAAAAAAGAAACAACATAATGGTTTTTGCATTACCATACAAATCAACAGTGGTGGACTGAAGGATAAAATCATCGTAGGAGGTAATAAATAACTATCATGAGGAACTTAAAAAACCTAATTCTCAAGTCCACTCTATAGGTTAGGGCATGACTGGACAACATGGAACAGAGCTCAAGTTCAATCTCAGAAAAGGTACGTTAAAACCCTGACTGCCTGTTCCTTTAATCCACGGATTAGATCTTCCTGCATTGGAAAGTGTTGTTCCTTGGCAGTGCCATCGGTTTCTACTTGCTTGCCAGAGGATGCCTGTGCTGCTCGACCACCTACCCGAGGGTAGAGGGAAAACTCTCCAACTCCCATAAATAAAACTGGGGAGGCCCTGCTCTTTAAGTGCTTGCATACCAAACCTGATGCTCACCAGGGGTCAATTTTAGATTAAACTAGGCTACTATGGGGATAAAAGAATAAACAGAAAGAGATGAAAACAGAGATTTCTCTCTTTAGCAGAGTGGATGGTCCTTAATCCACCCACCCCCAATGCCACCCGTGGATTCCCCACAGTGATCTCATCCCTTTCACACAAAAGAGCTGAGAGTCTTGCTCCCCAGAGGTGACAGACTGCATGTGTGTGTGTGTGTGTGTATCCATCCATAAGTGCGCATGCACATGTGTGTGCATCATGTAGGACAACAGTGCTGTTTCTGTCTCTCGTTCTCCGGGAAGAGCCACACGATTCAGATCGACTCACAGCTTGACTGGAAAAGCAGCTGAGCCCGACACTCCAAGCTGACAGATGATGTACACCACAGACATGAAATCTGATTGTACTCGGTAGTTTCAAACCACAAACCTGTTCTAAGTGATGATGCTGAATCATGAAGGTGAGAGACACTCACAAAATTAAATACATACATACATACATACATACATACATACATACATACATACATACAAACATACATACATAAAATAAATAAATAAAAATCGATGCCGAATTTCATCTACCTTTGATACTGCAATGTGTTGGTTTTTTTTTTAAATCAAAAAGTTTAATACGTTATTTTACTACATAATTTTGACAAAACTATTGACTAGCAAAAAATAAGAAAAAATATTGCCTACTGACTTCTGGTTCTACCTTATACTTCTACAGCTGTAGCACTAGCTAGGTACTAGGGGTATCAGAAAATTTAACTTTTTAATGTTTGCTAATTCTCCAAATAACATTTCAAAAGACTAGATCTTAATAATAATAATAATAATAATAACAATAAATAATTCTGTCAAACTGTTTCAAACTTCGTGAGAGGTTCTTGAAACACCTATATAAATCAAAATGGAATTAATCGACTCCAAATTAGGTTTGCGATTAACTCAATTTGTTTAATTCTGTGACTTTCCATAGATAAGTGAGTATTGGGATTATAAACATGGGAAACCATGATTCTAAATATTTAAAGTACTATTTTACACCATATGACTGAGCTTTGAGTCCATTTTGTCAGCAACAATGTTGCTGATATCCACTATACAGTCATCCAGCTCAGGAACATGTTTTAATAAGAAAAAATAATAAAATAGAAGTAGCAGTTTTCCAGCTTTCAAGACCTCTAACATTCTGCCCCTTCTGAGTCAGCCCTTAAGCTGCAGCATCACCTTTGACTTGACAGGCGTCTGACTCAAGAGCTCTGGGGTTTGGAGGATCTGTACAGCAAAGTGGCTGCGCCTGCCACCTGTCACTGCAGCATGCTGTTGTGGGGCAAGTAACAGAGCAAATACAAGGTGGCAACGAGGTGACAAAACCGAAAATTTACAAGGGTCGACCACTGAGGAACCCCAGCCTTACTATTTCCGTAACGAAATGTGGGTTTGAAGGGAAACCAAGTCAAACTGAAGAAGGTTGTCTTGAAGACTGATTGAAGTCATATGGTGCAAACTGCAGAATGGACGGGTTTGAATTGTTTGCTGTTACTGTGGTCTCGAAATGCCTCTCCCTGCTAACATGTGCTTGCTGTGATGAGTCTTCTAAACTAACTTTGTAGAGGCAGAGCATTATTCCACTCCAGCCTTAAGTTTGTAACTTTAGTCCGAAGTGATGCAAAGGTGCTCTCATTTAAGAAAAGGAATGGATTTTGACTTGGAAATATTTACAGTTCAGAGCGTGACAGGTGGAATATTAGTACTTTATCTACTTTGGTTGCAGTCAAGACTATGTGATAGCCTCCCATTATCACAGTGTATCATATCAGACCTGCCTCACGGTGCACACCCTGAACAAAACAGAAGGCCACTCTGAATTCTGCTGCCCCAGTGTTTGTTTGACCCCTTTCATATTGACATGATGCATTCAATCCAATATTCTCCAGGGACTGATCATAACTGCAGTCAACACACTCCCAGAGAGCAGGATACTTGCAGGCAAACTGCATATAAACAGGCAGCCTTGTGGATAGTGCAAACTACCTAATTGTGTTTACTTGGGATAAAAAATTATAACATTCAGTTTTGCCACATTGAAGTGTAAAGAAGTGCTATGCCTTGAGGTGTTTTTGAAATACTTCAATCAACATTTAGGTCGAAGAGCTGCAACAGCACATCTTCTGGGCGATTTGAAACTGAAACCATCCCAAATTATTCGAATCTTATTCAAAATTGACCAATAAAACCAAATTGACCTATTGTGCTTATCAATACCTCAATTCACCAATAAGTCAAGGATGAAGCAGCTGCCAAGATGACGTCAAGCTTCAAGACAGCCTTACTTTCTCTTGTTAAGCTACATGCTAGCAAACATGGCTTCAATGACAACGGTGTAAAGACAAACCGCAATGAACAAAGCACTTTCATAAAGAAGGACAAGGCAAAGTGCAGGGTGGGAGGGGCGAGTCGGCCACAGCTCAGATTTCACATCAATTCACACACCTAACCAGCATGCAGTTCACTTGACACAATGAGTGAGTGAGGTCTCCTGCATCTGGAACGAGGAGTAGATCCTGAGCTCATGGATGGATCCAGATCCAGAAATCTTCTCTTGAATCTTACCCCAAACGTAGGCTTCTAGGATTCAAATCATAATCTAGCCTACTGAATTTCATATTGCAATATTTTTTCATGGTGAAATGTGTGTGAAAATACCATTATGAATCAAATACTGTGGTGCTCCAGGCGATACCATACAGTGCGGACTGGCACGGATATTTTTTATATAAAATATCAATGCAAATGAGAAAGCAAATGAGAAAAATCTTTCTTTTAATGTTATAAATCGGCATTTCAATATTAGCCAATAAGTAATAGCCATTAAACATTTTTTTTTCCAAATAACGTTAGCCAGAGTATAGTCTAGTAACGTAACATATAGTATTAACTTTTTTTCAGGTAATGCCCAAAGGGATAAATCTTTCTATATATATATTGCATTGTTTTGAAGCCATTTGAAACTGAAACAGGAAATCAATTGAAAACCACAGCTAATTTTAATACAATTTAAATGAGACCAGTTCTGTTTCTCCAGGTCTTTTTTCCTGATGACTTCATGATCCCCAAGAAAAAGCCCTCAAGATTTTGCTCAGTGGAACATTAAAAAAAAGGCATTACTGCATTAAAAACAATGCTTGATATTGCCAAAGACATTCACTTGTATCACAACTATGACACATTTGTAATTGACTAAATATTAAATTTTATCTTTCATTGTTTTAAGTACAGAGTGATGGTTTTAAAACGACATAATACTTTCCCTTAAAGATTCAATTTAAAGGATACAGAGAAACGCCCAAAACTATTCAAAATATAACAACACTGAAGAGCAAAGCTAGAACCAGCAACTATTCCCACTCTTATCTGATAGGTTTTATATCATTTGAAATATACTAAAACCAGCTTGATCATATCTTTTAAGCAATAAGAAGTTCATTAACAGGGGGCTCATTATTTTGCCCTGTATTACACTTCTCTGAATCTACTGAATCTGCTACAAATTCCAAATAGTCCACCATCCAAACTTTAGATGTGCGGTTACAGTAGCCACGGACTGAAGCATGTGATTGAAGAAACATGTTTTCAAATGAGAGTAACACACTTGCGAGCTGCGCTGAACTGTGTTAAAACATAATGACTGCTGCGCCAACAAGGCATTGCCATCAGATACGGAATAATGTCACTGTCACAAGACTGGAGTTTGACACTGAAGGAATATCACAAATATCCCAAAACTCATTTTTTGTGGCAAAGCTGCGTCAAACAAATAACTTTTTATATTAAGAAAAACAACAACACAGAAATTACGATGACCGAGTGTAATCAGACATTCAAAAATAACAAAATGATCTACTTGGTATTAGAAATTATGCAAGCAGTTGTGTCTTAGGCATGGCAGGTTAATTTGCCTTAGACCACGGTAAAAATATTTTCCTCTAAGCTAAAACTCTGCTGTCTGAGATTCCTGCCTGATAGCTCCAGGGAAAAGAATTAGCTTACATTTGGCCAACAGCTACTCACAGGCACATCTTGCCTGTGTGATTTTAAGAAGGCAGCTGCCACTAGCATCTCAAAAATGTACTCAGTTTACAGCCTTCGCCCTTCTTCATCTGGACTGTTCTGAGGGCTCACTTTCATGTGGCCCTGTGTTTGTAAAGATTGCTGTATAGGTTTGAAACCATTGCTCTAGAGCTAAAAACAAGTGGTGGAGATTCAACCCAGTGGGAACATCACAAGACTGCTTTCCCCCTAGAGCATGAAAGGCCGCTGGACAGGGCATTCTTTCCACTGGGATGTAAAATGAAGTGAGAGCAACAAGCTTGCCCTCGCTAACAAGCCAGGGAGATACAGAGAGGATAAAACAACACGTCACACGCAAGTAAGAGGGTCAGAAAGTAGGGAACATGAAAGGCTCATTCTTCCACTCTAAAACAGTCCAGGCCAACTAAGGTGTGACTGAGGCGGGTCAGGGGATGCTCATGCATAAACTAATAAATAAACTCACAAAAGAGGAATCTTTGTTTACAAGTAATATATCACACCAGGGCTGCATGGTGCTGTAATTGTTAGCGCTTCCACATCATCTAAATGTCTAATGTGTCTAACCTGACCCTGTGTTAGACTGGTGCCCGGTCCAGGGTGAATCCCACCACTTTCTCCAGGATAAAGGACACGCAGTATAGATTATGAATGAATTAATGTTGATTTGTAAAGTTTGCCAGATAGAGATGTTGGCCAACACAAACGCACTGATTCACATTGATATGAGTCAGGCTATTATCGACAGATAATTAAATTAGGTTGACTCAATGTTTCTATCAGGGTCTGGCAGTCAGGGTTTGGGTGCTGCCATAAGTAGAAACCAGCAGTAGTTTGTCGGGTCTTGCTGCGGTGGTTCACAGGTTCCAGATAAACTGTCAGGACTACCTTTATTTTATTTACAATGAAAATGAAAACATAAAGTGGATCTGCCAGTTTCATCTGAAGCGAAATCAGCAGAGATGTCACTTAAAATTTCTGGTACATTCTTGGCTTCCTGATTTAGCTGATCCCTGGGGCACTTGTCAACCCCCCCCCCCGACTTCTGCCTTCCACCTGCTGCCTTTCCTGGGTCATCCCGACTCAGCTTTTCAACGATCGAGGTCAATGTACACTTAACCCGCTACCCGCTGCACCGCGGTGTAGGTGACGGTCAGGCCAAGCCAAGGTCAAGATGTCTCGGCTGGCCAACGCAGGTCTGGCAGTCCTGCCAAGAGCGACTCCCCTTAGTTTACTATCCGAAATCCTCGGTAGCGCTAACAACACCGCCGCCATGACAGGTAGCTGCTATCGGGGAGAACCTGTATGCGGCAGCGGAGATGGAGAAGGAGAGTCAGCCTTCCCTTCCTCGCGGGGACCGGGAGCCACGCGGCTGTCACAACAGGCACGTCACGTGGACGAGCTGACGGTTCGACTCCCGGAACCGAGGCGTATCGTATCGGGTGCGCTGACAAAAGTTCACCCTCCTCGGTCACTCCGTCTGTCTTACAGCCCAGAGTTTTACTTTCCGCATGCGGACACCTGCGAGGGCTCGGCGGTTTGCGGGCAAGCGGGAGTGGCGCAGGGCCCGGGGAGCGGGGCGGACGATTGTTCGCCACCAACTGTTGCATCCGTCCCGCAACTCGGTTCAAACTTTCGCGAAGAGAGATATATAGCCGTCGCGGACGGAACTAAAAGAAACGTCCTCCCGAGGATGACCGCAACGTGAGACGTGGCTCTGCGCTTCTCTCTCCGCGGCTTCACGACCGGGCGAAACCGGTACGCGGAGGGGGAAACTCCTACCACCGTAGCCTCGAAGCACTTCGAACCCGCCTTTTTTTAACGCCTTCCGGAAGGCGAGCGGCTCTCTTCTCAGCTGCGCCGAAAAACACAAGTAACTTACCAGCTGTTTAATCCGAACGGACAGACGATGTTGACATGAAAGCAACTTTCTGTTTTCCCGCACTCGATGAATTCCGTAGTTTTTTCCAAGTGCGAAGCTAGTAGTACGCAGCACTCGGGGGAAGGGCCACTCGAGAAACTTTACTTGCTAAGACTTCAGCACCCTTTCATCTGTGGTTATCAGTGGAGGCGGGCGCCATGTTCCTGTCTGCGCTGATAGTTTTGTTGGTGAGCTTTCTTCCCTAAACGTCTCTCCCTCCCTCTCTCTCTCTCTCTCTCTCAGCCCGGAACCGCCCAGAGTCGAGAGGCTACTCAGCCAGTAACTGACGGCGGCCGGTGTCCAGAGGGCGCCAACAAGTTCCTCGTTGTTCGCAACAGTAGTATGCTCCGGTTTGACTCCTCCAAAATTAAAGTCCTTGATCGAGGATCATGTGTTTTGTAATTTCTGAAAGTTGAAGTTTCTCGAATTGCGTTATTCTACCTTTTATACCCACAATAATGTCACCGCCACCGGCGGATTTAGGTCAGTTTTCCCCTGGCAACGGACATGTTTTAACAATGCCTGTAGTGAATTAAGTCTTTTTTAGGTGCGATTATAGAGCACTTAAGATCTGAATGAGATGCAAATTTTCCCAATGTTTCATCACAACCATGATGCGTTAAACGCATTTTCCAAAGCTCAAAGGTCGTAGTTCCGTTTTTTTGTTGTCCCAGCTGCTTTGACAAACCTTTTTCCCAAGTTTTGCAGTTTTCACGCCCTCTAGCGTTGATTGGGGATGCGTTGCACCACAGCAACAGGTTGATTGGTAGTGTTTGTATGGCGTACATTTTGAAGTTTCACAGTGCCTAATTTAGTGTATGTACTTTCAAAATACTGATTTTCAAGCTTATCCATAAGTGAAGGTATTCGTTAAGTTTTAGTTAAAAATGCCCTGTTATACTCAACTCCAAGTTTATCATGTTTCAAATTTACAAGAAATGCAATTCGATACAAAACATACATTAACTCAGTACAAATTTAGCATGAAAATAAAAAAAGTTGCAAGATAAAATGTTAGAGGTAAGCCAAGCATAGGCAAGTGTTGTGCCAACTGCCATATACAAAACAAACATTAAAATTGGTAAGTGGTAACTGAAAGGCAGAATATTTACTCTGAAATTTTGTACAAAAACTAGATAAAAAAAAATTAAGACAGTTCAGAATGAAAAAGGTTAAATCTTACAAGACCCAAAGAATGTATTTCTTATCCTTTTGCAAAAGAGCAATAAAATGTAGCCGCATACAGAAGCATTCAACAAGCATTAGGAAAACTAAAGCCAAACAAATGAGCAGTCTCTTAACATTCTAGATCTGACCCTACTCTGGTTTAAAAAAAACAACTCAAATTTAATTACAACACTTTATTCCTCATTTCACATGGTTTCAGAATTTTAAAAATGAAAGCAGCTCTAACAGTTTCATAACTAGCAGGCTCCTTGCTAGGGCACAGCAAGCAGATCCTAGTATCAGGAATGTCAATTATTTTTACCAGGTTTACCATATTCCCTTATCCAGGAAATATACACACAAAGTCTTCAAAATTAAGTCTGTTTTACCTTTTTAAATCAAAACCACTTAAATAAAACCTGTAAAATTTCATGCAAGAAAGGATGATATCATGGCTTTGTACAAATAACTTTAATAGTTCATGAAAGTAGGGTTTGCCCTGCTGACTGTATTAACACTTCACGTCATCTATCGGGGAAAAGGTTATCAGTTTTGGAAGGCTGTATTCATTCTTTGGGGGTGAAGTTGTGTCTAATGTGTCTAGATCCAGTGAGAAGACCTTGCTGTTGGATTCCACCGAGTTAGATGACTGCATTAGCCACTCTTTGTCCACACCTGGAGCATTAGCATTTGGCAAAAGATCCTTGGATTTCCTCACATTTTCCATGTAAGATCCATCATTGCACACCTGCTGGTGTATGGTAAACTGTGACTTTGTCACATCAGTTTTTCGGAACGGGATGAGGAACTCTTCATTTTTCACATCTGCTTCTTCGTCAAGGCTCTCAAGACTGTCCCAACTCGCCATTTCTGGGAGAGTTTCGTGGTGAAGGCTGAACTGGTCCTCTTTGCTGCCCCTGCAATTCTGGCTGTCAGGGGCGCTCCAGGACAAAGTGGAATTGGGTGAGACCAGCTGCTGATAAGCAGGGGGGCTTCTGTGACTTGTGACAGTGGGGCTAGGATTGCTCGAGACCGCAGCTGGTCTACCAAGTGCATGCTGAGGCTCAACGAGAGGAGTGAGCAGCCCTGAGGCACTATCATTCAGCCTGATGCTCCGACGTAATTTCTCAGCTTTGTGTTCCTCAACTGCCTTTCGCCAGGAGTTCTTCACATCCAGAACTTGGAAAATTCACAAAAGCAAACCATTTTTCATCAAATGAAATCCAAGAATGGGACCATTGAAACAGCAGCTCATGACTTACTTAAGCTCTCAGGTGTACGAGGAAGCTGCTTCCTAGTCGAGAAAGGATCTCCTTGAAGGGTTGTTAGAAATCCCTCTAATTCCAGTCCTTTGACTCTGCTTTTTGTGGGACTTGTTGCAGTAACAGCATCTGCAAACTACAAAAATATCACATTTTTATTTTCAATCCTGGCTAATTTGATACACAATGTCACTTAAACAAAAATACCAAGAGATTGAAATATAGCGACAAAAATGGTAAAATCCAAAATACAACTTCAAACTTGGGCCACCAGTTGTATTACAAGGCAGTAGTTATCAATACATGACTAGCTATTTTACCTGATTAGCTAGATTATCAAATTCCATTTCCAATATTTGAGTCTTGGATTTAGTTGGAGCGGTCTTCGGATGAACACGGGCCGTTGCTTTCACAATGGCCTGGAAACAAATTGATTTATTATTCAATCAATGGAGTCAAGTTTGATAAAGTCTTAAATCGATTTACCCTGGGAAAATAATCTGTTTTAAAAAAAAAATTAAAAATTAAAAAAAAAAAAAGGAACATTATTGCTCTCTGAAGCCTACCTGCGGTGAGGACACTGGAGTTTTATGAGGGGATGGAGGTGTGTCTAACAGCCAGTCAAGAGAGGTGTTCACTCGAGCTGACGCGTCTGTGCTGACAGCAGTATTTTGTCTTTTGTTATCCGTTGCAGGGAGACAGCTAGAGTAGCTGGAGAAGGAATTGATTTTTTTTTTTTTTTTAAAGCGGAAGTGTTCTGACTAGCTCTACAAGGCTCATGGAGCCCAGCTGCTCATCATTTTAGACAAACTACTGTATCTAGTTGACTATGATCCAGGCAGAGTTAGGGGTGTCTGCTCCGTATCTGTCTGTGGCGATTTCTCTCAATTCGCCACAGTCATCAGAGAGCACGGATGCTGTGGGGAGAGCCAGTGATGGGCAGAGCACTGCTCAGGACTGCCCAGGTATCTGTCTCCCATAAAAGCCATGTGACCACTGTTCAGAGGTTGACTTCATTGGCCAAAGAAATCTTGCCATTACCTTTGGATGTTTCTGATGCTATGCTGGAAACTCTCCTGCAGCTTACAGTGGGAAGATCTCTCTGATATTTAAAACAGACAATTATGGAAAAAGTCCCCGTCAAACTTAAGACCAATCCAATTTGTTTCTGCTTACCAGGGAGTTTGGCAGGGTACTGGGAAAAAACACTACTTCCAAAGCTCTCTTCAGCTGGCAGTTCAAATGACAGTTTAACCATTGGTGACAGGAAGCCAAAAGCCTGAAAGAGGTAAGGTTGTGTTTTCACCAAGAGCAAAGTAAGATCCAATTAGTTACAACTTCAGAGAGGATTGGAAAACTTCCAAAAATGTAAAATGTCAAACATTTGACAGATAAAAATTGAATATGGCATGAATCACATCTCTTCACTGTGAACAAGCAAAGTTCACAAGTTCTGAATTTTGCATAAAGTCCAAAGTATTCTGCAACTATTTACTTGTCATTTAGGATTATGTGAGTTGTGCATAATTTTAAGTGTAGAAATCCAGTTAAGTATCTCAGAACGCTACCATTTGTGGAAGACAATTACAACCAGAATTCTTTAGATCTACATATGTACGCTTAGCTGTTAAATATGTTGATTATGTCAAAGGGACCAGAGGTCTTTTCTCCAAACTGACAATGCACTCTTGTAACTGCTTAGGAGGTCAGATTAAATGCTTAAGAGGATCTGCTCACCGGGTCCTCATTGAGAAAAGAGACCAAAGGACTGTCCTTCAGTGTATCCATCCATTTCCTGTCCCACTGTGCTGTCAACTCTCTGATGCCACTCTTGACTTCAGGAATATCCTCTTTTGAAATCTTCTCCCTAAGAAAGATAGATAAAATTGGCAATGGATTTTCTAGAATTTCAGAAATTAAGACCAAACTTGACTTAAGGAGACAAATATACATTTTCATGTTCAATTTCAGCATGTCATGGAGGCACAGGCTGAGTATATTACAACATTTCTCTTTTCGGCCTTCTCACAGGATCAAAAAGTACCTGAGGAAATGGAGGTCCTGCAGCACGCGAGCCATCTGGTGGCATTTCTCCTGCAGGTTCAACACATTAAGCTCAGGCTTTGCGGCATCAGACACACGGTGGCGCTCTTCCTTCAGAAGCTGAAGTGTGTGGTTCATTAGCTCTAACACACACAGCAGGTTCAGTTGACCAGCCTCGTAAACATTCCCTGAATTCAACTGGAAAACATTGGAAAAAGGGTTAGGGAACTTCTGGTTTCAAAAATACCTACAGGAATTAACCACTTCCAAGTCACAAAGTAAAACCCATTTCCTTGTCTCACCTGATGGGGGAGCTGTTCAATTCTCTCCTTCAGGCTTCGGGGAAGTTTGAGGACACGGCCTTTTCCATCAAGGGTGTATTGGTCCACTGCTCCTTTCAGCACACTCTCTAAAGCTTCCTGATCCTCTTTTACTGATGACAGCATTGCATCAATAGTTGACCATAATGAGCGAACCTTAAGATAAAGGCATTTTGATGTTTACTCAAATTAGTTAACAGTCAAGACAAAGGAGTTAAGTTTAGAGATTTAATTAAGACTAAGATGGACAGATCAGGGACGATACACCAGTTTAACTATCAGCTGACTTCATTATGTTACAGATATAAAAAAAAAAATGGAAAGTGATTATTGGGATATGTTTTTCGCAACTAAGTCAAAACTCTACAAACCACTTTGGTCTTCGCAGGTAGAGAACGTCCATCAGCGGTAGAATCATCACTGTTACGTCTGAAAAGAAATTAAATGGATTTGAAAAAGTGAAAAATGAACAGTCACACGGAATTAAACTGGAGTGAAAATAGATTAAAAATAGATAAATAAATAATCATACATACTTGAGAAGCTCATTGTACTTGGCACTGTCTGCTCTGAGGTCTCTCACAGACTTCACCAAAACTCTTGAAAAGGGTAAAGGTAAGACAAAAAAAAATACTGTAGGTCAGGTAAGGAAAAAAACAGACTGAACCAAAAGCAGACTCTTCCAGTTCAAACCTCATCACAGCAGTTTGGTTCTCACATGGTTTTGATTACAGTGATTACCAACACCCACAGTGACAGCAGCTGGCCTAATTAGGTTTTAAATTAGTCAATATAAACAGGTGGAGAAGTAAATAAATAAATGGGAAAAAAAGAACAAAGGGGTTAGTATGATGCGGTTTGACTGTTAAAAATTAAAGAACAGTAGTTAACGGTGTGGTTATATGAAAAGGTACACAGTACAAAATGTATCTACATTGCAGTAAGTCATTAAGTGGCAAGAAAACAGGTTGATCTGGCTGTGACATTTCAAACTTCAAGAGGAACTACATTCCAGAACTCCTGTGCAGTCCTCAGAAGGCCCGCCTTGAGCAGTATACGTCATGCACACTAAGCATTGGGGGGGATCAAAAGGAAAAAGCAACAATGCAATGAGTTTTCTGACAATGGCAAAGAGTGAAACAGTCATGTTGGCTGTCCTTTCACAGTGTTTAATGTTAGTGTTGAGCCGCTGTGACGAGACATACAACACCGATTTTCTCCCCCAAGGGTCATCACTCTTCTCTTCGTTTGAACTTTGCAAATTTGTTGCGAAGGTAGCACCATCTTTTGCAACAGGCACATTGCTCAGTGCACAACATTTTCAGGATACATCTATCCAAGAATTACTTGCCTTTTTTTTTTATATATACCTAAGATATGTTACATGTTACATAGATTTTCAGACTTCATCCTACCATGCTTTTAATCCTCAAAATTACCCATCACTGTACAACCTTCTACGGCAGCAGAAAATCAGAAATGACAAGCCTGTTTTTCTGTATTTACCATACCCACTTGAAATTTCACAAGATTACTACCCCTTTCCTTTATCGGTATGTTTAGTAAATGAGTATGTTGACAAAAACATATTTTCAATGTTTCGTATGTATAGCTTCCACTCTGCACAGATGGAACAAAGGACTCACTGGGCCCGTCTCTGGTACTCCTGGAGAAAATTATCCTGCTGTACTGCAGCTTTCAAAAACCTGGATTTGATGAGCTGGAGTCTCTTCACCGCCACTTCAAGAGAAGGAGCTGGTGTCCCTGCAGCCTCAGGTACCCAATTGTCATCTGACAATAACAACATTCCAAGATTATTACAAAACTGCAACAATGCCTGTTCACTGCTTTGTCACTTTCAGGAGATTACTATTACATGTTTTGAAATGTCCCCACCGTGAGACAAATAAAACAATATTGTATTCTGTAAAGTGAAGGAAAAAAAAAAACATTTTCAATGGTCTCACCAGTAGTGAATGTCTTCATTTCCTGCAGCATGACATGACAGGCCAATTGAAGCATCAAGCTGGTAAACTTGGGCCCCCCGGGTGACAGGAACAGGGATGCTACCACTTTGGATGCAGCGTTTGCAGTTTCATCCTATGGAGAAACAACCAATCAAAAAATACACTTTAATTTTAAGAGACAAGCCTTTTTTGACATAGTGTGTAATAGATTATTATTCCTTTAAATCAAGATATGCATTGCAAATAATATGAGATCATTCTAGTCAAGAGGAAGAACTGTGTTTGGGATTTTGTAATTGTAATTTTACTTTAATTCACACCTGTTAATTGAATCTGCTGTTAACTTAGAAGGATTTAACACAGAATCTAGTGGTATCACACTGGATGCAGGGTTATAATTAGTAGATATTCATTTCAATGCAGTGGCAGGTTTTAAGTTGACTTATTTACAAAAGAGCTTTCCTCACATTGATAAAACTGAACTGAAGGATTGGTATCCAATCTAAGACAAGTATTTGAATATTCTAAGCCTCTTGAAGAATTTCTAAACATCTTGTTTACATAAGTGAATGGTACTTGAGTATAGTTAAAAGATGGAAGATGTTTACCATGCAATCTGATTTACTTGGGAGAGCTAAATATTTGAAAATGTGTGATTTCTTGAGGAAAAAGAAGGGTTTCTCTAAAATATGTTTGTTGAACAAAAGTCGGTAACAAGCTGTGTTTGAAGGAAAGTGACAGGAGTTGGGGAAGACCAAAGGACAACAGGAAGGACAAGTGAGCGGTATAAAAGTATATCGGTAGTAGGAAGAAAGCTGGGAGACTGAAACAACAGCTTTTCAGTATCACACAAACATACCATTAATTCTCTTAGCCAAGCGCAAGTTACTTTTCGAAACTCAGCATCTTCTTTACTACTTCCAACAGGCCAACAGTATCTGAAAGAACAGAAATATTACATTTTTTACAAGAACTACTCAACATGTTCCGCATTTTTGTGCCTTCTTTTTTACCTGTATGCCTCATGGAATCGCGTCGGATTCAATTTCGTCAGAAGGAAATGGGATACTATATAGAAGGCATCCTTGTTTGGTTTGTCAAACATATTCCTATCGAAACCAAAACAGCATCAATGAAACAAACGAGCGACATCAAAGTTAACCCTTAGAAACTGTACTGTGCTGTGAAAACAAAACTCACGGTCCCAAGTTGATGTGTTTTGTGCTGGTTTTCCCAGCGATTGAAGACGTGGCCGACTCTGGTTGAAATCCCAGTCCAAGAAGAGAAAACCAAAGATATTTCCCATTCTTTTTCTGTAGCAATGCTTGATTCGCCATTGTTCCGAGACAGAAGAAGCCTGTCAGTGTCTTGTGGTATGTTGGAGGTGGTCACTGCTCCAGATTAGCTACTTCGATGCAAGCCACTTGATAGCTAACGTTCACAGTAGCTATGTTGGCAATGAATAAACGGTTAACAAACTGGTCTTAACGTATAAAACGATGTCGATGATAACATTTCTAGTTTGTAGAACTAGCACCAGTAAAATATATAGAAATATAAAATAAATGTTTTAATCCATCTTACATATTTTCCAGGGCTGACTTAAAAACCGCAAGACTAAAAATCACCAACCGCCAAATTTCCAATGCGACCCGGATGTTTTCAGTAAGTATTTCCGGTGAGGAAGGTCACTATTATGCTATGTCTTGTATTATTTACGGAGACGGAGGAACTTTCTTTGTTCGTCTTTATTGTTTATTATTGTAAATACCACATATAAGTATAGCTAAAATGACAAATTCAAATTCATGCGGGTTATGGTGTCTGTCTTTGACTGTATATGACACTGTGTGTTCCCTCCTTTGTTCTTTATTCCACACCTTTGAGTCGCTTGCAATGCAAGGCAGGCAAGATGTTAACAGAAAAGTACTTTGGTCAAATGTCGACATTTTCATAAACACCAATCGATTTCATTTGTATACTCCTGCAGAACACATAAACTATGCATGTTCAGTGGGTTCATTTGTCCAGGGTTACAGAACAAGGACACATTTAAGTCTCCACCATAATAAAGCAGAACAAAGTAATTGATAGAAAGAAGTGCATTTTATTATTTTTTTGTTCACATCACTGAAGTTCTTTTAAAATCAACTGACAACACTCGCCAACCTTTGATGGATTGGATACCAATAAGAACTTGGAGATCTGGAAAGTGATCCCGAGGGATTGAGCGAGATCCTGGGCCCCTGGTCTGAGACCACTGTGGTTCCCAAAGCCACCAGCAGCCTAAAAACAGCTTCTTTCTCTTGAACCGTCTCAAGAGCTCTACTGGCCACAGAGAGACACTGGGCCTTGGCCTCCAGGTCGGGCTGGCTGTGCAAGCAGCCGGCATAGTTGAGAACCAGTGTTGACAGGGCAGTGTGGATGTTCTTATTGCAGACTGTGACCAGGTCAGCTGCACGTGATAGCACCGTTTCCCGCTGGACCACGAGTAAGGCTCGACCATGCCTTCCGTTGAAGCAGTTACACAGAGTCCGCAGCGCCAGCATCTGATTGGCAGGGCGTCCCTCAAGCTTCATCACACTCAGGAGGTGGTTGCAGAGCTGAACACCCTCTGCCCCTCCACATCAGGTCTCATTCACCAGTGGGTGGCGCACTGCCAGCCTTATGATGTCCAGGACTGGAAATACAATGTCTGTAGTCTGAAAAAAAGGCAGAAATTTTGTTATCTGCAAATGGTGAGAGAATAGAATAGAATAGAATAGACTAGAACAGAATATCCATTTAGTCATCCCGCAGTGGGGAAATCTCAATTCACACACAGCAGAAAGTGAATAGTGCAGTGGAGGTAGTTAATAATAATATGTAGCAGATAGATCTCTAAATCAAAAAAATAAAAATATACAATAAAAATAAAGAATAAATAAAGATAAGGAATATAAACAATATATAATAATCATAAACCTGTGCAAAAGTGGCAACTAGCAGCATAAAACAATCCTTACAGCGGCAACACCAATGGGTGTTTGGGTGAATGGATGTGTGAGTGAGTGAGTGAGCAATTGAGTGAGTGAGTGAATGAATGAATCGGTGAATGAAATAATTAATGAAAAGTCATCTAAGATAAGCCACTTTGGGTGAAGGAGTCTGTCGCTGAAGGAGATGCTCGGTGTTGCAGTGATGCACTGCATGGGGTGGGAGACATGGTCCATCAGAGCCAATACCTTTGCAATCATTCTCCTCTCTCCAGCAACCTGTGCTGAGTCCATTCTGAGTTTAGATGTCCTATCACTAATGCCACTGAATGCTGTATTTTTCCGTAGGACACAATAAGTAAACCCTTGAAATGAAAAGTTGATTGAAGAAGCTTTTTTTTTCCCCATTCCTAACCAAATTTACTCAAAATATAATGAATCACCATTACCATGTAATAGATGTACCTTGCATCAGAGAAAAGGTTGTTCTGCTTCACACTTTTGTGCTTAATTTAAAGATTTTGGATAATTTCGTTTTTAAGTCCCCGGAGATCAAACTTTTCAGACTGTGATTATGAAAATTGTACTTTGTAAAGCTGTTGCTTTACCTTCCGGCCAGTGAGAGGCCTTCAAAAGGAGGTTAATCTGCTCGGTGGTTGGGGCCTCAGAAGATGATGGCCTCCGGACAGACATCAACAGCTTTTCAAGGCTTTCCAGAATATCCCTAGGAAGCTTGTGTTCCTGAGGGGCATGTACATTTAACTCCTTCAGCTTGGCAGGTGAAAATTTCAAATGGAAGTATTAGATTTTAATGGGTTTGTGACAGGAAGTGACGATTGATTGGGAGATTTGAGGAAGGATCCATCGAGAGAAGAAGGCTGCACTGAACAAGGTAAGGAAGCAATGGATCCGAAAGCATTTCTGGCAGTCAGAGCCACACCTCATCATCTTGCTGATTTGCTTCATGCTTGATTTTCTGCAGAATTCAGCGAATCTGTGTTAACAATATAAGAAATGTGAGCACATAATGAGCTCCTGCTTGAAATCGATCTGCCATTTGCTGCTTTGACAAATTGCTTAAGCTGATATTCTCTCAGTTGTATTGTCAGAACCAATTCAAGGCTAAGTATTCTCGGTCTCACAAAAGTGTATCATTATGGAGTCAAAGCCTGCGAAGGCAGGAGTGATACTTGTTCATGAAGGTTTGATGAAGCCTTAAGTGCACTGGGCATCGTAGGACATCATGGAGTAAAGCATTTTATAATAACATTGAAGAAGGAAGAAAAAAAAAACTCAATCCATGGGGACAAACAAGTGGGACTTTTGACAACAGGTCATGGCTTGATCAAATGGCTGTATTGATGTGATGATGATGATAAAAGAGCTTTAACACTTAAGGCATAGTTCACATTACATATGTTGTGTTCAGGTGCATTAGAAGATGCTATGTCAGAATCACCTAATTCCTGAAAATGTATACAGTCAGTATCAGTGTCTTCTGTTACTTGTTGCTTGCTTTTACATTTTCGAAAGATTCAGACTGTCATCTCATAACATTACATTTTAGTTGATGAACGAAGCTCAGTTGGCTTGGTAGCTCAGGTACATTAATGTTTACACTCAACTTGAAAAAGGATCAAGACAGGAGATCTTCCAGACATATTGATAATGGCAGTAATTGGCTCTGGATGAACAAAAGGGAGTCCACACTTGGGGGTGAATTAAATGTGGGCCAACTTACCAACTTAATAACCAAGAAGATGACATCAGTCACATGGCCATTCTACGCGGTGTTCCATGTTCAACAAGGAGCACACTGTTTATATTGATTATCGGAAGACCAAGACTTTATTTACTCTGCAGTTTTACTTTATCATACACTTATTGTAAATGCTCACCTATTATTCGTGAAGCATAGGTTTGCTCAAAGTTTGAAAGGTTTACAAAACAGTGGTGAGACCAGCGATGCTATATGGTTTGGAGACAGTGGCACTGAACAAAAGACAGGAGGCAGAGCTGGAGGTAGCAGAGATGAAGATGTTGAGGTTCTCTTTAGGAGTGACGAGGATGGATTGGATCAGAAATCATCCATCAGGGGGACAGCTCATGTTAGACGTTTTGGAGAGAAGGTCAGAGAAGCCCGACTGAGATGGTTTGGTCATGTACAGAGGAGGGATAGTGACTATATTGGTAGACGGATGTTGGAATTGGAGATGCCAGGCAGGAGGTCCAGAGGAAGACCAAAGAGAAGATTTATGGACGTAGTGAGAGAAGATATGAAGGTAGTTGGTGTGAGAGAGGAGGATACAGAGAATAGGGTTAGATGGAGGAGGTTGATTTGCTGTGGCGACCGCTGAAAGAGAAAAGCCGAAAGGAAAAGATGAAAAAGAAGAAGGCTTGCTCAAAGTTCAAACCATCTATCTTGGGAAAGTAATTATTGGTGGCCGTCTTTTTGAGGGCTGCTGAGGAGTGGGCACCTCCACATGCCAGAAAGCGACAGTAATGTAATTCAATCAAAACACAACTACCGTAACTTTAAATGCAAGGGATTATGGAACTTAACATTAAATCCAATGAGTTTATTGCTTCCTTTTGACATGGTTTGGATTTCTAAAATTTCATGGTGTATCTTTGAAAGGATCTGCCATGGCGGAGTGTCGACCTGACCCTGCAGTGTAATGACCAGAGCCTGCTTGGAAGAAAAATGGAGCTGTCAAGATCTCATCGCTCTTTATATTTTGTTTGCCAAAACAACATTTTGTACCTATGATGGAATCTGCTCCAAAACTTGGCCGACCCCCCAAGGTGTGTACCAGGCACCTCCCGTCAGAAGAAGACAAAGATAAGACTATTGCACAACAAAGTGACAAAACCATTGATATCTGGCACAGCTGATTGTGTGTGGAAATTTGTGCACATCATACATGGTATGCCTTGACTTTCTCTCCATGTCCAGGGACATGTCTGTCCCTCACAAATCCGTGGAGAAAATATGCCCCGTGCTGTCACATACCATGGCATTATTTTCAATCAAATCTTTCTGAGAACCTTTAATGCCAAGCTCTCTGAGGTGTTCCCCTCCAGGAAGGTCCTCCAGTGTGATGTTGTTAAGCGATCAAAAGTTGCTTTGGAAATCTTGTCTTCAAAAGCCTGAAGTTCCTCTGTACTAGTCATATGATCCTCAGCCTCCGTTAAAAATTGTATTATTCCGTCACTACACTTAAGAAGAACAAGTTTGCAAAAAAAACAACTTCCGACTGTTTTTATGTGACAATGTCCATAATGTGTGAATGTCATACAAACACCTGACACTACTGCAATAGAAGCAGTGAAAACAGTATTTAAGTATATGAAAAACATAATTCATATCATCATTACAGTATGACCACAGTGTAAGCTCTCTCACAGATTAGTTACCTGGCTCCAGCAGCAATATCACAATTAGGTTGAAGGTTGAAGGAGTTTTTTTATGCGACAATGTAATGACTAACCACAGTGAATTAGACAAATATCTGGTGAAGCAGGGGAGCAGCTTTGGCATACCTGCAGTGTCATTATGCAATTCTCATTGAGCCAGACCTTAGCTGTGTCGTCCCAAGAGCCACTCAAAAGGGTCCCGAACTTCCCAGAAGACAGTGCACAGACTGGAGGGAAACACATTTTAAAGTTAGTACTTGACTCTAATGTCACATAATGCCTCTGTACTGATGGGTATTATCACCTGTTTTTTTGTGACCTTTGAGGATGTAAAGGGTTTGTGGTTGATCCAATGAGAATACACTGATGTTATCATTCCCCCCATTGGCTTTAAGTCCTTTTGGGTATATATCACTTGGGGCAATGACGTATACACGGGAAGCAATATCTGAGTTACCAGATATACAATGCAACTCTTAATCCTTGTCTGGACTGTGGAGATTACAAAAGTGAATAAATCTCGTTGTTTCGCAGAAAGGAGATGAAAAATGTATGAGCAGACACAAGAGCATGGCAAATACAAATTGTCGGTTTTTGAAAGATGCAGACTGATGCTTGCTACTTTGTGTTTGGAGCCCAGATCCCTCCAGTTTGATATCCAGATAGATTTAAATGCTCCATCCGGAAAAACAGCAGTTGCAAGTCCTCTCAAGTCCTGTTTGTGCCCCTGAATGGAGCAACTGAGTTTACATGGGAGATGACACCATTTTGCCAAAAATGACAGACAACTGAAGGCACACTGAAAGGAAAAGGGATACTTTGTTGTCACTAAATGGAGCTGTGATACTGAAAAGTGGAAGCTGTGATGTCACAAAGCTGGTGGAACGAGTATTAGGACGCTCCCTGAGGGGGAGATGAAAACTGACAGAAGGAACATAAGAGGAAGTGTGGTTTGAATGTTATTGGAATTTTTGTTGAATTCATTTTACAAAAAGAAATAAGAGGAAGCTAGCAATAAGTAGATGGTTTGATGTCACTTGGAGGGAGCTGATTGCCTGATGTCACTGTGTGGGCCTACCAACAAAAAGGCATTGTCAAAGGCTCATCTTGGCAAAACAGCCAAAAACCAAAGAAAGTCATGTGCCATTGGGAATTACAGCAGTGTGAGATTACTGAAAACAAACATGACATCAACATTAAGAACATTAAATGACATCAACATTTGATGTATTTTGGATATGTAAAAAAATTTGATACAGTATTTGGTGATGCTTTATTTTGTATATCTTGGCAAATTAAGCTTTTTGATTTTGGTCATTATCAGATATCATGAATAGGCCCTCTCCGCTTTTGTTTCACATTTCTCGTCATTGTTCAATAGTGTTACTGTTTGATGCCCCAAGACCATAAACACACTTTCATCCGAACAAAGTAGCATAGGGTCTTTGCAAAATATTAATATGAAAAATATTGATAAGAACACAGACTATGATTATCCAGATATTCTGTTTGTCTTTTATTGCAGAACATACAAGTATTTAAGTCTCCACCACAATAAAGCAAAACAGAGTAGTCGTAAGAAAGAAGTGCATCCTTTCTTTCATGATTTGTATCACAGAAGTTCTTTTAAAACCAGCTGACAACACTCGCCAACCTTTGATGGATCAGATACTGATGAGTATTTGGAAATCTGAGAGTTGACTCCCAGGGATCGAGCGAGATCCTGGGCCGTCTGGTCTGAGACCACTGTGGTTCCCAAAGCCACCAGCAGCCTAAAAACAGCCTCTTTGTCTTGAACCGTCTCAAGAGCTCTACTGGCCACAGAGAGACACTGGGCCTTGGCCTCCAGGTCAGGCTGGCTGTGCAAGCAGCTGGCATAGTTGAGAACCAGGGTTGCCAGGGCAGTGTGGATGTTCTTATTACAAACTGTGACCAGATTGGCTGCACGTGATAGCACCGTTTCACGCTGGGCCATGAGGAGGGCTCGACCATGCCTTCCGTTAAAGCAGTTACACAGAGTCCGCAGCGCCAGCATCTGATTGGCAGGGCGTCCCTCAGGCTTCATCAGACTCAAGAGGTGGTTGCAGAGCTGAACACCCTCTGCCTCTCCACATAGGGTCTCGTTCACCTGTGGGTGGCGCACTGCCAGCCTCATGATGTCGAGGACTGGAAACACAATGTCTGTAGTCCAGAGAAAGGATAAAGAAAATTTTCAGGTGACCACTTGTGTACCTTCAAGGTGACCTACAGTTTACACAAAAAGTAAGGACATTTATGTTTGGCATTGTGTTGTATGGTTCCACCACATGACATAGAGACTCCAAGAATAATTACATTGTTAAATTGCCAATTTTTCTTGTTTTTTCAGGCTTTTGTGTGAATCTCATTAGGGTTTACAACTAAATCCCCCTCCAAATGCATAGGAGAAATTTGCTAATTGTTGCTTTAAACTTAAGAAAAATGGGTTTGACTTCAAAAAATGAATATGAGGCAGTAGATCAACATAAAAGCTTTTATTTCCAGGTATTTTCACTGGGATCTGCAACTAAAAAGATATCATTTTTTGTATCCGAACAAATTATCGTGAGTAAAAGTATTGGAACATATAGACCTAAAATAGATTAAAGCTGGAGCAGCTCATTCAGCCGACAGCTCATCCCACCCCGGTGCAGAACTGAATGCTTCAGACGCTCCTTTGTGCCCATGGCCATCAGACTGTATAACAGCAGTCTGGATGGAACACAACTTTCACTGCCTGGAGGGCATCTGTGCGATCGTCACCCCATTACTCACTCACCCACTCAGACATGTGGTGACCCCAAAAACTACTGGTCACATACCTATTTATTCCAGTTTTTGTGTATTATTTATCTATTTATCTATGTATATGTGTGTATGGGCATATATGGTGATTATGTGTGTGTGTGTATGTGTGTATATATATATATATATATATATATATATATACACACACAGAACTTATATACACACACATACACATACACATACACATACACATACACATATTCTTTCCTTTCTAACTGGATTTTTGATATTGTTATTGTTCCGCTGCTGCGACACACGAATTTCCCCGATGGGGATCAATAAAGTATCTTATCTTATCTTAAAGTGAATAATACTTAATGTCTAGCTGCAAATCTTTTCCTTGCAATAACTGCATCCATGCTTAGGCATTCTGGTTTTGGGATGCCTTTCCAGACTTTCACCACAACCTCTTTCAGTTGTTTTTTGTTTTTCCTTTCAGTCTTCTCTTTAGAAGGTAAAATGTAGCTCTATGCGGTTTAAGTCTAGGGATCGACTCGGCCGCTCTAAAACTTTCCCCTTCCTGCCACTGATGACCTTGTTGTTTTGCCAGTGTTTTGGTTCATTATCTTACTTCATGATGAAGGACCTCAATATCAGTTTTGTTGCATTTTTCTTTAAATTGGCAGAAAATGTTTTTTTAGTCTTCTGAGTTCATCAATTAAGATGTATGAGCATGATAGAGATGAAGCCAAGCAAGCGAAAGCCATGACATAACCTTCACAGATGAGCTTGTATGTTTGGGATCACGAGCAGATCCTGTTTTTCACCAAACTTTTGCCTTTTCCTTCACTTTGGCAAAACTTTTGATCTCTTGTCTCAACTTTGTCTTACAATGTCAAACCCAAATGTTTTCAGTCTATAGCAAAAAATTAAGGAATTGGCCACACTGCTCCAGTTACTTTGGAGGAGAGTGTACATTCATTGGAAAGAAACTAGTTCAAGATGCAGCAAACTTATTTTCTGCTGTCATAGACAATGAAACGTGTGAAATTCTGAGTGAAACCTGGCCCATTTAAGACTTTTAACCGTAGATATCTCTAAGCTGCTGCTCTCCTGAAACTAGAGAATGCTTCATCTTATAGCACACAGCCACCATATTATTAAAAAACACACATACTTCTCCTCAATCACCCAGAGAAGAGCTTGTGGCTGCAGAGGAGAAAAACCTCATAATCGTGGACCAGTCCTAGGAACAGTTTTCATCAAAAAGTTGCTAGTTTGGTCTGTAGGCATTTCTTTGGAAAAATAAAGTCCTAACCATGGTTTCAGAAGTGGCTAAATTTAGCGCTAAAATTTGTGTTCACTCACAAAGCAAAGAGCGGCGGTACAATTTACTTTTCGACTTGAGCTTTTACAGATTTTTTTCTCTCCTAATTTTACATATGCTCCAAAACCCTGGTTTATCTTGCTTCTCCATATTTTCAATCATATTACTCTCTGCCCAGTATGTTTTCTAGTTTCATTCTTTACAATCAAATAGAAATCAAAGTTTCTTTTCAGACAAAATGTCCTATTTGTTCTTAAACAACTTGAATATAGCATTAAATGGTTTACTGGTTCCTCCGTGTTGGATTATTCCAGACATTCGCTTAATTAGGTTTAATTTTTTTTTTACATTACATTTAACATATTATAAGTCGTTATAGTGTAGTTTGTCTTTTAATATCCCAAACCAATAGAAGGGTGTCAAGACTTTTCAAAACAGAATTGGGGAAATGTGCAATTTAAGCTAATTTATAAAATTACAAGATTTATTCAAAGGTAACTGTGAATAATCTAATCTACGACTATAAACTAGTCTACTAAAATACCACAGCAGAGAGAACTAGAATAAATGTTATTATACTACGTCATGTGTTTGCTTTGAAAAATGACTTGATAAGAACTTATTTGATAGTTATGAATTACCTTCAGGCCAATGAGAAGCCTTCCAGAGCAGACTGATCTGCTGGATGGTTGGGGGGGGCTCAGAGGAGGATGGCCCACAGACAGACATCAAAAGCCTCTCTAGGCTTTCCAGTATATCTTCAGAGAGCTTGTGTTCCGGGGGGGCACCTGCATTCAGTTCCTTCAACTTGGCTGATGACAAGGGGGCAGTGAAAAAAAATCTAAGTGCTTGAAAAAATGTTACTGTCATGAAAATGTTGGTTATATTTTATGTGGATGAGACCAATCTAGGAAAATATCTCAGAGTCTCCTGAAAATGAGGTCTTGACATTCCTCGCTATTAATTTCCTTAGGGTCCCATCAGCACCAAAAGCCCTCACTCAAGCAGACTACACAACACACAACACAGAGATCATGGCTGGCTGTACCATCTGCCAACTGGCCTTCATGACAGCTATGGTGGTGATAATTAAAACCACTCAAGGCATGGCTGGGGGTCACCAATATGAGCTTGACAGTGGCTACCATCTTTAAGAGCATACAAGGATGACGTCCACAGACTCACCATGAGCAAGGCTTGCCCGAGATAGAAGACCACTCTAGAGTTGCTACAGTTTAACAGTTTCTGTGGGTATCAGCTAATCTAATTATGTCCAACTGCAGATATGATTACTTGTAACAATGTAAATCATTCCCAAATGGAATAGATTTTGCACAGCAGATATGTAGATAGGACCTTCTGAGTGACAATGGAACTAAAGAATCCCATGGGGTTAACCATGTGTATGTTTATGAGTGCATATTTCTTTGTGTTTCCTTTTTTGCTCCAACTTTGTCTCAACATTTTTCAGTTCAGGGCATTTGTCCTTGTATCTCCTCCTTAGAGTATTTGACTTCGTGATCATTTGAGCCATGAGTGTACTGCCTGCGTCGTTTTCAGCTTTCTCAGCAAGTTAACTAACGTCCTTCTGAAAGCTGGTGCACACCTATGTCAACAGCTTTTTTTTCTCAGCGCTTCCAGCTCATCCTCCAAGGTTATTTTTTTAAGTCCACACATTGCACCCTCTCGCTTCCTCCATTCATCGATGTACACCCTGCGTTATGTCCTGGCTGAGGCTACAGAAGACAGTAGTTCTTTTGTGAGGGACTGTAAGTGGTGGTCGGAGCAGCAGCAGCAGCTGTTGTTTTGGCGACAGGAGCAATTGCTTAGATGGTCCCAGCAAAAAAGCTGCCACATTCAACTGCTGTCTGCCTTTGTCCGACTTATGACCATCTGATTGCATGTGTGATTTAACCATGTTTATGCCCATTGTGCAAAGTTTAGAAGATTTTTTCCACACACTGCAAATAATCTCACCTAGTTTTCCAATTAAAAGCTTTAACCAGCCTTAGAACAGTCCCTAATCCGACCACTTTCGATGAAAATTACACCTTCCAGTATTTCTAACACGACAACACTCTTTGCTCTTATGTCATGCACTCACTTTGTGTACTATCAGAACAGCATCCGTAAACAATAGCCAGTTAATAGGTTCGGCCTGTCAATCATCACCGATCATCACACTATTCTAATTAAAATTAAATGTTTATTTCGCCTCATCAAAATAAATAGCAAATAACAATGTTTTTTTTCTAATTAAGTGTACTTAAATTCTTTATGCCTATAGACATTGAATTTAATGTTTTTAATGCTATTTAAGACCTTAATTTTTGCAAAATCTAATTTATGACTTAAAATGCTTTTTAATGAACTGCGGAAACCCTGTTTCAGGATGATCATAGGTATTCCAGCAGGAGAGCCAAGTACACTTGTTGATGAGAAAAGTTTGCAACCCTCGAATAACCAACAAAAGCCCATCAGTTACTTGCCCATCCCACAGGGAACAAGCAGGAAGTATAACGTGCAAATAAGGGCTGAAAACATCTCGTCCAAAATAACTAACTGTCACCAGAAAAAAGAAATAATATCTTTGTTTCCTTATTACTGTAAATCACCATTTAAACAGAGGGGGGTCTTTATCAATGTGGTCATTTTGGTCAACTTGGTCAGTGTAGAGCACTTAATACACCTAATGTTTTTACCAATTACGAGAACAACATGAGCTTATTTACATCTCAGTGGCAAATCATCATACACGGATGTTCAATGCTTACCTATTATTTGTGAAGTATTGGCTTGCTCAAAGGTAACACCATCAGTCTTAGGAAAGTAAATGTTGGTCGTTGTCTGTTTGAGGGCAGCTGAGGAGTAGGCACCTCCACCTGCCAGGAACAGTCAAATCATAACTATCTGGATTCAAGACAAATGATATCGATGCACCACTGAACATTAAGTCCCTTGGAAGACATGCACTGGACTTTTCACAGAAATTATCAAAAATATGCTGATTCACCTGTGAAAGGATCTGCCACACCAACAGGAGCAACTGAGTTCATACCTGACCCTGGAATGTAACGACCAGACCCTGCATGGAAGGGAAAATACAACTGTGAAATATTAAACGCTGTAAATGGCATTCGCGTAAAAAATTTAGGGTTACAAAGCTAGCTTTACCTGTGAAGGGATCTGCTCCAAAACTTGGCCTTCCATCCAAAGACCCAGGGATGTATCTTGCCCCTCCTGCCCAAAAAGAGATATGAACGTTAGCACAACTGGGAACTATAACACAATCTAGATGGATGTGTTGCTCTGAAACTGGAATTACCTATTTTTTTTTTCACTTTTGCAGTAAGGATCAAAATGTAATTGTCATTTTTTCTTGCGATCCATCAGATTTTTTCAATCACTTCTGCCAATTGACTTTGACCCATCGATACAAATTTCATCAATTTTCTATACATTTCTGACTAAATGATACCAATGTCTAATATGATTGAGTCCTCACAACTTTATCAAATCATAAGAGCACAAGATACGGTAATTAAAAAATAGGAATACCAAGTACATGTATTTGTATTTACGGTAGTCTCACCAGTGAATGGATCACCACCAGAAGGCTGGGCAGGACCCACCACATGTCCTTTGGTGTTTTCTATTATGAAATTGGCAACCTGGTCAAGGAACATTGGACTTAGGTCGTTCTTCTGCAAAAAGTTCTGTGCTGTTAGCCAGGGGTCCTCTGACACATTGTAAGGCAGCTTCATGGATGGGCCTCCCTCGTTCACATCAATGGTGAAGACGTAGTCATACTCCTGAGAGGAGAGTAAAGGTCACTCGGGATTGCCATCTCACACTGAACCTTGAAGTATCACAAAGCCTTACCTTTCCTTCATACATCACTCTCTTCGAGGTCTGTTCATTTGCACCACTAACCACATCCCCTATTTTCATCCAGCGACCATCACTGACACTCCACTGGTATGCCTCCACTTTCTGTCCTTCTTTAATCAGACGTGTCTGCCCATCACGATTTCCTGGATGAATTATGAGAACAAAAACAATGTCGAACCACAAAGAACATGATATTTTTCAAATGTTTCCACAAAGGAATATTAAACTACAATACCAGGCTCGTCGAGGTGTTCCTTTCCAGGAAGGTCCTCAAGTTTAATGTCACCGAGGTCTCCTGTCTTGGGATCAATAGTAGCTTTGGAAAGCTCATCTTCAAAGGCCTGAAGGTCCTCTGCACTGGCCATACGGTCCTCGGCCTCCGTAAACACACGGATAATTCCATCACTGCAGTTAGAAAAACAAGTTTGCTAAAAGAACACTTTGTGCTATTATCGGTTTATGACACAAACCGTCACCTTATATGAATGCAATATCAAGATGTGTCAGAGTACACTTTTAATGTTGTATCATGTAAAGTATTTAAACATTTATAGAGTGAAAAAAAAGAGAGATAACATTGTTGACTGACTGCATTGTAAGCTTCCCAACAGTTCAGTTACCTGGCTCCCACCACAATATCACAATTGGGTAGAATACAGCAGCACCAAACAGACTGGGCAGGAAGGCGTATGGTCTGCGCACATTCTCCTTTCCTCCATATTCTCATAGTCCTGTCCTCTCCTGTGGTTACAAAATCTGATGGAAAACGAGGAAAGTGTGATAGAAAGGTGGTCCTTCTTGACATTTTACAACAGGACCAGCAATGGATGCAAGACTTTTATCTGGCCTTTCTTCTGAAGCATTTATGTAACACATTTATTGATAGTTTTCACTTGACAAATCACAGAAGGCACTATCGTGATTGAAATACACATTTGCATGAACCCACCATTGCTATTGGGGAAGATAGCAATACTGTAAATGTAGTTGGTGTGGCTGTAATAGACCTGAACACACTCTCCTGTCACCAGCCACCTTCTAATACTAGTGTCATTACTGCAAGAGAAGAACTCCACGTTGCTGATCACTACTAGTCCCCGAACGCAGTCTTCATGACCTAAATGGAGAAAAGAAATATTAAAATACAAATTTAAACTAAATAATTTAAAGTTATGCCACACTGAAACAATTTTTCAGTTAAAGTCAATTCTTTCATCACACATCAAACACTTTTTGGTTAACAACCCACAAACACTGACCTGTGAACGTTCTTTCACATCGGCCGGCCTTCCAAAGTTTTATGGTCTTATCTGCTGCTCCAGACAGCATAAGGCCTTGTTCAGGTAAGATGGCTACAGCCCATACAGCTGCAGAGTGGCCCTGCAGCAAAATGGGCATAAATTCTGTTATGTCACAGTGCCCAATCATAGTCATAAGGATTAGATTGCCACATCATCCAACGGTTTTAGCCAAGGTCCACCTTACACATATGCGTAATTCCGAAAACTCTCTGAAATGTGTTCAAAGTTGCAAATGTCTGTTTAATTACGCCACAATGGCTCCATTCAAGAGACAAAACAAGAAGAATGGATTAATCAGTTGAATCATTATCACACCTGTAATGCAAATATTAGGATGTCTAAAAAAAAACATGAGGAATGCCAGTCTTAATTTGTTTTGAGCCACTCTTACTACCTGATTTAATCAAAAGCGGATGCATCATTGAAATGTGTAGTAACACTGCCACTAATATCAAAACAACGATGTAACTACTGCAATAAACTGCAACCAATGCAATCAAATTTGATTATTTGGAGTTTGAGCAAGTCTGGGTGAGACCTTACCGAAGAAGTTTTGGCATACCTGCAATGTCATCATACACTTCTCATTGAGCCAGACTTTGGCTGTGGTGTCCCAAGAACCGCTCAAAAGTGTCCCGAATTTCCCAGACGACAGAGCACAAACTGTAAAGGATATACATTTTCAAAGCAGGAACAGATAACTACAAAGATATGTGACGAGAGAAGATCACAATGATGTTCTTAAGTTTTGTGCTTCAGATGTAATATTGGTGTGTTTGCATTATCGCTTAAATGCCAAAAGGAAAACTCACCAGTATTTTTGTGACCTTTGAGAGTGTAGAGGGGTTGTGGTTGATCCAATGAGAAAACACAGATATTGTTATCATTCCCCCCCGTGGCTACAAGTCCTCGTGGGTATGTTTCACTTGGTGCAATGATGCATACACAGGAAACAAAATTTGAGTGGCCAGACATACAATGCATCTCTGTGAAACCTTTGTCTGGACTGTGGAGATACAAAAAGCGAATGACAGTTAAAATGTAAGACAGGATAGTGGACAGTGACTTGGTACATAATAGATACTACCAGGCAGAAGACCATGAACTTCGTAAGTGGTGAAGAATGACAAGAATTTGAGAGTCAGCGTTGTTTGCGTACAGTTACGGATAAATGAATGGCAAAGCTAATTTAACTAACGTTAGCAAATCGCTAACTAGCACGCTACCATCTACTGGATATTGGTTTAAGCCAGTAAATAGGTTATTTCGGTGTTGCTTGTTAAATTTCTACAATAATTAGTTAAGGTGCCTTCTCATACGACATTGCCGAAAAAATGAAAAGAATGGAAGTCTTCATGTGTAATTCTATGAGTTAACGTTGGTCGACAGCAGGCTAATACCCGCTACCTTGTGTTTGGAACCCAGATCCTTCCGGTTCGATCTCTAGACACAGTTACAAAGGCTCCATCTGGAAATACAGCAGTTGCAAGACCTCTGACGTCCATTTCGTGGCCCGGAATGGAACACCTAAGTCTGTATGAGTTAAATGATGCCATTTCGCCTCAACAGCAAAGGGATAATTTAAGGTAATGTTGTGGAAAGCGCTGTGTATTGCTGCTGTCAACACACACCGGCCGCTAACTCTGTAGCGGAAGTTAATGACGTCACTTGTGTTCGGCAGCCGATCGCTTCCGCTTTTTTCTTCTTTGCTGTGTAGTTGCGTCCGGCATCCATAGCACCGTCACCCGCAACATTTCCGAAGTCTCCCCTCATCCACTCTAATTTTTTTATTTACAATTTTAATAATAGTTCTTCCGCCGCTGCCCACAGTCCCATTCCTCTACTTCTAGCATCTATACATTCTTGCACTTCTGTATCTATTACACAGTTTCACTTATCGCTGCATAATGGTAAGCTAATGCAGGAGGTGTAGACTGCCGAATCTCAATTTCACAAAAATTCTCCACTTGATAATATTGGGGATACATTGAAATTGAAATCTGAGTTGTATCATCTGGTATTATATTTCTCGCTTGGGCTGTGAAAATCAGGTTGACCACTCTTTGCTGAAAGTGCAATTACGTTGGTTGTCAGTTGTGTTGCGTTTTTAATTAAACGGAAGCCTTATTTCCCACAATCGTCAATTGTGGGAAATTTCCACAATCAACACTTTTTTTTCATTTTGTTTCACGTCAAACTTTATTGTACTGAAAAAGATTTTACTTACTTTGAGTTCATCTTTTTTTCTGACGTTACATGACATTAACATCCGGTTTCAGCTGTGCTCGTTGTCGACAATTGACTGCAAGACAATGCAAGTAACAGTTCATACTGGCGTAATCTTTCCACCGTCACCAAGAAATTTGTCAACTGAACGAATCAGGTTATTTTTTTAATAATTATGTTTCTTCAGTTTTTCGAAGCATCGTGTAATTTGTGGGAAACGGGAAAGTACTTAATTCCCTCTGTCATCCCTTTGAGTTTAAAATAATCTTAAATAAAATCCCATATGTGTTGTTTTTTGTAACTTGTAAAAATCAAAGAACCAATGTGCACAGGAAGGTCAGCATACTTCCTGCCTTTTTTGTAAATACTTGTTTACTACTCATTCTACCGAGTGTCGCACTGTAACAGCAAATTTGAGGAGCAGCCAGTTTCATTGTGCTGAGTAAATGGATTGTTATTAATTACCAAAAATTAAAACAATAGTAAAAAGGCATTTCGTTGGCTTTTATTTTTCAAATCCACATGAACCGGAAATGTGTTGTGCACTGCGCAGAGCAGAGCCCTATCCAGCCCTCGGAGGCTCGGATTAGGAGAGGCCCCAGTCGAGCCGAGTTGGACAGCGCTTCAGAGTATGTAGGTTTTTTTTTCTTTCTGGATTCTCATGTCATGACTGAACACCGCGTTAAATTGAGTCGAACGTGAACGGCAGTGATTTCCGTAACGTTAGCTGCTGTTAGCCCTCACGCAGAGTCGTGCCAAGCCCATCACGACTGTCAGTGTGTCTCTGCAGCTTGAATGATGGAGCGGACGGTTATAAGCAGGTAGTGCGCGCTAGCAGGCTAATCGAAAGTGCTTCTTCTTTTTCGTCTAATATATAAAATGGCACTAATGCTAATGTTACCTTTTTTTCTCAATACAAGACAATTTCGCTCTGTTGTTAAAATTCTGTTTTCAGCAGAGAAGGCCTTAATTAATATCTCAAGGCTCATCACAACGGAGATGTCCAGGTAACATTATATTTTAAATGTTTAAGCTCGCGTCATACTAATTTGGATGTTGGCATTAATTATATTCAACGTAAGACTTCATGTCATGTAGTTGCTTTGTGTGAATATCATTTGAAGCAGATGTCTCTGAATGACAAAGCATGGAATTAAGTTAACAGTGTTGTTGGTTCCCGTGTGGTTGAGAAGTTACCAAATCTGTGCTTTTGATAATTTCTATTCGAGAGATAAGTGACTGACTTTCCCTGAGAGACAAGGAATAATCGAGGCGTTTTCGTCCAACAGGCTTGGCCATTCCAGGTTCTCTCATGTCTACCTGATAGACCTGAAAAACTCCTCACTCGTGACAGTTCATTCAGAGTTTCACTGTTAGGACAGTGGGAGGGATTCAATGAATTATTCCTTTTGAAAAGTCTTTCAAATATTTCTGTAGCACTTCATTGTCTTTCATCAGCCTGCTGGTCTGGTATATTTGTTAGGTATCAATCAGTGCTCATCCTCAGGATGTATCTGATATAAATTTGAAAATGTATCACAGTATTTCTTTTGGCTGCGCGGCTCTTCGGCACGCAGCTGGAAGAGCTTTGTGAACAAAAACGTCGATCCGAAAAAAGCAATCTCACATGATAATGAATAAGGGCAATTAAGCTGGCTAAAGAAAATTAATCTAAATTATGTCCTCAATTCAAATTAAAACAGGCGATACTTTGAAATAGTTTTACAAACATTGTGATAGATACAGCGTTGCCCGTCAGATGTGGCATTAGGTGTTTGTATGATATCAAAATTCGAAGTGCTCCCACATACAGATTACAATTTTCCTTTTGATGTTTTGTATATAAAAAATTCTTTCTGATTTTTTCAAGGTGAATGAGTAGCACTTTGGCCTCATGGCATGACGGGGCCTGTTTCGATTCTGACAGGGGACCTTTCCTTGTGAAGTTTGCATGTTCGCCGGTTTCTTCAGTTGCCTCCCACAAGACAAAAACATGCAGCAGGTTGTTTGGAAAATTTGGTTAAATTTGCCAGATGTGCGAATGATAGAGTGAATGATTGTCTACCTGTTCATGTGGCTCTGCGATTGTCTGGCGACCAGTCGAGGGTGTACCCCGCCTCTCGCCCAATGGCAGCTGCGATAGGCTCCATCATCCCCCGCGACCCTGAGTAGGAGAAGCAGCAGACAATGGATGGATGGATAGATGAACCGATATGGATGAAGATATTACGGTGAAATTATATTTTACTTATATCAATGTATTGTCTCACCCTTCTCAATATGTGTGTTGGTAGGAGAGTGTAGGACTGCCTGGAGCTCCAGCACTATGAAGCTTCGACTGCACTTTGTGGTTGACCCAATGGGCTGGCTATGCATCAGCATGGTCTTTGGAATCTGGCTTTACAACACTTTCTTTATTCCAAAGCTGGTTCTTCTCCCACACTACAATGAGGGGCATATCCCTTGGGCGATTGTAGTTTGTAAGTAAAAGTTCTCTTCATTGCTCCACTTAGCTGATATAACAGCATTACGCCTACATTTAAAAACAAATGTGCTCCCCCAGGTTATTATATTGCTTCAGCACTCTGCATAGCAGCCCTGTTCAGAGCCTCCACAGCTGATCCTGGCCGTCTACCTGCGGACCCCCACATACCTCACTCTGGTGCGGAAACAGATGAGCGTGCCTCTGTTTGCGCTGCTAAATTCCTCTTATTCTTTGTGTCGAGTAGTATACATATGTATATATGCTATGTTTGTCCAGTATTTCTTATAAGATACTGAATGTAATCACAGTATTTCTGAATCTGATTGTAATTGTGCTTCCAAAGGTATTGCAGCCTGTTGTATATTTACTATGTTTTTTGGCAATAGTGACATATAATTCTGACTTCCTTTTATGTTATAGCAGTTAGTGGTTTAAATGTTACTGTGTCTGTTGCAAGCTGTTGCAATCAAGTAGTACCAGTGTTAACTTATAGGACAGCGCTTCCTTTCACAGAACGAGAGCAATGGGAGTTATGCAACAAGTGCAACTTAATGAGGCCGAAAAGGTCCCACCACTGCAGTCGCTGTGGCCATTGTGTACGTCGAATGGACCACCACTGTCCCTGGTGAGGATAGATGCACTCACATAAAATTACATGTCACCTACATATTCTTCAAGGTGCCACCGTGACACCCTGAAGAGTATGCATATAATATGAGTCAGGAAGGACCTGGTTCAATGCCCATAAGGAACTTCTGTGAGGAGTTTGCATGTTCTTTGTGTGCTTGTTCTGAGTTTTCTCTCTGTTTTGCATATTTCATAGGTAACTAAATTCCAATTTACTCATGGACCCTTTTCTATGATTTACAAACAATGAACTTGATGCAAACATCAAAAAGACGTAGCTCAATATTAATTGAAATGATATAATGTGAAGCGTTAGTATTTGTGTTTTGTATTTTGTAAATATCTTATGTATGATCTAAGAAATGTGTCACAACCTTGAAAGTCCTATTGTCACAAGGCTCACACTCGTGGGAAAAAATACAGAAGTTCAATTATAAGATTTTGTTTGTTTCCTTCCAGGATAAATAATTGTGTGGGAGAAGACAACCACTGGCTGTTCCTGCAACTTTGTTTCTATGCTCAGGTGCTCAGTCTGTTCACTCTGGTGCTAGACTTCTGCCAGTACTACTACTTCCAGCCGCTAACAGAACTAGATCAGGTACATTTTGCAGAACAGTACATACATTTTGTCCTCGTTCAATGATATTATATTTTTTTACTTCTTGTGCACTTCAAACATGAATGGGCCCTTTTTCTAATTCCAAATTGAAAATCATGTGGCCTCTTATAAAAGTCAGGTACAACATATGTCATGTGTATCATTAGAATTTTTTCCTTTTTTTTTAATCTAACAGTGCATTTTACTATTGCCCCCTGCCAGGAGAAGTTTACAACTCGCCATGAACTAGCACTCCTGCGGGTATCAGCACTGATGGGAGTGGTCATGTTTGGTGGGATGACCAGCTTGTTTTATACTCAGATGGCTGGTATCCTCTCTGTGAGTCGACTTTTCATCCTCTGTGGAATTACATTTGCTGAGGGTACTTTCGTCATGTGATTATATCTGCTTTTAATTCAGAGGTTTTGAAAGTCCCAGTCAGAAGCCTGTGGGAAGTTGCATGACATAAATTGGTTATTAAAAATGTAATTTTCAAAAATTCAATAAAATCAAAAAAGATTTAATAACAGTATATTTTTGCCATGATAATTACAAAGTAACCAGGAAAACTACCTATGAACTATCTTAATTCCAGTCAACTCTATGTTAAATATCCTGCCTATTTGCTTTATTATCAATTAATTATTAGTGAAATCATGTGATGACACCACATTTTAAGTGGCAATAAATAAAATAAATCATCAGATACACAACCTTACTGATGAACTCAGCCCAGGAAGGACCAGTTTCATTCAGAATGCTGCTTTTTGGTAATTTGGGAATTTTTTTTGAAGGTGCTTGATTGACATTTCATTGATGAAAATTTTCCCGTGATTTTAAAAAGAAGCAACTAAAATTGCTGATCATAAATTGGAGTAAAACTGGCAAAGGCATTGTGAACAGGAACCTTCATATCCACATGTTCGGGGGGGAAGGATCGGTTGCATTTTGTGAATTGATCCCCTAATTCTGCACCATCCTCTTCTTCTGACAGGACACCACCACCATTGAGAAGATGGCCCAGTTCTCCAATGAAATGTGAGTCTGCTGAAAACTTAATACTTATTTCACCATATGAAATCGGTTGCTTTAGCATCAAAGGAAAGTGTTTTAGGAAATGGTCTTTTAAACATTACTACACAGCTCATAGTTGTTCAGTTCATATAAAATAAAACAAACAGCATTTTTAAATCAAACATGTTTACAGTAGTTACAACTACACCACTGTAAAAGCGATCTGTCGTTGTCATGGTGATTTATGTGTAATGAATCCCCCATACTTTTATTGTGAGTTTTACCAACTTAGAACCAAAACCAAAATTTAATGTATGATTTTTTTTCAAGTGAGAACAGCCCTGTGTCTCTTATGTGGTGCTAAAATTTTATGCGGCATTTTAAAACATGACTGAGCAGGTTTTAAAATCTCCAGGCTACATCAGCATCTTTTGTTGATATTAAATGAGAAAATAGGTCATCTATATTGCATTCAGCGATGCTGCATTTGTTGCGATTTAAGTAGATGGTGCATGGCAAACAAACTCCCTCTGGACAGCACTAGAATGTTCTCTCTCAGGACAGCAAAACATGTAATTATTGTCAAAGAAATCCATTTGCTTTGCAGAAAAAAACACATTTCCTATTTTCAGCCTTTCTATAAGCTAAGCTAACTAGTTGCCATCTTGCCATCTTTAGATTGAAAGGCCAAATATGAGTGAAGTTTGTCAGCTAGAAATTAGGGAGGAATAGCTCCTCATACACTGAACTACTCATTTAATATGGTTTCCATGGATTATACTTCCAGCTATGGCATGAAGAGATCCTGGCAGTGGGCGCTAGCTGAAGTTTGTGGCACTCGCTGGAAAATCCTCTGGTTGATCCCCCTCAGAAACAGGCAGGCACTCCAGTCTGCCCATCACATCCGCTCACATGTGTAGGCTCGCTGCACAATTGTGCCGCCTGCTTGCACAGATGGTAGGTGCAACCATGTTCTGTCCGAAGAAAACACTATGCTCTCACTGCTAGAATTCATCTGCCCACCTTCACAGTCGTCTTTTGCGCTGCAGGACCTGGACTGCTGCTTGATATGTCTGTGGATACCAGAAGCTTTTATTTGCCTTTCTCTCTGAGGCCAAGAAGGACTGCAAACATTGTCAAGTAATACCTATGGAAGTGATTGGAAGATGCTTTTTTACACACTGTGAGTTTCTCTTAGCATTAGGAAACCATTCTGAAGGATGGAAATCTCTTCCTGGAAGTAAAAGTGACCCTCTCAGGTTATTTCAATAAAAGCCTTTGCTACTGACTTTTAATCAAGTACAGGCAGAACAGAGTAAACCCATCATGTCCATTAGACGGTTTTTATCAGGTTTGTGCCTTTTTTCAGTTGCCTACTTCCTTATTTTTCACGCATGAGCAGTGTTTCTTAATGTTTTCTCTTTGTGACCTTCCAGTGAAGTTAGCCGTGGGACCGCAAATGTGAATAGTGAAGGGATCAGTCACCAAACAATTCCCTTTAGTCAGTGATCGATTCAGATTCATGAATGTTTTTCATCAGTTGCTGTATGATAGATTCATCACTGAAGTGATGTTATACGATTATTTGTTTGTTTCTACGCATGGCCACAGAACAAGATGTTATCTTGAATATACTCACATAGACTATTAGTGACAGTTTATCCGCCACGTACATGTGTTATTGCACATATACAGTTGCTGAATCTGACTCTTATAACTTGTACAAACAACCACAGGCTGGATATGTACTCCCTGCTGTATATTCAAGTAGTTCTCTCAGTATAACAAACATTGCACTGCCAAATAATGTTTTATTCTATTGTATCTCTATGTTTAGGTTTAGGAGAATTGTGAAAACTATTTAAGAGACTCAGTCGTTAAATTATTTTTTCTTTTTCATGAAAAGGAAACAGGTGCTTTCAGGGAGTGTGACACATTCGCTTTTTTCTCTCTCCGGAAAATACAGAACCATAAATACCGACATGATTGAAGCAATTATCTGCTGGTTCATTTTGCTTAGCAGTAATACTATCAATATGGAAATAGCAAGCTTCGCTCAGCACAAAGTTGAAAAAAAAAACCTGTAGAACCTCAAAAGTTCACTCAATATTAAACAATATAACTCGATTCAAGGAGAGGACAGAAGCACGATTGGTTTTGACACTTTAGGGTTTTTTTGGTTGTTTTTTTTACAAATAAGAGCGAAATTACCAGCTGGATCTGAGTTTTCCTCAACTAATTGCCAAAGTCAATGAAGTATTTGGATTGGTGGATTAATAATTGGGAGTCACCCATCAGCCGACACTTTTTAAAGGAAGTCCACTGTGCCCGCACATTTGGAAGACTACAGGTCTTTGTTGATATATGTTCATAGAGGATCTCTGAAGTCTTAACACCTTGACGGGAAAAAGGGGATGCAAATTATTGCGATAGATCCAAAGAGTTAGAAGAGAACGGGTCATATGTAGCAGATCTCGTTGTCTAAGATGGATTGGAAAGAGTAAAAATGAAAATAAAGTGGGTCATCAAACGCTTCTTCAGCCATTAACTAAAACTTGACTAAGACCTAGAATCACTTTGATTCAACTTTCTGGCTTATAAATATTTTTTTTGTTTATCTTATCCCATTATTTAACAATGTATTTCACACCCTTCATGCCAGTTAGCGAGCTTTAGAAATGTCAGCTGCTTGAAAATCAGCTGCTGTTAGTTGCGTCTGGCATTGGAACAGAGAAGTGTTAAGAGTCAAGAAGGCAAATGAAAAATTCAGTCAAAATACTGACCTCTAGTGAGTCTGTTTTTCTGCTGCATCGACCATCACACTTCAAATGCACTGGCACAAGTGACTTGAATGGTTTTCTTTGGTGTTACATTCCTTGTTGTATAGTTTTGAAATTTTCCTTAGAATTTAATGGCTTTGGCTTTGTCAGGTCTTAAAATTGTGAACAAGTGACGTTACATGTTCAATAGTAGAAAAGCCTGCAATCTGAATAGTAGTATTACTGGTTTTGCTGGAACTCGTTCACAGTTTAGAGACTTAAATGAAATCTTTGATTGAAGAGAGTGTTTCAGTAAAAAGAAACTAACCTCTGAACTTTTATCCAAGAAATTTTAAGTGCCTGACGCATGTTGGCTGCCGTTTCTCACACACACAAACACACACAAACACACACAAACACACACAAACACACACAAACACACACATGCGCGCGTAGACTCACACACATCCTCTTGTTGTCTTTTTTTCAGCCAAAGACCTGGGAAAATATTGCAATAGTCAGCATAAATGCATGTTTCACTGAATTTCTTGAGGTTCAATATTATGCACTGATTTCCACATTAGCACACAGTACATTTTGGTATTTCGATGGTACTCTGGAAAGGAAGTTCACTTGAAATCTGTTTTTATTTCATGCATATCCTTTGTTTTGTCTATATTTGTATTCATTTTATGTACCAAGTCCTTTCCCCCTTTCTTTCATACCTTCCACTCAGGTTTGTTGATATTTTTTATTTTTTCCTATTCCTTTTTTTTACTTTGCTAGATCTTAAGTGGACGTGAAGTAATAATTAAAATTTGCTTTATTTGTTTCTCTTGTAATGTATGTTTTTGAAAGCAATAAGCATTGTGTATGAGTAAAGCCATTCTAGTTTTTACAATGATGCTCAAACAGTTTCCGATGATGTTCACTCATTACTGATGAGAGCATGACCCATATATGGGTCTTCTGATACTGACCTGTCTGACAATTCTACACTTTTCATCTGCAAATGACTTCATTCTTGTTAAATTAAATGCCTTAAAACAGAAAAAAAGGAAAAACAAGGAAAATTTCCAAATTAGGAAACATTTTTTGAAAGTCTCCCATGAAATTGCCACAGTTTACATTAACAAAATATTAACATCAATCAGCACCAAAGCACATCAAAAGCAAAAGTTTGGAGGAACTACTCAACAAATATCATTGAATCCAAATGACATTTTCTTGAAATCTGCACAAGGTTAAAGACAACATGGTGATACAAATTTAGATAATCCTTTTGCAGATGTTGTTGTGTGTTGTTGAGTACCTTGCAAAACCAAAGGGTTATCTGAATATCTTCCTGCATTATCCAGCCCTGCCAGTCAGTCAGGAAACACAGAAATGATTATCGATTATTAGCTGGTTAATCATTTTGATTTTTTGCTCTGCCACGGCCTGAACCTTCAGTGTCAGTTTGGCTCTGTGAAACTTTACCCCTCGACTCGGAATGACTCCTGTACCCTGACAGTCTCTTTAGCAAACATCAGCCTGAACGCCTCATGAGTGAATAGTGTGTTTTGCAGTCAGTGACTAGAACATGGTCTCAGGCTTTAAGTTTGGTGAATCCTTAATTTCTTTGGAACGCTTGAACGGTTCTGTGAGTTCATGTAATGCACCGTAAACCTGTATTACGTTTCCTTTTGAATGGCCTCATTTAAATCATCTGATAATGATTTAGAAAGCTGTATTTAGTATGGGTCTTGAGATTATTATAAAGATATTCATATTCTAATAAATTCAATTCAATGCTGTATCTTGTTTTAAAGTTGTTTTAAATTGTGTTAATAGGGAGGCAAATATCGAAAAAGTCACGTGTTTCCTCAAAATCTTTTATTATTTTCGCTTAACTGCCTGTTTAGTTTTGAAATGCATTTGTTTTTGTTTGATATGTATTTTATTTAAAAATTCAACAATTCATGTCAGTAAAATGTGGAACATAACATCTTACTCAATTTTCATTTCAAATTGAAATCTGAAATGTAAACTTATTACAAAAATTCTTTGTATTTGACAAAGCTTATTTGGATTGTAAGCTTATTATTATATTGTAATTGTTATGGATAAAAATATGATTGATATGGATATGGGAGCTAATACTCCCATTTGAGTTGGCTGAACACAAATTCCCAAATAGTTTCCACATATACAATAAATAATATAATTGCATCAAATATATTATGACAGAAATTGCTTTATTCATGAAAAGGCTGTAAAAAATACAAGAAATAATGAGGTCATTTCCATAGTCTGGCATCGTTTTCAGTCTGACATCATTAACTGTACCAACAGATACATGTGTGACATCATTCCAAATGACATCAGTCATGATATGAAAGAGCGAAGGATTCTGAGGAGTCAACCTTAAATGATGTCAACAGGGTGTTTCGATCTAACCATAGTTATGATGATCATGTGGTTATACAGCCCTGCTGTACTAATAAAATTTGCAGCAGTAAAATTAAAAACATGGTGGAAATAAACTCCAAGCACTGAACTGCAAGCAATACACATGTATCAATCTTACGTATCTTTTCATTGGATCATGTTATATCTTCGTTTGAAACATAAATCTCTCAGACAGTCAGAAGCACAAAGAGCAAAAACTAATGATTCCTCGAAAACAGTGCCTTTCATACAGCACATATTTGCATTTTTACAAGTCACCACCAGGGGGTGGTAATTCAGGCTGTGAAAAGAAGTCGACATGCAGTTGCTTGCAAACTACCATACCACATGAACCTTTTCACAATTTTTCACCTTATTACCACAAACATTAATATATTTTATTGGAATTTTTATGTGAAAAACCAATACAATGTAGCACACAATTCTGAATTGTGAATTGTGATGAGTTTTTTTTTTCCACAAATTAAAAATTCAGAAGTGCAGCGTTCAAAAGTATTCAGCTCCCCTGAGTCAATACTTCGTTACAGCTGCAAGTAGTTTGGGATTTATCTCTACCAGATCAGGAGAGCTAGAGACTGGATTTTTTCCCATTCTTCTTTGAGAAACAGCTCAAGCTCAGTCAGATTAGATGGAGATTGTTTGTGAACAACAGTTTTCCAGATCGTGCAACACATTCTCGATTGGATTTTGGTCTGGACTTTGACTTGGCCACTCCAACACATTAGTATGTTTTGTTTTAAAACATTCCATTGTAGCCCTGGCGTTATGTTTAGGGTCTTTTGCAGACTCCACCAGGTTTCTTTTCGAAGATTGCCTTGTCTTCGGCTCCATCCGTCTTCCCATCAATTCTGACCATCGTCCCTGTCGCTGCTGAAAAGAAGCACCCAGAGCATGATGCTGCCACCAATGTATTTGACAGTGGGTATGATGTGTTCAGAGCGATGTACAGTGTTAGTTTTCCGTTTTCCTTCAAAAAATTGCTTTCTTCTGGCTCCTCTTCCATAAGGGCCTGATATGTGCAGTGCACAACCAAATATCTGTCCACCTTCAAACTTCTACAAAACTTTATCCTTCAACTGTCTGGTGTGTTCCTTGGACTTCCTGCTGCTATTTGCTTCCCAAATATTCTCCTGACAAACCTCTGAGGTGGTCGTAAAACAGCTGTTTTGTAGCAAGATTACATTACAAACAGGTGGTCAACATTGGATCATTCAGGAATCATTCAGCAAGTTCTGAAGGCAATCGGTTGCACTCAGAGGAAAGACGGCAAAAGGTTTTTCACACCCACTTGTCAGTTTTGTATTTGTAAAAAAATGTTTAAATCATGTATAACTTTCTCTCTTCCTCACAATTGTGCACCACTTTGTGTTGGTATTACACATAGAATTCCAATGGAAAAATAACTATGTTAGTGGTGGTAACATGACAAAATGTGAAAAAGTCCTTGGGGTATGAATACTTTTTTTGCAAGCCACAGTATCCATCCCCCCTTCACAGTAACAATCAACCAAACATTAGAAATGGACAAGTGCACAAATTTACCAAATAAAAATACCCCCAAATTTACAAATTCACAAATAATTTGCAAAAACTTGACATCATAAAATCAGCTTATAATAATTATGAAAATAAATAAAATTTGACAAGAAACCAAATAAGAAATATCTTAAAATTAGGCTGTTCATTTTGAGAGATGGTGGGTATGTCAAATGTCTACGTGAAAAGTGGGAGAACTGTGTTCCAAAATGAATGAAGGACCGGCTTCATGACTTGGTAGAGAAGGTTTGACTGATGATTTCCCATCTATTCTTTACTTTTGATACACTTAGGATTTATTTAAAAAAAAATGCTGACTCAGCTAAGATGTTGAACGAGTGTCTGACTTGGGTATGTCTGTTCTCTGTCTGAGCCTGTCAAGTAACGATGAGGCAGAGCTGCTGTTTGACATATCGAGCCTCTGACTCGGCCTGACCTCACCTTCGTACCCCCTTCTCTGATCCAACACGCTCCTCTCTTCCTGGAAAAGTACCAAGTCATCTTCGCTAATGGCTGTATAACTCAAACTTGTCTTTGCTTGACTGGTACCAAGGCAACCTTCTTCCTGGGTTCTCTAGCCTCTGGTTAAGGAATATGGGTTGTGACGCCCTCTGCAGAGGGAAGTCACCAGCTCTGTGACCATATAAGGAGGCATGTGCTGGGTCAACCTCGACGCGCAACACACGAGGATGTAGTCATCGGTGCGCACACACACGCACGCGCGCATACACGCTTCACCTCTAGATAATCCAAAAACACACAAGAGGGGGAAAGAGTTCTTTGGTCAGTTGCTGTTAAAATGGGCCATTTTAAGTTTCAATTTTTGCTGTTGCTAACTTCCAATTTATCAGTTCATTTACTGACATTCTATTACTTCATTGTAAAAATGAATGTGTTTTGCTAAACCTTGTGGATATTATAGCGAGCTCCTCTGTTGCAAATTTGTACCATACTATTTTTAGCATTAATTTCTTTGTAAACGTGTGTTAAAATTGCCATATTGATCATTTTGTCTTTTACTTCCTGACTTCTTTTCAAGAATGAGTCACTGCACTTGTCAAGTTTTGGTTTCATAGACACTGCTCAAAAAAAAAAAATACAACACCTGAATTAATATCCTAGATCTGAATGAAATATTCTTAATTCTTTCGTCTTCACATAGTTGAATGTGCTGACAATAAAATCGCTCCAAAAAACTGCAAATCCAATTCATTTACCCATGGAGGTCTGGATTTTGAGTCACCCAAAATTAAAGTGGAAAAGCACTACAGGCTGATCCAACTTTGATGTAATGTCCTGAAAACAAGTCAAAATGAGACTCGGTAGTGTGTGGGGCCTCCACATGCCTGTGTAACCTCCCTACAACACCTGGGCATGCTCCATGAGGTGACAGTCTCCTGAGGGATCTCCTCCCAGACCTGTGTTAAAGCATCCGCAAACTCCTGGACAGTCCGTGGTGCAACGTGGCGTTGGATGGGGGAAGATATGATGTCCCAGATGTGCTCAATTGGATTCAGGTCTGCGAATGGGCGGGTCAGTCCATAGCATCAATGCCTTTGTCTTGCAGGAACTGCTGACACTCCAGCCACATAAGGTCGAGCATCGTCTTGCATTAGGAGGAACCCAGGGCTGACCGCACCAGCATATGGTCTCACAAGGGGTCTGAGCATCTCATCTTGGTACCTAATGGCAGTCAAGCTCTCTGGCGAGCACATGGAGGGCTGTGCGCCCCCCCCAAAGAAATACAACCCTGCACCATTACTGACCCACTACCAAACTGGTCATGCTGGATGAATGTTGCAGGCGGCAGAACACTCGCCACGGCGTCTCCAGACTGTCACATGTGCTCAGTGTAAATCTGCTTTCATCTGTGAAGAGCACAGGACGCCAGGGGTGAATTTGCCAATCTTGGTGTTCTCTGGCAAATGCCAAACGTCCTGCACGGATGTCGGACTGTAAGCGCAACCCCTACCTGTGGCGTGGGGCCCTCAGAGTCTGTTTCTGACTGTTTGAGCAGACACATTTGTGGCCTGCTGTAGGTCATTTTACGGGGCTCTGTCAGTGCTCCTACTGTTCCTCCTCACACAAAGGCAGCGGTCCTGCTGCTGTGTGGTTGCTCTCCTACGCTCTCCTCCACATCTCCTGATGTACTGGCCCGTCTCCGAGTAGCGTCTCCAGGCTCTGGACACTAAGCTGACAGATACAGCAAACCTTCTTGCCGCAGCTCGCATTGATGTGCCATCCAGGATGAGCTGAATTACCTGAGCCGCTTGAGTGGGTTGTAGACTCCGTCTCATGCTACCACTAGCGTGAAAGCACTGCCAGCATTCAAAAGTGACCAAAACATCAGCAAGAAAGCATAGGAACTGAGAAGTGGGCTGTGGCCACCACCTGCAGAACTATTCATTTATTGGGGGTGTCTTTCTAATTGCCTATAATTTCCATCTGTTGTCTGTTGTCTGATTTCACAGAAGTGTGATTGACTTGGAGTTACATTGTGTTGTTTAAGTGTAACCTTTGTTTTTTCAAGCAGTGTAGTTTTTATTTGACTTCTACGCTTTCATTGAAAGTAATGATGAAGGATATTGGTGTGCAAGTGAATTTTTTGTGGTCATGTGAGTTCATGTAGATCAAGGTGTGTGTGATCTATGTACATCCTCACACTGACACCTTGAATAAAGGCATGGAGAAAATTGTCCAACACACACACGCACACGCACACACACACACACACACACACACACACACACACGCCTCCCACTCCCAGTTCCACCCAGAAACTATGTTTACCATTCAAACAGTTAGATAACATGAAGCAAGCCAGTTAATTAATTCCATCTATGTATCCATGCTTCCTTTCCACCAGGACACACCATAGAATACATCAAGTATTCAGTTGGATCTCTTGAATGTTTGAATGTTTGAATGTTTGGGGTCATTCACACCAAAGCAAAATACATTTGTTTATGGAATCCATCGGTATGATGGTGGCAAACTGACAGATGATCATATGTGGGTTCGTTCAAATAAAATGAGCCTGCTTGTTAGAAAATTGGCAGAAAATTTCAGATCAGGACAAAACTTCAAATCAGCAAAAAGGAAAATCATCTGAGGATGTGGATCAGAGTAAGAAAAAAAACTTCAAAAATCTGCAGGACTTTATCAAAAAAAAATGTCAATAAATAATTCATTTTTTTAAACAATTAGAAAATGTATCTTGGAAGAATGGAACCCTCCATCTGGGGGCACAGTACAGTATTCAAATCTGTTAAACCAGGTTAATCTGATTTCTGGAAAGACAACAAAAAACTCTAATTTTATTGATTAGCATAGATATTGTACAAAACAATGCACCCCAACACACAGATACCCTCCATACACCTATGGTAAAAAAAAAAAAAAACATCACATCACATGATAGCAACACAATACAGAAAACACAACGATAGCTAGCATGCTATAAGGCCAACAGAAAAAAATACAGTGGTTCGCTCATGTGCATTTAAAATTAAATTACTAACCTTAACTTCAGTCCAAGTGAATTTTGTTTTACAAATATCTAAAACATTAAATGAACTTAATGTGTTATATGGTTCCCATCCTATCAATTCTTCTATTTTCCCTCTTAGTATTTAGAAAGAGGCCTGTAAAAACAAATTGCGCTTGTTTTGGCACATTCAACATGAATGTTAAATCGAACAAACAAACAATCATAAACAGCCGAGCCAGACACTTCTCATCTACAGTCTTTCTCGATCTACAAGAGAAGCTATATGGTTTGTTGTCATTCATGTAGAGCTTTCAAAACATATACTCTATACTTATCTACCTATGAATACGCAAGTATGGACAAAGATTTGAGGTGTGTTTGATAGATTTATTTGATGACTGTGTTTTGGAGGTGATGTCCAGGAGATGAGGTGAAAGTTGAATTGAAAGTCACAGATCAGCCTTGCATGTTTATCTGTAACAGCGGAGGTTAATGAGTGACAGATACGATAAAAAACCTGCTTTTGTCTGATGCACCAGAGGCCATGGGCTCAAATGATTCCTTTGTGTGTGTATGTGTATCGTAAGTCTGTGGTACAGGAGATATATGACAGCTTTGTGTTGATATGAAGATGATGTATGTGCACGTTGAAAAAAATCAGTGGTAGGCGTGTTTGTGTGTGTGTGTGTGTGTGTGTGTGTGTGTGTGTGTGTGTGTTTGAGTGTGTGTGAGTGTGTGTGTGTGCGCGCGTGTGTGTGAGTGCGCGCGCGCATGCATGTGTTGTGATGTCAAATATGCAGGTTTGGGCAGAGACTATGTGTGTTACACTGTGTGTGAGGAGAGTATCTTGTGCTCCCTGCAGCCAGTAGTTCACTCACGCTCACACACACCGAAGGAGTGGAACCAGGAGCAGGAGCTCAGGTAACTTACTTCTTTTGATTAATTTTAATGTAATTTGAAGGAACTGCCCACGGCTACGACACATGACTTTGGAGGGAATATATTATGATTTTTTTACCTCGATTCACTTTTCCAAGATCAGTTACTTTTTAATTGTTTTCATTTTTGTTCATGTATATACAGTTTGAAATGGTTCTCTGAACTCCTGGTGGCCACAGTTAAGAATGGTCACCTTCAATTTAGCCATTTTATGAATGAAATGGAGAAATTATTTAAATAGAATCGTTTATAAGTCTGTGTTTGTTGCCTTAAAATCGCAGCTCTTTGACCCGAAATAACACACATCTTTTAACAGAGACAAAGATTTATAACATACAAATAATTTCTCTAATTTCGAAGCGCACTTATATTCATCATAAAATTCTCCCTGCCAACATTTTACAGCATTTTTCCAAGTCAAGGTAATTAGCTACAGGCTGCTACTATCCTTCAACTTGAATGTATCAAATGTAAATATATTTTAAATTAGTGAAATGGTTACATTGCTAGTTTTGGGTTCTGGTCTTGTCTACGGTTACGATAAACAGTGCCAACATGCTGAAACCAGAAGAACTAACATCCAAAATGTCTTTGGATTTGGAAGAGTAAACATTACCAAGTCACACTGTTGATTTCCTAACATTACCAAGAGGGATGTCAAGAAAGACCCGGATGTTCTAGGAAGTGTGTGATCTAAACTGCTTCTGAAGAAGACAGCAGGAGCTGTTATGTAATGCTGGAGAGTGAAGATGGTTATTTTAACTGAATAACCAACCTGCCTACAATAGAGAGGACCCATAACTTATGTTTCACTTTGGATGATAATCAAATTAGTGATGTCACGAAAGGTGACCGCTTTACAGCAGATAATAAACATGCTTGACAATTGACATTTCCTTTGGGGTCAGTATGAAGTTATTTATTTATTTTTTTGTCTGAGGTTCAGTGACCGACCGGTTACGTCAGTGTCAAAGTCTTATTCTGTATTTGTCTTCAGTCCCTGGAACATTTTGTCTTTAGCTTAGTTACAGTTTGTGTTTGATGTTCAGACATTATTGCAACCCTAATGATAATGTTAATCTCTGGCCTCGGTGATACTTGTGTTTACACACACACACACACATATACGCAAGCACACAAAAACATGTACAAGCGCAAATACACACAGACACAAAGTCTGGAAACAATGCAGAAAAACAAAAACAGAAGCCAAATGTAATTAATCTTAAAGGCTTTTGGATAGAAACCTGAGGCTTATTTTGTTGTGTGAGCTCTTGTGATAGACTGAATCTCTGTCGCAGAGAGTAAACCACACACAGTAGCAACCACATGGATAACAAAAACAAATATAACTCATTCCCCTATCAACCTTACATGAAATTCTCTTGTATCAGATATCTAGGATCTAATGTCTCTAGAAATGTCTTTATTTTCCATTGAAATCAGAATACCCCTTTGTGTGTGTGTGTGTGTGTGTGTGTGTGTGTGTGTGTGTGTGTGTGTGTGTGTGTGTGTGTGTGTGTGTGTGTGTGTGTGTGTGTGTGTGTGTGTGTGTGTGTGAGATCAAGGAATCAAAAACAGTGAGATTGAGGGCAGGATTACATAACGGTATTCAACTAATCTCTGCTCTTTTTAGGTGGGCAACAAAAGGAAATAGCACAAGACGTGAAAGTGTTTGAGTGTGCAGCTAAGGGCAGAGAGAGGTGAAAACAGTAAGAGGGAGAAGATGACAATTGGCAGGAACTCCAGGAAAGGCTCGGCGAGGAGCTCCATCAGGGCCCCAAAGTTTCTGGACAAATCCAATGGTTTCTACGGTCGGCTGGATGAGCCTGAGACACCCAGAGACATGGAGGAAATGGGGGGGGGAGAAATGGCGAAGAAATGGAACAGGATGGAGGGGGGTGGAGAGCACGAGGCTGTGATCAGCCTGCACCTTTCTGGGACAAACGAGAGGGATGACACTGAGCTGTTTGACTCAAATGACGGCATGACGGAGGATGACGGGGAGACTCTCCTGCGTAGGAAGCCCAGCTGGCGCAGCAGCAGGTGGAGGAGAAGCTCCAGGAAGAAGCAGAAAGAGATACAGGTGGATGAGAGTGGAGCCAGAAAGCAGATGCCAGTCCAGGATCCTGTCCTGCTGGACACCAAAGTGATGATTGAAGTTGAGCTGGAGAAACTGAAGGTGATGGAGGAAGAGAGGGAGAAGGAGGGAAGAGGGAAGGAATCTGCACTTATTCACTTCCCACTTCGAGATGAAGCGGACGACCAGGTCCTGATACGAGATATGAGGAGAGGGAGAGAGGAGGAGGGAGAGGAGAGGAGGATGAAAAGGGAGCAAGAGGAAGGGATGAAGATGGTGAAGAAGAACGCAATGCAGAATTACCGGAAGGTAAGATGAGGCTCTTTTCAATATTTTATTTTATATTATTGCACCTATTTGCATCTTCATCCACAACGACCTATGAAGAAACAATATATATGTTGACAACCGAATCACTCCAGGCCTCTGCACTATTAGTCAAAGCCATAAAGAAAGAACCCGCCCATCTTCTGAAGCTCACATTTAAATAAATTCCACATTTAGCTCTTTGGGTTAAACTTTAAGCCCATCCAGGTTATATAACCATGTCCTCAGAGTTTATGGAACATGGGAGTAAAGTTCCTATTGCATGCTATTAATCACCAGGGAAACTATCGTATCTACTTGATAATAGATCCCACAAAGGTCAGATTATAATTGTGAGTGATCACTGCCACATTGGCTTACGTCCAGCTGGATTTTTCCTTTTTGTCAATTTTAGTGACATAAAAACACACAATGCTACTGAGCTACAGTGAATACAGCGATGTAGATTTAAACTTTTACAATAGTTTTGTGTCAATATTCCTGCAATCCTCTTGCTGATTTTTTATATTCCATTTTTAATAAACAAGTGTATTAAAAAATCAACAGAATTTTAATTTTTTTTAGATAATCTTTGTTCTGCTACAGTAAACCATGATCATTCTACTGGTCATGACATAAAACTTTTGAATACCTCGGACATCTCCTGGCTACCATCCATGAACCTGACTCACATGTTCGGAGAGATTCCTATCTTATCGCACAAACAGAGGTGACATTCCAATGCCAGGGCATCAGGTCCTTCTGATCAGCAGGAGGGAGAACGCCTGCAAAACCCACATCATAAACATTCCACTGCCATCGACCAATCAGCTCTGCCTCGGAATCTGCAAACGCCCTTCTAGAAATCTTACCACCTAGTAGATAAGAGCTCAGTCTATACAAAGACATTCTGCAGAACTTTTTTTTACTGGATGCAGTGAAAAGGCAAAGCTGTTCGAACAATTCGATGAGCCAAGGATATATTCAAGAAAATAAGCCCGTGGAAAAGAGCAACATTTTCCGAGTACAACACCAGTGAAAAAACTGTGCTGTAATAAATACAATAAAACAGAAAAATGTTAATACTGTAGTGAGAATCAATGAAATTTCTGTCACCACAAAAACCTCGAATAAATGAATTCAGAATCATCACGAGCAGAAACAAAATCACTACTTACTATGTTTTCTAGAAATTATTTTCATTTTAAATTTTTTCTTTTTTTCTTATATCACATTTTTCTCCTACATCTATCTGAAGCCCAAGTAGCTGTAAAGCTTCTTTGCAGCAACACAGGAATACTCATTAACTCAGCTTCCACACAACAGTTATTATTTGCTTTGCCCAAATTGTGCAGAAAAAAAATGGTTGAAAATTATCAAAAAGGGGATCTATCACCAAATAATTGATGTTTTTTGAACAAAATATTTCAATGAGGTAGTAAAGTATTGCCTTGTATTACAGGGGCCTTTAACCTAAGTTAATTGATTCTCCAATTTGCTGTGACTGTAAGTTAATACATATTGTACTGTATTGTAATACACAGATCTGAGTGTTTCCCCTTCCTGCTTCTAATAATCTATATGGATCTAATAGAAATTAACATTTGATCTCATTTCTATTCCAAAGGCAGCTGAGTGTTTAATATTCACTCAGTTATGCTGAAACTTCTCTGATTACGTTTGAAGCTTGCTGACATTTATTTTTCATATTTCTACCATATTCCAACGTATTTATGCCTTACTTTCAAAGGCTTTGGATAGAGCGCTTCGTCGTGGCTGGGAAACCTTCATCACCAACCTCTACAGCGTCACCCTCACTCCTGTCGCCTCACCCTCATCCTCACCCACATTCAAGAAGAAAACTCAACACTGCTCAGTGTTGGCAGAGTTTCAGTAGAAGGAAAATGGACATTTACCCCGTCATAATAGTTTGAATGTTTAGAAATCACGACGTTTTGGTCTGTGAAAGTGTTGCCGTATTTCTTCCCAGTCAAATGCTGGGTTTCAAGTCACAGATCAGGCTTCAGGAAGATTGATTGTCTATGCTATTTAAAGTGATAATTTCAAAACATGACATTTACTGGCATGTCACAACATGTGACACTGACACCAGCTAACAAGGTTTGCCGTGGTAACTCAGCTGTAGGTTGAACATTGAAGTCCATAGACCAGCTCTTTAGTGACTGAGTTCAACTGTTCCAGACCCTGCCTCCTCTCCCAGGGGCCAAATTTCACAGCAGAGTAAGAATATCTTAAAATCTTAGACCCACTCGAGCATCCACTATCAGGACCTTGCCACACAAATAATCCGCCGTCTTTGAGTTAACTCTATGAAACAGCTAAAAAGCGTTGATGTGTAACCAAAAACAAGCAATAACTGAATCATGGACCCTTGTTTAGGAAAAAGATTTTTTGAAGGCTATAAACAATAATAAAACTGTACTGATCTTGTTCTCCTTTTTGACACGTATTACATAGACTTTGGATGTAATATCAGTCAGACTACAGTTTTAGAGAAACCACACGTTGCACTGATCAGTAGGCTTATTGACCCCAAGTGGCTGCCACCGGAAGTACCATGTTAGGTTTTGAGTATATTACGTTCCATGTGGTTTGCAACAACACAGAGCACATCATTTATTTGAATAACAATATGTTTTGATGACTTGTTGTGAATTGTGACTGTGCAACTGGAATGGAATGAAACAATTATACTAATATTTATTTTCAATAACTTAAAATATTTACAATAATAATATGTAAGTGATGAACACTGTTTGATGGACTTGTCACATTCGGTGATTGTTGTCTCAAATGAAAACTGCATGTAACTTACAAACTATGACGTGATTTCCTTTTCTGACAGTCAATAAAGGAGTCATTTATTTTAAAGGTTGTATTGTGGCGGACACAAAAGGGTGTGGCCTCTCACTCAGGGACTGACGGCTTGGGGGCCGTGGTTACAGGGGTTTGCATATACTGACGTTCCCAAATGTTCGTGAGAAGTGTTTATTGTGTTGGCGTGTCCACACATTAAAGTTTGAACCCCTCCACAACTCCGTCATCATATTTCTTTGCCGACGCCCCACATTGGTGACCCCGACGTGATCACGTCTGCTAGCAAGGTAATATGCGATTCCACTTCGGCCACATCGCCCCAACTCGCACAGCCGGCCCTGCCGACCACGGCCGTCCAGCTGCCGGAGACCTGGCAGAGCGACCCGGCTGCGTGGTTTCAGCACACGGAGGCGATTCTCCACCTTGGCCACGTCTCCCCATCTCGCACAGCCGGCCCTGCCCATCACGGCTGTCCGACTGCCGGAGACCTGGCAGAGCGACCCGACCGTGAGGTTTCAGCACACGGAGAATCGTGTCGGAGGAGACAGGTACTTTTCGGTCGTCGCGGCGCTGGACCAGCAGGCCACCAGGCGGTCCATTGAGCCATTGCGCGACCCCCGCCTCCCGCCCTGTGGACTATTTTTAAAACTATGGAGTCCACTGGTGTGGATGAACTTGACTGGCCTACACAGAGTCTTGCCCTCAACCAGATAGAACACCTCTGGGATGAATTAGAGCGGAGACTGAGTGCCAGGCCTTCTTGTCCAGCATCAGTGTGTTACCTTACAAACGCGCTTCTGGAAGAATGGTCAAAAATTCCCATAAACACACTCCTGAACCTTGTGGACAACCTTCTAAGAAGAGTTGAAGCTGTTATAGCTGCAAAGGGTGGACAGACGTCATATTGAACACTATGGATTAGGAATTGGATGTCACCTAAGTTCATATGCGAGTCAAGGCAGGTGAGTGAATACTTTTGGTCATATAGTATGTGGACACCCAGGTATTTGAAGCTGCTCACCCTCTCAACCTTAAGACCTTGGAGGAAAAGTGGCTGATGAGGGCTCCTCTCCTTCCTCATGTCCACTATCATCACCTTGGTCTTGTCTGTGTTGAGGTTGAGGTTGTTCTCCTCACATCCCGACACCAGACCTGCCACCTCCCTCCTGTAGGCCGTTCCATCTCCGCCAATGATGGGTCCTATCACTGCGGCGGTGTCTGCGAACTTCAGAATGATGTTGTCCTCATGGCAGGTGACACAGTCGTGGGTGAACAGGATATAGAGGATGGAGCTGGGGGCACATCCCTGAGGAGAGTTCACGGTTATGCTGGCTAAGGTCCTATTACCTATTACTTATCCTGACAGACTGGGGTCAGACTGGGATCTGCCAGTCAGGAAGTTCAGGAGCCCGTCACTGAGGGTAGGGTGCAGGCTAAGGGTAGACATTTTGTGGGTGAGTTTGTGGGGGATGACTTTGTTAAAGGCGGAACTGTAGTCCACAAAGAGCATCCTGATGTAGGAGTCTTTGTTTTCCAGGTGGGCAAGTGGGGTTACTGGAGGGTGGCGGCTATGGTGTCAGAGGTGGACCTGTTGGGCTGGTATGCAAATTGCAGGGGGTCTGGGGTTTCCGGAATGATGTTCTGAATGCGGGCCATCGCCACTCTCTCGAAACGCTTCATAAAGAACGGAGTGAGTCGTGCCTGTCCCTCGGGATACAGGAGGAGGAGGCTGTTTTGTTTTGCTGACATTTCCGACCTCCAGAGTTCCAAACCTTTCTCTATCATCCGGACGGAACGGATCCCTCGCAGAGAGCCAACCGCCTTAGCATTAGTGAGCATGCTATGCAGCGTGGTGTGTAGGTCCTTCCCACTGCCTCAGAGCGCACGGAGAGGCTGGATGAGGCTCTGTGTGGTTGCGATCTAAAAGTTTGTTCACTGTGCAATTAAAATCACCCCCTAAGAAAACTTCTTCGCACGACCTGCAGTCTATTCATTTATTATTGACTCGGGCAAAAGAGAACTGTCTCTCCACACATCTGTCTGGAGCATAGATATTGATTAAAACAAAGGTAACATGGTCAAAGGTCAGCTTTGTCCCCTTTCACTACCTCCATAAATCTTCTCTTCAGTCTTCCTCTAAGCCTCCTGCCTGACAGTTTCAGTCTCAGCATCCTTCTGCCAATATATTCACTATCACTTCACTGTACATGTCCAAACCACCTCGGTCTGGCCTCTCTGACTTTATCTCCGAAACACAGAACCTGGGCTGCTGGACTCATTCCTGTTCCTCTCCATCCTGATCACTCCCAAAGAGAACCTCAACATCTTCATCCCTGCTACCTCCAGAATTCAGAAAACCTTTCTAAATTTGTGATTGGTGATTCCAGCCTAGAGGGGGAGAAATGAGCAAATTCACTATTGTAGGGGTGAAACCTTCGTTCGCGTTCCGCTTAGCGGCGGTAGTGGGACTTCGAACCAGTACGTCCGCTGCAAATAAAAACCGAAGAAGGACATCATTTCCGTTGTGACCCGGTTCGCTGGGCGGAGTCTATTCGGATTATAAACTTCGGATCGAACCGTCGAAGCCTCCCATTTCTTCCTTGGTCCTGACGTTGTCGTGAAGGTAAGCATCACTTTTAAAAGATTCAATGCAAATATGCTGTACCTGCTCTTGATATGACCGAAACGCCAGGTTTTGCTAATTGTGACCAAAAGAACACTTTGGCAAGGCTGTGGTGTTTTATGTCTTATCCGTAGCAGATTTATCCGCTGTCCACCCGGACAGAATCCACATCCATCCACCTCTCCATCGCGGGGTTTTAACTGATAACTAGTTTTCATTTAAATAGATCCTTCTGTTTTATAATTCCGAAGCGACATTTCTCCCACTATGCACCCCTTGCTTTTTAAGAGGGGACGTCCCTCTGCTGGGGATACCGATTGCGGGGCGAGGCTTCGAGCAGCGTCTTTCAATGATGATATCTTCACAGACCTGTCCTGAATGACTGTGATTGCATCTTTTTGAATCTGATGTGAGACGCTGCTTGAAAGAATTCAACACTCGTACAGAGTGATCCATTCAAAACCGCAATGTGGCCGCCTCGCACAGTTGTCACGTGGCGTTACCTAACCGCCGGAGCTATGTTGCTAAGCTAATATATACCGGTTAACCCGTGCCCTTTTTTTAAAAAAAAATTTTTTTTTTAGATGCAGGCGCTGGAGAGACGTCGCCCTGCAGAGGTCAGTGCACCCACTCGGACCCTCGGCTATCCAGATTCAGTCTGATATAGTAGTCATTCCCTAAAACCCTCATGCTACAGTGATGTTCTCATTGAACTCTCTCACTGAATCGCCCTTGAGGATATCATTAACCCCAAACTGAGTAGCACAATAATAAAACCCCACATCTGCAACAGTTCCGACGCAACTTAAGTATAAATCCTTCCTGTTCCTCAGGTGACTGAAGTGAGCAAGATGGGACCTACCTGAGACATCAGATTGTTAGCCCTTATGGAAAAATGTGGGTAATTTGTCTGCTTCAAAAGTAATCATTTGTTCTCAGGGGCAAGGTGCTGCAATGATGAATATTGAACTCTCTCTAACTGAATCTACGTTTTGAAGAATCTTACTACTAAATTCTGAGTAGCAATTGATATGCTCCATTGAATATTGATCTAAGAAGTAGCAGATGTGCAGTGAAAGTCTCTGCTCCCTACCCTTATTTGGTTGCGCAGTTAGGCTGCATGTGTAACTATTTCATTTCCTCTTTAGATTTGCTCTCCCCAGTCTGGGTGCTGTTTTGCCTTCCCTGGAGCACTGGAATTATTTACAGGTTTGTCTGGTGATAAAATTTCTCTTCACATCCTTGGCACACGTGATGAATTCTTATAATGACAAGCATATGGCTGAATACCATGATGCCAAATTTTAATCTGATTGTGTCTTTGCAAACATGTACAGAATTTTTTTTTTTTTTTTTTTTGCCTACATGTGCTTGAACTAATTTCCGGGCTTGTTTCTGCCAGGTCGGGGTTGAGGCATTAGATTGGCGAGCTATGACAGACAACTGTAAGAACAACAACAACTACCAGACAAGTAAGTCATATTTTTCCCAACAGGGTACATCCCTTCCAAATTTACCAAAGACCATCTAGCAGTTCAATGATGATGATACTTAGCTCACTTTGAACCAATGTGAAACGACAGGAACATCTGAGCAACTGCCTTTTATAACTTAATCCCCACTTGACATGGACATGAGCAGTTGTTGTGCTTATTTTCTTACAACTCTGATCTACTAGATCAGACTTATTCGGCTTGTCTCCCCTTTGACAGATGATGGAGTGGCTGTTTCAGACAAGCCAAGTTGAGCAGCAGGTAAGAATGAGAAACCAAGTTGAGTCTAAATACATAGACCTGCTTCGAGTGATGATACATATGGAATCTCGTTCGTCTGAACTGCTGTTGATAAATTACAAAACTGACATAGTGGGTCAGATACTACCACTTTGACCTCAAACCTACTGCTCAGACTTGACAGTTGCTTCTCTTGCAGGATAGCTGATTCCTGATATGCAGCAGTTTTGTCTCAATTGACCGTCCCAGGTGAGTGAAGCAGCCTGTCACTTGACCCTCTAACTGAGACCAAAACTCACATTACATACATCTTTCCTTCATGATGACACCCGCACACGTCTTACGCCTTGTGTCAACACCAGACCTGAAAAGGTGAACCCACTGGTGTTGCCTTCGCAGGAAGGGGATGACTTGTTGGGGTTCCAACAGTCTGAATGGAAGTGATATCAAATGAAGACTTATGTGAGGATAGGCTGTTGCTAACTAGTCTTTTTCTATACAGGTGGTCTGAATGTCAGGCAGAAACTTCCTGGATTACCTAAGGTAAATGTCTCAAAGTTTGAATTGACTACTTTTTTCATAGATGTGATGATTTTTCTATTACCGCCCCAGTCTGAAGAATCATGACTGATTGGTATCCCCTCTGATCCCTAAAGATTCATCTTCCATTTACCTAATGATTTCAATTCTACTAACCCTATTTCTTTACAGATTTGGTCATTTCGGACTGCTCCTTTGGACTGGGTCGTTTGATGTAGGTTAGTGCACATGTCATTTTCTTAAAGATCTAAGTTGTGTCCTTTGACCTGCTGATCTCCTCAGAAGTGATGAGTTGTTTTTACCGCCCCAGTCTGATAATTCATGACTGATTGGTATCCCCTCTGATTGGTGGATTGCATTAAACAAGTAAGTTTCCATATGGTCATGTGATATCTAAAAGACTTCCGGTATTCACAGGTTTCAAACTTCGGTGGTTGACTGGTGGCCGTGTCTTCGGTAAGTATTTTCACCGTATTTTAAAAGCTGGATTAGAGATGATGATTTTGATTACCGCCCCAGTCTGAAGATTCATGACTGACTGGTATTCTTTCTGAGAAACATCCAGCACTTCTCGTTTTAACATGTATCAACCACAATAGTTAATGTCACTTTCCCCTTTATAGACTTTCCCTGTGGTGCCAAAGTAGTAAGGATCATCAAGTTGTCATGGACAAATAGGCTGAAGACATGGACTTCTGACCCATTATGCATTTCCTGATCTGCAATGAACAAATGTCAGTAATAAACAAATTTTGAACACAAAGGCTTCATGGTTCTGTGTCATTAAGCTCTTATTGTTAATGTTCTCTGTCTGCCTTGTCTCATGGACAAGGCAGACTCAAATGTGGTATGAGGGATTTTTCCATGATCCCACAAGTCCTAATTCAGGAAGCACACATTGGCCTAAATTGGTAAAGTTTTTATTTCTCCAGAATAAAGGTGACTTGGAACCAACATTTTTAGTTACTGAACAATATACAGTGTTATCCTTGTCATGGCTGCATGTGTCCAACTGAGTATATTAACCCATTGCTTGGATCTATATCCCAAATTCAGTTGACTTGGGTGTGCAGTTTGCGGCAACTGTTCTGTTGTAGAACACCCACACCTTGACACTCTTATCAGCTTTGATTCTTATGATCCCAGCTCTGAGGGCCTTGTCCAAAAATGAAGCTGCTCTGCAAATCACTCTGCAGTGAAGATCCTTGAAGCAATATCATTTAGAAGCCAGTCTACACCGGCTAACAAGTTCTCTCCTGTGATAGCACTGCAACCGATAATACACCAGTGATGTGTTTTGATATCATCCAAGGCCATGACCTGCAAGATAAAAGAGATGAGGGTTTAGGACAAAATGGATGGAGTCGGAAGACTCACAGTGGCATGCTCACCTCTTGGATTGTTTCTTTTGACAGTGCTCCTGGGAGGTCCTGTTTATTTGCAAAAATGAGTAGTGTTGCCCCAGTTAATCTCTGCAGGGAAATATTCACAGAAATTCTTCCATATCGGTTTCTTTGACATGAGACAAGCCAGGTACAGATTAATTGCCTTTTTTTAATTTTGTCAAAACAAAATGCGCAATTACAAAAGTCAATACTCCACTGATAAGTATTTACATTTGGTTTTTCTATGTAAGATGTAAGGGTCAGGCCAGGAACATTTTTGCTAAAATCTGCTGCATAGCTCAGTTAACTTACACTTACTAAGCATGTTTTGCACATTCTATCATTGAATTGTGTATTGTTTCTTTCACTCAGTTGTCATTTTCTTATCCTTACATGTCAGTGCACGGTCTTTCTGAATACCAAGACTCAAATTTAGTCTGTTGTCAGACATACTTGGCCATTAACACTGATGCTGATTTGGGACTTGTGTGCGTACCTCTTCCTGCAGCAGTGCATGCAGCTCCTGCCTGCAGTCATCCAGTCTGAGCCTGTCTGCACTGTCCACCACCCAAACCAGCCCATCAGTGCTCTCAAAGTAGTTCCTCCAGTAGGAGCGCAGTGACTTCTGACCCCCAACATCCCAAATATTTAACTTATACCTACAAACACAAAAAGGATTGAAAGACAAACATCATGAAAACAACATGACTTAAAAATGTACTAATTTCTGTCATGTTTCTGTGATATTGGCAGAAAATGTATTGAATTAACATATTTTGAATTGGCATGATTAGCATAATATAGACAGTAAAATTGTGAATATCTTTGACTACACAGGCAGATTGTGTTGTGTGTGTGTTTGCCTCACCCTCTGTGCTCTAGTGTTTTGATGTTGAAGCCCAATGTTGGGGAGATGGTGCTGACGTCTTCTCCATTGAACTTTTTCAGTATGGTGGTTTTCCCTGCGTTATCAAGACCTCTGGATGAGCAATGTTAAAGACTGAACACACACCTGCTACTGCTGGCTATTCATAAACTTGTCTAGTGTTAAAAGTGTGTATGGGGGGGTTTAGACCCTGTATCGTCGTCCATCTTAAGTGCGACATAGACTAGATCAGAATGAGGACTGTGAAACTGTTATTTTCCCGTTTACAGCTACAATCTCGGAGAAATTACACAGCGGGTGATTTTTGGCTCCTATTGCGCAAGTCAAATTGTTTTGTTTAAAAAAAGATCAATTAAATTCCACTTTCACACTAATGTGTAATTTTGTTTCTGCGTTGCATGGTTAAATTTGACCAATTTAGCTTGACTGACGTTGATGTCTCCGTTGTTTCGAAAGTCCTCGGCTCATTCTAACGAAATTTACGTAGAAACACTAAACTTCGAAGACAGAGAGACAGAGAAAACAACGGGCCCGGGTGATATGAAAAATCTTCATCCCAATTTATATTTACGCCTATTGATTAGCACCTAGCTGGCTACTATGATACAACACAAAACGCTTTAAAAACCACTAAGACAAAGGAAAAAATAATTATAATAAACTAGTGTTTTCCACAAACCGTTAAGATTATTCTTCCGGTGTCCTCTAATGTTAATCATAAAAACCTTTACATTTTAGCGCTGCCGGTTGCCAAGCAATGTTTCCAGCAAGGCTAACCTCAACAGTTCCGGGCAGGATACAACATCAGCAGCCGCATCTCCCGCTCCTTTTGCTTCATTTTCTTCAATATCGTCAGCAAACCCATGGCAACGTTGTTAAGTTCGGCTTCGGATATAACAGAGGGTACAATCGGTTTTATGACTACTTGTAACAAAGAATAATAATTCGTGCTCATGCAGGCTTTTCGATCGAGGAAGTGACTGTGACGGTATCCCCGCCCCTGGGAGCCGCTAATTCGTCTAGCTTGTCCAAGTGGAATCTTGATTGGTGAAAGATGTCAAGGCTCGCGTTGATTCGACAGTGAGTTTTTGAGGGTGCGGCAGTCGAGCCTGGAGAGCCTGGTGCGGTTGGGCGCCATCGTGTTGCGATTAATGGAAGTGCCCAACAACGCCCCTGATGGTCCGCCCATCCATCCATCATCTACCGCTTACCCTGCAGTCAGGGGGATGCTGGAGCCTATCCCAGCTGTCATCGGGCGAGAGGCAGGATACATCCTGGACTGGTCGCCAGTCCATCGCAGGGCCACATGTATAGACAAACAATATAGCCACCAAACAAGCGGCCACTGTGCCGCCTATACGCCCCTGATCAATTCTGTCAAAATAATCTAAATTTGACTAAATCTGAGGACGTTCAGTTTATAAAGTTTGCACACGTTCAACTCTCACATATGTCGGTAACTGTGCAAACAATATAAAAGCCTTGGTTTCATCGGTGCACATTGGTAACACATGATGTCACCCTGGACTTATCTCTGTTAAAGAGCATGTCTGCAGCCTGACCATCAAGCTCGTTGCCATCAGACTTCTCCCATTTTATCCACCATGTGAGTTTACCCTTGTTATTTTCTAGTCCACTTTATTGTCAATGCTGCCATATGTTCACACGTACAGAGCATTGAAATAGCGTTACTCTTAGACCCACGGTGCAAAAGTACAAAAAATTATAAATAATGTCTCACAGAAATCAATGAACAACGACTAGCTATGCAGAGGTAGGTATGGTTGGAGTGCAAAGTGATAGCAGTATTAAAGTGCAGTTGCATCAACAGTTTTCTGCAGTGGATCCGTGGAGATGTTCTTGTAGCTGGTATGATGACAGCCCAACATGTGTGTATGGGTCAGTGGGGATTGGGGGGCAGAGCTTGGGATGCATTCCTGACAGCATGGTGGATAAAGCTGTCCTTGAGTCTGCTGGTCCTGGCCCGGACACTTTGCAGTCTCCTTCCTGATGGCAGCAGACTGAAGAAGCTGTTTGACGGATGCGTGGGATTATTGCAGTCACTGTTTACATTCCTCCATTGGGAATGCAGAAGCAGATTGTGACAACATTCCTTCTGTAACAACAGATCTTCAAACTAATCAGCCGGGAGTAATATCAAAGTCAACTTGATTGTCAATACTGACATATGCTTCACACATACAGAGGATTGAAAGATCGTTTCTCTGAGACCCATGGTGCAAAAGCACAAAAATATAAATAACATCACAGCCACCAGCAAGTTAGGATGAGGTAGCAAGGTTATGGCAAAGCCTAAAAAGGTACGGTCCAAGTGGTTTTTAAAGTGACAGCAGTAAAAAAAGTGCAGGTGAAAAGATCAACGTTTATTCCCCTTTACTGGTGTAACCCCTGAGTCGATGTGTGCGTGTGTGTGGGTAAGTCCATGAGATAGTTGAAAATTAGTATCTCAATATCAATATCTCAATATCTTGTCTCTTTTATGAAAGATATGTCGACAACAGAGTCACATTTAAATGGTTCCTCACAGAGAGTGAGAGGAGCATCACCCATACAATGTTAGCTACAACTATGTTCTTGATGTCCTTGGTTTACAGGGTCTAGGCCAGTGCTACCCTGTAGAGGAATATTCCAACGACACAAATAATATTCCCTATCTGGTCTGCTTGGAGAGCATTTGGCCAATGTAAATGTCTCTCCTGATCTGTGTATCCAACTAGGTCATATAGCTTGACAATCTGCCTCTAGACATTGGGTTTTTTCTTAAGGACATATCTCTGAGTTCACCAAGATGGTTATAAATTCTCCCAGCCTAGGGGCATCAAGCAAAAGGACCATTAACCTATTCAACTGGCATGCAACTTGGGGGAAGGCGGTGTATAAATTAATATTCTATCCCATATCCTATTCTGACCTTATGACCACATTGACTCTGGCCAAACTTGCATGACATTGTAAACTCTAGTTAAGTGAGTTGGTTTCCTTTGAACTTGTCAGTTCAGAACAAGTGAGACTGTTCAGTTACTTCATCCTTGCCCCCATTAAGACTCAAAGAGTCTTGAAAAAAGAAAAAAAAACACATCACAGTTACATAAACATTTGGAATGACAACTCCTCCTTGTCATTCTTATTGTAGCATAACCTTAGCCTTCTTAAAATTTGTGGAGCATGTCAATGGAAAAAAACGTTTGGCAGAGGTCCTTATAATATCTAATTGAGTTCCAACAATCTAGAAAGGAAAGTTCTTTTAAGGTTCTTCTGCCTTAGCTAACCACATACACAGTACTCCAAACCAATCAAAAATGGAGGATTCTGTAAATTTGTACATTTACATGAGGAAATACACATTGGAACCTCAAATTTAATATAAGAACAATGTCCAAAGTTAGGCAAGTTGACCCATCAAACCTTCCAGTGGACATTGCCCTGTCTAAAATAACTATCCCTAAACAAGAAAAAAAAACAATTGAATATTTTCCTCACAGTCAAAACCATAATTGTTATAACACGGAAGTAAAACATTTTTCAATACAGAAAACCCCTACACATTCCAGGCTGCAGCTGGAATCTCATTGTAGTGCCAATGGTGGTCTTGACTGGGTTAATTCCTTGTCATAATGTTCTTGTTCAGAGTCTGTGTCTCTTTGCATGCTTGAGGGTCTGGGTCCATTCAGAATGTTGAGCCACCCACAATGTGGTCTCTGCAACACTTTTCTGGGAAGCAAGAAGAGAAAGCACCAAGCAGTATCTTGCCAGAACCATCAGATTCACAACAATTCATCATAGTGAACATCACAACTCATATTTTAACCTGAGATAACATACACCACGTTGTAATATACTTTCATATTTCCCCCATGAGTCACCATTGCATAACCAGGCCTTGAGTTCTCTCCTACATGATAACAGGATTCATCAGTCCAGTACTCCAGGTCCATCAAACGCAAATGGTAGAGCTTGTAGATCTGACCTAAGCCTCGAATATCTTTCTGCATCTTGAACCTAATCATGTGGTTCAGCATCCTCAGACGTTTCCTTGACCTCTTCCTCTCGAAAACCCGTGGTTTCCTAAAAACCGCTTGTTCTCTTTATCCATCAGTTCTATTTGATCAAGTTTTCTGAGAGTTTTCTGATATCGTTACTTCAGAACATGTGAGACAGTTCAGATACTTCAAATGCATGTTGGAAAGTATACTGTCATATCTCGCCTCCCTCTATATCCCGAATCGAGGATTTCCTCTCGCCATTAAATTTAAAAAAAGAAAGTGAAAGTACTGTCACTCGGTTGCATCACCCGCCGGGTACTGAGAGTCCCTCTCCAAATAGCTGAGCAGGGCGTATAAATAAGGCTGCTGCGGGGGGAGGGACCTGACCTGGCTCTGAAGGCTCCTCACGCTGCCGCTGCCGCATGAAGATGCAGCCAAAACCCGAGAAGGGAACCCTAAGCCCCGCGTCACCGACCGCCGACGACAACAACTGCACCTCCGCCGGCCCGGTGAGAACCGTCTCCATCCGTGACTTCATCCATCAAGTTATCATTATGTTTATTGTTTGAGCTTACAAAAAATCCCTTTCACCGTCAATGTTATTTTATGATCGAATTATTTAATTTGTTAAAAATATTTACTGTGTCAGTAGTGAATGACAGATGGTAGAATGCATGTCGCAGCGTTCATAAATCTGCTCCAACAACCTGTTGAACGTCAAAGTGCACGAAGGAAATTGACATCCCCAATTGGTTCATGTCCTAACGGGACATCTTTAAAACTCGGTTGGTGTTTTCTTTCTTTCTTTCTTTCCTTCTTTCTTTCTTTTTTCTTTTTTTCTTTCTTTCTTTATTATTTATTTATTTGGCAGAGGGGGTCGGAGGGGGAGTGGACGGAACAGCGAGGGACAAGGAGACGCACGAAGAATAGAGATGCTGCACGGAAGAGTCGCAAAAAACAGACGAAGAGGGCCGATGAACTGCATGAGGTTTGTACAAGTGTGCACTGTACAAACCTCATGCAGGCTGTGAACAGTGCCATGGAAATCCTTGGAAATGTAGTCTTTCACTCAGGAGCATTTCTCGTAAACCCCACGCCTTACAGCAAGTGCAATCCTTTCCGCCCAAGTGCGCTACCCATTTGCCCTCCCCTTTCTATCTGACGTAAACAGACATGTGCGCGCGCACACACACACACACACACACACACACACACACACACACACACACACACACACACACACCCACCCACCCACACACACACACACACACGTCTTCCCCTACACTTACGGGGCAAAGTTAAATTTTTTTACACCCACACTTACACATACAGCGAGCAATCCGTTTTAACAGACCAGAGCATGACTTTACACAGCCCTCTTCTGGAAACATTATCGGTCATCCTCCTACCGGCACCTCTCAAATGGGTCAAAAATGTTATCACCGCAGTACAAGACAATAGTTTCTGTTTGCTTTCACGCCTCTTACCTTTGCAGGGCTACAGCAAGCAGGTGACGCAGCTGAGTCTCCAGGCAGAGGTGACTTTCAGGCAATTCAAAGAGCACAATTAAACTAAGACAAGATTATTCCGGACCCATTTTGTGACGTGTGTGGATATAAATAGCAAATTCTTGTCAAAATCTTTTCGTGGCGACCACGCTTGAATTTCTTACTTTGGAAATGTTTCACCTGTCATCCCAGAGGCTTCTTTAGTTCAAATGGACAAAATGAGTCCCAGGGTTGGGCGCTGGTCTAAGTTGCAATGGCTTATAATGTTAATGGAGAGTTGTTTTGCAGAGACTAGGTTGAATGGGGTTGTTGTGTTCATGGGGTGTTGTTAGGGGTTACCTGAGTTACCTGAGGTTTCAGTAGTGGATCTTCCTGGAAGGTTTGGAGGGTGCAGATGCACCTGGTGTGTGTGAGTCGATCTATCTTGGACAAATAGCAAATCAACACTGCATTATTGTCTGTCAGAACAGGAAGGTCTTATTAAGGTGAGATTCCTTGTACTATTTATTGTTATTACTAACCAAATGAAATAAATAGAAAATAAGTAGCAAAATAAGTATTCTTGGTTCCCAAACCCATTGTTTAGGCTTTTCTCTTTGATCATAAAACCATTCATACCATGTTTCCATAAGTCAGTCCCATGCAGTTTATAACTTATAAAATGGATAAAGCTTTATATTATATTTATGATAATGATGATGATGTGTTTCCCAAACCATCAACCAGGCCTTGACCATTCTTCAGCTCGCATAATAGTCTGTGAGCCACATGGAGCAAGACTTGGTATTTCCTGAAATTATGAATGCGTGGGTGTGTCCTTCCCCTGTGCCACATTTTTCTTTCCCTCTCCTCCAATTTCACCTTTGCTCCAAGTCCGTGTCCTCCGAATGCCATTGTACGAACATTCATGCTCCGGAAAAAGCTCCGGCCAGATGTCTTTAGGTCAGGGGTTGAAAAAGGTCAGACGTACAGTTCTTGGCCACTGGTGCTCAATAAATGAAGACTGATGATCCTTTTTTTTTAAGTAGCTCTAAACAGATGGAGTGAATGTGTCCTCTGCGAAGCAGACAGCCTTTTCATGCAACTCTATTTAAAAATGTATTTTCTTTTCAGATTTGTAGAGAGATCTTGCTTGTTTTTAAGATAATCTCTGTCTATGTACAGGAGGGGTCGTTTTTGAGCTTATAAGCAATTAATTTGTGGCTCATTTCGAAGACTTTGTTAGATCCTGTCCCATTCTACCTTGCCACTATGCGTGGGTGGATCCTGTGTGTTTGTTAATGAAGCAACAGGAGAAGATATTTGGGTTTAAGTCAATATTTAATTCAGCAGTCAAAATAAAGGATACATGGGTTGATAATGTTTGAGCATGAATGAAAAGCTGTACAACATCTATGGGTTATTTTCAAAATTTTAGTCTTTTTTTTTCTCCCCCTAATTTGTAGACATTTTATTGTAAATTTGTTCATAATGTTCATTATTGTTGCGCAAACCCCCAAGTTTGAAATCAACTGGATTTGCCGGAATAGAATTGATTTGCTAAAATTCCATGAAATAGAAACTAATTTGTTGAATTTCTCAAAATAAAAAATACAATTAAGTTGGAATTGTGCCTCACTCACAGGACCAGGAACATCGGCCTGTATCCTCCCCGTTATTCGTGCTGTGTGTTCCATTAGGGCCATTGATTAAGAGAATGCCCTGAAGAATGTCACATTTTTGGGCGTGTTTGGTGGGGTCTGGAAACATTTATAATGTTTATAGAGGTGTTTACTACATACATATAATCATTTGTTTACTGTAGATAAGCCACAGCCAACAGAGATGGCAACCTCTAATCAGCTTCCTGACGTTTCTTTTTTCTCTCCATTGTTAATGTCTTCTTCTGTCTGTCGTTTCCTTAGGAGCTCCAGCGAGAGGAACAAAAAAAGTCAGCCCTGCAGAAGGAGATAACCGAGCTGAACAAAGCCTATAGTCAATACATGGCCATTCTGGAGCGCCACCAGCCTTTCTGTGTCCTCAGACTTTCTAGTTGTCACTCACCTGACGACCTCGTGGAATCAACTCCACCACTCCATGTCGCTAAGCACTCAGAGCCTCTGAAGACCTCGAGCTGCTCTTCAGCTGCTGGGACCTCAACCATGACAGGTCAGGCTGATCAAACCGTCAGCACTCATCTTTCAGCCTCCACATCTGCCAAACCCCCTGTCACCTCCTCCCCAGAATCACCTCGTCCTTTTCCAGACGCTCCTCATTCACTGTTCAACGAAAATCCTTCCACTCTGATCCCCTCGGTGCCAGTCGATGCAGAAGTTCTGTTGGTTTGTCCCGACCTCTTCTCAAACTCTGTTTCCTCATCTGTTGCCTCCGCCACTGCTCAGCCTCCTTCACCTTTGATCTCAGCTTCCATAGAACCTCCTTCCACTCTTCTTTCAGAAGAGGTGCAGGCCCCCACCCCCTCTCAACCCCAAAGCCTCCACTCATATGTTTTTATGGAGGCAAACAATTTTTCCCCAAATCTTCTCGATGATCCTCCCTCAGCAGCAGAAACAGTTCACTCCCAGCCTCCCCAAGGATTCTTAAATAGTTTAAGCTTAACTCATGGTCCTCTCAATTCAACCCTCCTGTCCCTTTCAGTTTCCTCTCAGGCAGATCAAAATCACCCCTCAACTGATACCGCCCAGACATTCTCTTCTCTGTTGCCTGACACTTTCGATGACTCGCTTTCCCCCTCATTGAGATTTCCTGCTGACTTGTTTGAGCTTCTAGATGTCAACAACTGGATCCAGTAGCACCTTTTAGGTGTTTTTGCAACACATCACCAAGCTGCTACTCAGACAAGTTTCTGGCGAGAAGCTAAAAATGTTCTACGGCTTACGCCCAGTAGGTGGTCTTTCGTGAAAGCTGAGTATCAGAAAATCATTCAAGGTCCCAGAAAATGCCGGGGATGGTCCGATTATTCAGAATGTCGCCTCTTCAAGGGTTAGGGCTGCGGGAAATTGGTACAGGCTGAAGTTGCGACAGATGGGGACAGAAGAATGCAAGGGTTGGAAGCTGTATCCCATGCTTTTCCCATCGGACAGCTCTTTGTTATGTACCTTCACCAAGAATGATCCCAATTCTATCACCAGGACACTACCAGGGTGTCAGTGAAAAGGACACCTTCACCGCAGTAACCAGTGTTTTACTTCCCTTTTTTTGTAACTCTTCTCTTAAAAGGAAAAGTGAAAGGATTTCTTCTGTGTCTTCAGCAGGGTTCAAAAAGGTTGTTGTTAAGGTTTTTTTTTCTAACTGCTGTATGTTAAAGAATTGTCAACAGGCTTATATAGTGTATCGTATTAGATCACATCAAGACCTTTGTCAGATGTGATCTGCTGTTGTGTAGCACAACTCTACCTCTCATTGCTTTCTGCTCAAGACCCGGTTGGCTGACAGCGAAACATTCGGAACATCTTTTCCAAAGACCAAAAACAAGCAAACAAAACACTGCAAAAAAATGAACAGCCGAGCTAAATGGAAAGAAGAAAATGAAATAAATGCATTAAAAGTTACATCTGACCCAGAAAAAGAGTCAGCTGCCTGGAAGTCCGCAAGAAATCATTATAAAACAACAAAGCGTGATATGAAAACTGAATGGAAATAGAAACCTGCTTTAGAAGATTTGGAACAAAAAATACATAACTAGAACATTCATTCACTCATTCATTCATTCATTCATTCTCTCCACCACCTATTTTGTGGTCAGGGTCGCTGGGGGGCTGGAGCCCAGCCTAGCGGTCATAGGGTGAGAGGTGGGGCTCACCCTGGACCGGCCGCCAGTAAAACACAGGGTCGCATACAGAGACATAGTGGTGGACACTGAGGGGCATGGCCTCTCACCCCACGGGACTATGGGCTTGGGGGCCTGATTTAAAGCTGGGGGTATATATGCACCCTGGAAGTGCACTGTGTTCGGTTATATTGTTTGTGCTAATTATTTAAGTTGAACACATCCACGACTCTAAGGCTTCGTCATCAATTATTTCTCGCCGAGCACCACATTGGTGATTCTGATGTGATTCAGCCTCGGAGATATCTGAAACTGGTCAGCTGCTCTCTCGCCCCCCAGAACCCGACCAACGCACGCAAGTACCTGTGCGACGTCATTGTCAGATACCAGTTTGGTTGTTTCGGCAGACGCTGTTTTGAGTGGGATATTGTGATCACCTCCAGCAAGGTCCCCGTCATCGGCGCAGATTTTCTGTGCGCCAATGGCTTGCTCGTGGACATCGCAAACAGCTGTTTAATCAATGTCGTGTCTTTCACCACCTACCCATGTGAGACAGGGGGTCCGCGAGCGCCTGCTAACTTTTTAGGATCGGGATGTGTACTAACGTTTGTTGGTGAATTCTCCGTCTCTCACGACGCCCACATTTTCCACCGCGTCTTCGAGGCATTGCGTGGAGCAGTTCATCCCCACGTAGTTACCACCCATTTTCACACGACGGACATTTGGCATGTGGCAGGGAAGTCCAACCCCGGTGAGGACTGCCTGCTTCGGTGCTCGTGTGCCCCGTGCATGTTGGGATGGATTTCTTGGCTATGGCCGCCGACCAGCCCGGCGACCTGTGCGTTCTCGCCCTGAAGTTGGCGCACACTGTTTCCCACAATCTTTTGTACCTGCGGAGCTCATGTCGGCGGCTCAGTTTGTGTTTATGCAAAATGGCGCTCACCGCTTGCCTCTTCAACCCCCGTACGTCGGGCCATTCCGTGCTCTCGAGGCGGGCGCTAAGAGTTTCGTGCTGGATCTGGGTGGGTGTAGGGAGTGGGTGTCGCTCGATCGGTGGAAGCCAGAACACTAAGTGGCCGGTTGAGTTCTTCTTCCGGCCCGGTTTCTCCGCCGTGGTCGTCGTCGTGGACACTGACGGGCATGGCCTCTCACCCCACAGGACTAGGGACTGGGGATCGTGGTTTATGCTGGGGGGATATATATGCCCCGGAAGTGCACTGTGTGCAGTTGTGTTGTTGTTGCTCATGATTGAAGTTGTACTCATCCATGACCCCAAGGCTCCGCCATCAACTGTTCCTCGCCGAGCACCACAACATACTGTATGTCATACAGCTGAGCAATTTAAGCTCTCCACTGAACCTACTGCAAGTTTTAGACTGTGGGAGGAGAACCAGAAACCCATCCAGATACTGGACTCCACATAGAAAGGTCCATTGTCAGAATCGAGACAAGATCCTTCTTGCTGTGTGACAAAAATGCAAACCATTGTGCCACAGTTGCGAACTATCGTGCCAATGTTATCTTGACCTCGGCGGTCTGCGAAGAACATAAACACAAAGTTAGCCTGAAGGGCAGGCCTGCTTTTGCTGAGCTCTTGCAGCTGATCTGTTGTGGAGCGAGAAAGGGCAGTTGGAGCAACTTTAGCGATCCCTACAGGCGGCGGTCCACAGACCTGTGCTTGATCCCAGCAGATACACTTTCAACTATTCCAAAACGTGGGATATGTGACATTGCGATGATGTATTTGCCGTGAAACACGCTTTTATTTATATTCTAATCCTGAATTGCTTTAAAGTAATTCATATTACATAACACTAAATCCAAATTTTAACTTTTAGAATATTCGTAATATTATTTAACCAGGTTAATTACATTGTGCAGAGTACTAGATCATGAATTTCAACACGTCGGATATTCGGTTTCATAGTCAAATGTATGTGTCAAATTAGAATTTCGATTAGAGTTTAGGACACAAAGAACAATATCAATGTATGAAGGATTTAATGCACAGTGTGTGACTCAGCCCTGTTCTTCTGATATGTATAACTTGATGAATTTTTGATCATTATATTTTGGCTTATTACCATTTGGAACAAGTAAACAAAAATGCCATAATTGTATAAATGTCAGCTCCGATGTCTCAGAGACTGCAGGCCTGCACTCAATATCCTCTGGTTTTGCAATATAATGCAGATTTGTTTCTGCCAAAAACAAACAGTTCACTTAAAGTGATCAATGTGTCCTAACAGAGGCTGCTTACTGTATGAGGAACCTGATGGTCTCAGTCTGGTTCTCCTCCCAGGGTTAACATTTCTCGTGTTTCTCGTTGACGCTGGTAGTTGTTCTCACTGTACTTTTACCTCAGTTTCCCTCTTAATGCTGACTTAACCATTTATGGGAAATGAGGTGAGATGGATGGAGATTTTGAGTCAAAGAAGAGTTGCATAACGAGTAGTTGCAACATTTACCGACATGAAGTAAACGTTGCAGATAAAACCTAGAGGGTGGCGGGTATCACAATCTTATTATCTTGGTTCAGTGACCGGCAACACACACATTTCCAAAGATGTATCCTCCTCAGTGATGGTGAAGCAGCTGCACTGGCAACCATGACCACTGCAGGTGTATTAACCCGGAAGGCGAGGGGCTGAGCTCACCTGCCTCACGGAAGTGTCGTGCATGCGTTACACATGCTACTATCTAGTTATCCGGCTGTGTTTCTAGTCAGCAGCGAGGAGGTCAAAGGACGACGGCGGAGCGCGAACAACCGGGCCGGGGTGGGGAGAGGGGAGCCGGAATCCTCGTGGATAAATCTGACTGCCGCGCACGCACGCGTGCGTGCGCGCATGTTGAAGAGATCAGGTGGCTTAGTAAAAAGAGGAACAATGGATTGGTGTTGATCCTTAAATCCAAGTACAGACCTACACACACACACACACACACACACACACACACACACACACACACACACACACACACACACACACACACATACACATACATACAAACATCCACATACACACCCCGTAATCAGAAGCGAGGAAAATGGGGAGAGGGAGTTTGTGTGTGTGTGTGTGTGTGTGTGTGTTGGGGGGGATCGAGACAGAAACACTGAGTCGCAGCGGGAGATCATGTATCCTCCCTGAGGCTTGGCAGGAGTATGATGGAGAGGAGACGTACCGAAGTCACATCCGACGAAAGGGTTTTAAAACGAGAAGACGGACAACATAAATAAAGACAAATAATTAATTAAATCCATCCTATAGCGTCATCCGCAGTGAGGAGCCTCATCTTTCCCTCTCTCTCCTTGCACCACCTTTCGCCCAGAGTCACTGTCAAGCAGCGTAAGCGGAGATCAGTGGGCTTCCGGTTTTAGCTTTTCAAAATACCATTCACCGTTTACAGCAGTTGTAATTTGGAGAAGGGCGAAACTTTCTTGCTTTCCATAGCCTGACAAAAGTATGTCATTATTGTTCCCTTTTCAAAATATGGGTCAGGTGTGGATGAGCCGTAGCCCATACTTGAACTTTTATAATGCCCCCCCCAGTGATCTGACTGATCAATATTTTTGTCAGTCTGATTAAACTGTCCTTCCTACTTTCCTGATATATTGTGAATAAACTATGAATTTGAGGGAAACAAAAGAAGAAAAATCTAATTTCGCGACACAAAGCCCAAGATTAGAAGTATTTGCCCGGAGTACATGCCCGGAGAAGACTTTATTTCTAACTAATCTCGATTCAATCATTAACAAATTGATAACACTTGAATCTGAAAAGTTGAAATTGATTTTGTTTTAATATGATAATGTGGCCGGTTTTTATACATATTTATCATGCTCTTACTGTACCCAAAATACCGTCCCCATTTTGTAGTCCTCAAGTAAATTAATAAATCCCCAATAAAGTGCTATGATATTCGGCCTTATTGAATTATTCCACAAGAACCTTGCCCAACCCTGTCTAGTATTATCACCGTGTAATACTTAATGCACGTCTTTATTGGCAACGTGCATCTTACTTTGAAAGACGCGTTGTTGTACTTCTTGCGTGTTGCCACCTGCTTACAGGCGGCTTGACCTTGCTCATTGAGCAGGGGATAACGGCAGCTGAGGGGGGGAACGCGTCAGTGTGACACACGGACGGGCCCGGTCTTGTGTAACGCGGGCCTCTCGGGCTTTTTTTTTTCTTTCCCCTTTCGCCTTCTTGTTTCTGTCCGACCTCTCTATCGCTTTTGTGCGCGCGTTTGAGGGTGTGCATTCGCCCTCCCACCCCCAACCCCCACCCCTCCCATCTGCAGGAGTCGGAGACTGAACGGAGGAGACCTGCACATGTCGGCGCGGTGAGGGAGCGCTCGTTTCCCCGCCCTGAAGGACGCGAGGAGGCGGCGGCTGCGGAGACAACAAACAAACACACAATAAAGGAAGGACGGAGCAGCAGCCAGGTGCGGCCGGCCCGTCGGCCCGCAGAGGAGCCGGAGGAGGACAACAGTGATGCGGCAGCTGAGGAGGGCCCAGATTGGTGATTCTGTAATATCATCATCATCATCATCATCATCATCATCCGCCAGGATCGATCGCTGATCGGATCGATAAGGCGCTTGATCGAAAATTGAGAGGAGCTCCGAGCTGCTAGCGGCTTTACGCGGGAGCCACCGGATCCAAAGGCAAAATCACAGAATTTAATACCCCCACATTTAGCGCGGGTGTGTGTGTGTGTATGTGCGCGTGTGACGCCAGCACAACAGCAGAGAGGCGTGCGCGCACGCGTGTATGTGTGCGAAAGCGAGCGAGGAGACGCGCCTGTCTGAGCATCATCTGGTCGCCGCGCCGGCTGGGCGCCTCCGCGGGGATGGTCCCCACTCGCGCTCTCCTCCGCGCGTGAGAAGCACACGGAACAAGGGATGCTGCCGCCGCCGCTGCCGCTGCTGCCATTTCCGGCGCGTCTCTGATAGAGACAGCAACTGGGACCGGACATCCAGAAGAGACCGCTCCTCACCCCTCCCGCGCCTCCTCCCCCCTCCACCCCGAACCCTTTCTCCCCTCCCTCCGGCGCTTCTTATCCATTCTGATCAATCGATAATCCCGTGATTCCGGAAAGCCGCTCCTCCATCCGCCCCGAAGCCCAAAAAAAAAAAAAAAAAACCCCCCCCCCCCCCCCCCCCCCCCCCCCCCCCCCCCCCCCCCCCCCCCCCCCCCACCCCCCCCCCCCCCCCCCCCCCCCCCCCCCCCCCC
>CAAKHD010014307.1:0-11721 GCA_901007705.1 Fistularia tabacaria
ATATTCAAAGTCCCTACTCTTAGTCTCAGACTCTTGCCTTTCCTCTTCTAAGATAAGATAAGATAAGATAAGATAAGATAAGATAAGATAAGATAAGATAAGATAAGATAAGATCTGATTTCTCTGAGCTTCTCTCCAAAACATCTAGCATGTGCTGTCCCCCTGATGGACTCATTCCTGATTCTATCCATCCTGGTCACTCCCAAACAGAACCTCAACATCTTCATCTCTGCTACCTCCAGCTTTGCCTCCTGTCTTTCGTTCAGTGCCACTGTTTCCAAATCACACAACATCGCTGGTCTCACCACTGCTTTGTACACCTTTCCTTGGAGTGAAAGATTTATATTTATTAATACATTGTGGTGAACACTCATGGGCGTGGCCTCTCACCCCACGGGACTTGGGGCTGGGGGCGTGGCTTAGGCCGGAGGCTTATGTGTGTGTTCGAGGTTTTGTATAGTGGTATGGTGGTGCTCGATAATAAAAGTAATCTCTCATTCATGACTCCAAGGCTTTGTCATCATTTGTACTCGCCCATCACCACTGCTAACCTCATTTGACAGAAAATTGCAACTGAGCATTACTGAGATTGAAAATTGCATAAATATGAGTCCCCATCCCTGCAATGGGAACAGAACGGGCCAACTGACCAATTGCTGACATTTTGATATTTTGTCCTTTGATATGATTCTGGTGATATGCAAAAATGGAAAGGAATACAAATTAATAAACAAAACAAAAACATTTCGAAAGTGGTGGCTATGTGGATGCATTCTTCCAATTATGGTTGCCATTTATGGAAAAAATCTGGATTGAGTTACATAAAGTGATGCAGAGTATCCCCAGAGGGGAGCAAAGGTATTAAGTGCAGACTTCAATCAATTAGTTAAAAGTAGACAAGGAGACTTGGTAGTGGAATGAGGAAGTGCAGGAGTATATACAGAGAAAGAGTTTTCACTTAGGGGACTGAAGAGAGAGCATCAGGGAGATGAGGCACAAGGTGAAAGTAGAGGTGGCAAAGGTCAAAAAGGGGGGTTAAGACAGTATATCCACTTTGCATCATGTCAACCAACTCTCTGGCTTTTCCTGTCATTGTCCCAAAATTCAAAGTCCTTATTCTCAGTCCCAGACTCTCACCTTTCCTCTTCTCTCTCTGATCCAGACCACGACTTCCCTCTGCTCTTCTTTGACCCTCAGTGGCCCAATTTCCACTGGTACCCTGTAGGTTATCAGCACAAATGACGGTCATTGTTAACCCGTGCCTCGACCGCTCTGGGGGTCACAAGTTCACTTTGCATATTCATTTTGACAAAAATGTTGCACCGGATGCCCTTCCCGGTGCATACCCTCTGCTTTTATCCGTGCTTGGGACTAACTCCAAAAGACACAGGCTTGTATCCTCCTTCGGCTGCTTTGAATATGGATACTGTTGTATCCTCTCATTTATAAATTACGTTAATGTAAACATGCTGTATTATAAAATGTATTGTTACAATAATAATAGTCATAATAATTGTTATTCATATTATTATTTATATTGTTTTTTCTTCATTGATATTAATATTATAATTATGAACTCATAATCCCCGCTAAAGTCTAAGATATTTTCAGTGATATATGAGGCTCTGTTAAGAGAGTTATGTCATGTGCAGTTTAGTTCTAGAATAATTAAAAAAAAGGTCTGGACAGTAAGGCACAAGATGAAAGAGTAATTTTAAAAATATGATTGTGAGACAATTTGCGTTGGTTTGAGTTGTATATCCAATAACATTGTACTGGTTACTCTGAAGTCCAGTCACTGTGAAGTCTCAAATAGGATTTTATCATATCATTTATGTCACTAACAATTAGCTACACAATGAGCATGTCAGAATCAGTTTGACAGATGTGCCACAAAGGATCTGACCTAATTCTACTGTATTGTAAAATACATGTATCTAACCTAGCAGCAGAAAGTTTTGCTTTCTTAACAAAGACAGCTTTATTTTTCAACACACAAAGCTAACCTGCTGAAGTTGTGGCCATAACCCAGGCCAAAACAGCTCCTAACTTCCAGCAGCACACCTTCCCAATAGGCAGGTATCCCCACATCTGAAAGGGAAAGCAATAGTGGATAACAGCTACACAAGACAACAGCAAGAACTCCTACGGCAACATCCACCCACTAAAGATCACTACAGTGTTAACTTCAGCAAGATTATGTTACCGTGAATAAACATTAAGGACTACACAAAGGGCAACCATACAGAATAATTCTGAACTGTTTCTTCCATGACTTTGAGATTATGGGAGATTTAGTCCTTGTTACTCCACACTGAAAAGCCATCCTTTTACACAAACACAAAACATACACACACACACACACACACACACACACACACACACACACACACACACACACACACACACACACACACACACACACACACACACACACACACACACACACCGATACACACACACGCGTCCATGCACCCACACACATTTAGATTTAAGTTGAAAACAAAAACGTTGAAGAGAGAAAATCAATTGGGTTGTATAAAGTCAAACAGCTCACAGGGGTCGTGTTGCAGAAACTCACTTATGTGACACTGATGCCCCCTCCTGGTAAAACTTTTGGGGGATATTCATGTCGTTGACTTTTTGGTTTCAAATGGTTATAGAACATCTAACATAAAGTTTTTGCAATTTTCAAGTTTTTTTTTGTTTTTTTTTGATTTGTTAATTTGTAGTGCTCCTTTGACCTCCTTAAGACCATTGTTTAATACATAATGTCTGGAATCTCAAAAGTAGGTCAAAATTGGGCTGTGTGATGTCATAATATACAGGAGATTCTTAAAATATTTGAAACTATATGTTGATTTAATTTTTATTTTAAAACCAAAATGTCTGAACAAATTAAATTATTATTTAACCTACATGCAAAACTTCTTCAATTCTGTTTAGAGCAGTTTATTAGATGAAACCACAATCCCAACAGTTGGTGTGGGAGGAGTTTGGTGAGGCTATAGAGAATGACGTCCGGAGGGCTTTGAGGAATTTCTGTTCCACCCTCTGGTGGCTCTGGGGGGGAAGCAATGCACCATCAAAATTGTGTACAATGGGGATGTTGCGCTGCTGACATCGACTCAAGACAATTTGGATCGTTGGAACGAATACTTCCTATACCTTGTTGCTGCCTCACACCTATGAGGACCAGAGTCTGGGGACTTGGGGGTAGTTTCCCTTGTATATGGGGCTTGGTTTTACAAAACCATGAATAACACTTCACAGTAACCATTTTCAATGTAATTCCAGTCAGTACTGGTTTTGTTCTAAGAGCCATTCATCCATCCTTCCATCCATCATTTGCCACCTATCCTGCACTCAGGGTCTGCAGGAGTCTATCCCAACTGTCATCGGGCGAGAGGGAGGTTGAACCCGTGACTGGTCGCCTGTCAATCACAGGGCCACATATACAGACAAACAACCATTCACTCATCGGGGCAATTTTCCCAATTTTTTTTTTCCAATTAACCCACTGCAAGTTTTACGACTATGCTAGGTAACCGGAGAACCCAGAAGAAACTCAGCAGACACGGGGAGAACATTATACTTCCTTCCCTTTTTTATGATTCCATATGTTGAAGTCTCAGACCCACAAAATTCACCCAGAAAAATAGCTTGTTGGGGTAGAACATTTTTGAAGAGGCAATACCATCAACTGGAACTAAAGCGAACATATTATAATTGTGTTTCCACCACGATGCACCACTGATCGTCATAGGCATCAGACTGTATAATTCCTCACTGTGTCAGTTTGTCTGTTGGTGGAGTCATCATGTGCAATAATTCTATGTATGTGCAATAATTCCATTGCCTTCTGTATAAATGACCATTTCCTGTGCAATAATCCTGATTTGTACACATTAATACTACATGTAATCATATACATGTACTTGTAAATACACATGTATGTTACATATTTTTTAACATACCTTTAACTTTTTAAAATTTATTTCTGTTGATCTTTACCATTTTTATTGTAATTTTTTTCTTAATTTTTTTATTCCCAAATTAATTCGCTATACAATTATTATTTTTATATAGCGTTCTATTTTGAATTTTCTTCACTTAATTCTGTGAGTAGGACCTGCTTTCAACAAGAAGCAATTTCTCCTTTGGGGAACAAGATCAGGTATTCTGGTTCTGATTCTGAACCCTAAAATTTAATAAATTATCTGCTCTGAGTAGTAATCTGCTTTGGGTGCTGCTATGTTGATGGAATCAAATCAGGATGGAAGACAGTGTTGGGGCTCATTTGGTTTGGATCAAAATGCAGCCACACAACAGACAGGAGATTGTGTCATGCCCTAGAGAGGTGGTATTTATTGCTGGTCACAGGTGAAGACAAAAAAACAGACTAGACCAGGAAAAGGAAAACCACATTCCCAAAATTTGAGTGCAGCCACAAGCAAGGTACATCACTGCAGGCATTGGCCCACTGGAAGCTTTGGAATGATCTGGCAAAGAGTAGAGCCAGATTATTAGGGGTGCGGTGATGATCACTGAATTAAGGACAGGTGTTTAAACCTGGCTTCTTAGGGCTGTGGTGATGGTCGCTAAATTGGGGAAAGGTGTGCAGTGCCGCCTCTGTTGGAAAGCGGGCCTCGCTCAGGCAGATGTACTCGTGGCTGAGGCAACTGTCTCTGGAGTGTATGGTCATGTCGGCAGAGTGTAGGACCGGACCTCAGAGCCATAGCACAAAGACTGAAAACATACAGTACAAGTGCAATGAATGTTTCTATTTACTCTTTGGATGTTTTCTTCATTTTTTTATTGATGGATTTGCATCAAAGACATAGAATGGGAAACACAGGAGTGTGGAGAGACAGCCCAGTATGAGGTTCTTGTTGGAATTCAGTTGTATCTTAGTAGAGCTTATGGCTGTGTTGCAACAACTTTTGCTATATTTTGATAAAATCTCACAGTTTCACAGGTTCAAAGGTTTTGCTGTCATGTCAAATGAAGTGACTGTACTTGTGCTTCCGAAATGTACAATTCTGTTCATTTACAGAGGTCGGCTATATCCAGGGAGATCTCATGTTCTATTCTGATATCAAAAAAGGACTTGTGAGAAAATGCTAGGAATTAGAATCCTATTTCTTTTATTTTTCAGGTTTTTTTTGTTTTCTGTAGATGACACTTAATTGTCAGATGTTGAGATGTAATATTTTGTGGTAATTTAGCAACAATGAGGAAGTACTTTCTTTTGAAGTGTCAAAAAGAACTGATCTTGGACTGTGGAAATTACAGGATTTCAGCCCCAAAGGACATTCATTTAAAGATCCTTCTTTTAAAGCAGTAGAGTTTAATGCAGTTAAACCTAAAGGTTATAGAAGTCACATTTACTGTAAGTGTGATGTAGAGCCATCTTGACATCCTTTTTTTCACATTGTTCTCCAACAGTAATGGAATCCTACCGTTTCTCTGCTTAGGTGCATTTGACCATTTACTGGTCATGATATCATTTAACGTAGTGTGTGTGTGTGTTTCTGACATGGTTGCTGAGGACAAGGAAGATGAATAAAATGTTGCCAAAAGACGATCCAACAGAGTTGAATGAAACTGTTTGTACAAGTGATCAGATTTTTATTTATTTTTTACTCTTTTTTTGAGGGGGGGGCTGTCTGCATAGAGAAGAGCTGGATGAGTAATGAGCTGTCCAGTTTTTCGCTCTCTCCCTCTGCAGAATGTGTCTCTCTCTCCCTCCCTCTCTCTCTTTCTCTATCTTGCTTTTCAACCGATGTGCCCTGCTCTAGCCAGCCTGCAGCAATAGGACTGTTGCTACGGCAACTTGGTATTGCCAAGGACTACTTTAATGGAAAACGCCCCCCCCCCCATACACACAAGGACACACACACGCATTCACCGAATTTCCAATTTCTCTTCAATCTCACCATTGAAAAAACAGCAGTATTTAAGCTCAGGCCTAAAAATTGTTGCAGTGAAAATTCTTTCTTTCTACTTTCTCTCTCCACTTATTGATAAATTGTCACTGAGTTGGCCATTAAAGTTAACATGGTCTTAATTTCAAGTAAATTGTGTTGCTTTATATATTTCATTTTAGTCTTCATTGCATATTCAAGAGTATTGTATCAACAGTAGTAAATTTTGTGCCATTATGGCTGAAACACTGCTTGGTTGTTCTTGAAGGGTTTTTTTTAGACAGTAGCAGTTGCCCCTTTTTATTTTACTAAAGAGAAATTGAAGACAGACCATAATGATAAGAAATATTTGCCATCCCAAGTATGTACAGTATGTATGTGTGTGCTTGTGTCTCACCCTCTAATTAGCCGGTGTGCTGAAGGTAGATAAACGGAAAGATGGATAGATAGAACTTTATTGATCTCCATGGGGGGAATTCTTTTGTCACAGCAACGCAACAATAGCCTTGTCAGTAAATATGAATATTAATATAAATAAAAGAGACAGTTAAAAGATAGCAAAATATATCTAAAATAAGACAGCAAAATGAACAACAACAAGGACAGAAATAGATAATAGAATGAGAAAAAAAGCAGAGAGTGTGACAAGAATCAATATCTGTATGTATAGAGCTTCCAGCAAACATTAACATGCAAATACTCAGGCTTTTCTTTTTCTTCTATTCATTTCTCAGACATTGGACATAGTAAGCTATTTGAGTTGTTGCAATGCTTTGTGTGTACCCATGTTTTTTCTCAGTCTGTTTTTCATTGCAGATAATTCTGAGTTCTTGTTGCAGTAGCAACTTAATTGCATACAAATGTGTTGGTATGACTCATCTCTCTCTACTAGTGACCTCCCTGCTTATTATACTCCATCTGTACCTCTTTCCAGAATCTCTCCATCACCTCTGTCTATTTTCACTAGTTTCTGTCCATCTATCCTCCCTCCTACCTTGCTCTTCACCTTCAACAGTTTTAGTGGCACTGAGTTGCTGCTACTGCTTACACAGACCATCGACATTGGCAATGACAAAATCACATCCAAATTTAGGATATAAAATACATATATGTATTTTTTCCTTTTACTTTAGACAAAGCAACACACATCACATTGATTCACATTACTGATTATCCCTTGAGCATTTGCAAAATGTCATGAAACAGAAAATTTAGCTTGTGCCTGTTCCCCTTAGCCACCTAACCAAGATTCAGAAGTATGTTTCATGCATAATAGATTTAGGTGACCTTTATTTAAACTGAATTTCTGCATTATGATAGACAGAAACTTGGACTGCAAATATGTTAAACACAGCAGGCAATATAATAGAGATATTATCTTAAATACATTTTACAAAATCTTGCCTGTTGTGTATTGTTGAAATTATCAATAAATTGATGACAGGTGCTGAAATTTTTGAATCACTTTCTTTTCTTTTTTTCTATTTTTAGACAATGATTGGTAAACATTTTGACATAAAAAACAACAACTAACAAACAAACAATGAAACAAAACAAAACAACAAGTCCCTTTTGATGTGAATTGTCTTGTGGGCAATTTCATGCTTGACCAAAGTATGATTTAAAATGGTTAAATACAGTATGTCACTCTCCTCTGTTTGGTGGGGCATATATTGGCGTATCAGATCTATAGTATGAAATCTACTCATGTTGTTGATTCAGCATTCAAAGCTTGTGCTTTCTGAGATTTTTTTTGGTTCTCTGTAAGTCCTCAGGGTACCTCACAAAGTTCAAAACATACAGATGGTTGATTCAAAACAAAAATATCATTAAATTGTTCATAATATGTAAGAATCGAATTTCTATTTTTGTGTGTTACCAGTTATGTTTTTATTTTTTGTAAAAGATCTGGGCTACCAATGATCCCACTTACGGATATGCTTGGAACATAGAAGTCTACACCGGAAACTTGATGGTAGAACCCTGAGAAAGTCAGGAAATGAGAGTTGTCCAGGGCTTGACTCATGGACTCTATTCACATATCATACTTTTTTTTACCAGGCATAAGCTACGGCAAAGCTTCAACAGAAGAAGCTGACCATTTTGGGAACTATATGGAAATGCAAGTCTGCACGTTCCAAGAACCCCTAGCCTCTTCAGTCATACTGGGGAAGTTTCAAGAAGAGAATGCTGGTGCCTCATCAACCAGAACTACACAACCACCAGCTGCAGGGCCTCAAGTAAGTGTCTGATGCTTTTGTGGAATGCTGTATGTCTAATACTCATTCCTCGTGAGAGAAAGAGGTGTTGGTAAAGTTCATGATCTTTTCATTATTCTAGGTCGCCAGCAACCACAAAAAGAAGCACTGTAATGTTTGTGGAACCAAGATGGACAGAAAAACACAGAGTACTGTACATGCATACAGTGAAAGAAGTACATATGTAACACACTCTCTCACGAGCCATGAGTCTCCTCCAAATAGAATCATTAGTGAACCATAACCGGAGGTGAACACGGCACATCTTTCAACCGCTGCTCGCTGGTAACTATGGATTTATTTAGTTTTTCTGGTCTTGTCACCTACTCATATTCTGCAGCTATATTTACCCGGAAACATAAGGAACACTTTTTGCAACCTGCCGACATTTTCTTCTGATGACGGGTTTGCTTCAGCGCTTGGCAGCTGACCTGCTGCAGCTGGGCTGGCACCTGCCTAGTCATGTGCTGGCAACACTCGTCCCCCACCCAGGCATCGCCTTCTACCGAGGGTCCCGCCAGAGTTTTCACTACAACTCAACAGCAATAAAGTTCATGTCGTTGATACCCCACTCCACCAGCTGTGGTGACGACTACAGTGTATTGGCCCACCTCGCCAGGTTGTCTAGCACCACAAAAAGCATCCTATTCCACCTGATGCCAGCTGCTCTGACACTTTTAATTGTGTCCTCTTTATGTATGCTTGTATGTATATATATGGATACATTTGTATGTGCATGTCTACATGTGTATATATCAAAATGCATATATGTATTTTTTTGTTCTTTTTAACCACTTTGTCACTTTTTTTTGTTTTCATTTCTTTTTTTTGGATTGCTATTTTGTGTACGTGAAAATACTTGTTTGGTGTCCTTGAGTGTTAAATAAGGTGCCTAAAATCAAAAGTTTTCTTTCTTTCTTTCAAAAACCCTGCCCCTCGTGTTTTATGTAAAGTTCATGTGTTCAATGGGCCTGATGCGTTGTCTAGACTAAACATTTACTGTACGATTTAAGCTTGTGTTGTGTAAAATTACTTGAATGGGTAAAAATTCAAATGAATTATAAATGAATAAAAATCATTAGTTATGATAAACCTTGAATTATTAAATGTGTTGAATTTATCTACCCCTGTCCTGCCGATGATAAATTTTCTCTATTTCATCACATTTTATCCAAGAACAAACAAAAGCAAGTGACATTATGAAGGGCGAATATTAGCCACGGGTACTCTCTATATGGATTGCAATTAGGATGGAGTTCACATGTTTAAATATTTTTACATAACGTTTATGTTGAATTAAAAACACAAATATGCGGTGGGTCCATCAGGCCCATGAAAGCTGGCTGAGTAACAAAAGTATAAACACCACACATGGGTTAAATGTTTACTTTGTCTTCCTTTTTTGCCTTTTTTGGTGATTCAAGCTCAGCATTCTCATAGAGAGCAAGTAAAATGTGCAAACGGTCACCAGGCTGCAAAGAGAATCTGTTGCCAGGCTCACTGAACAGAACTGAACCAGTGAAGTCTGACATGTTTTTTGAAAGCAGCTTTCTGAGCCGCTTGCAGTAGTTTCCATGGAAACTCCATTGCTATTTTCCTTCATTGTGGATCAATCAATAGTCTGAAAGCTTCGTTGGTGTTCTGGTGTATTAAACTACAAAAAACTTGACAGCAGAGTGGGAAGTCTGTGTATATATTGATGTGTGTCTACCTTGTGTCAAAGAGTGACATGTCAATTAACCAGGATCAATAATGGGTATTTGCTTAACCTTCATGGAAAATTAAGTGGTGAAATGAAAATGTATAAAAGGAAGACATCATGTTGCCCCTACTTAACTGCAAGGGCAACAAGGGATGATTAAACAGAAACAAAGAAAACACTTAAAGAAGAAGTCCCTGTATCTAGGCTCTGTAATCTATTTCCATCCTTCTTTGATGTGAAATTACATTAAATAGTTACTGTAATTCTAAACATCTCTCTTGTTCTTAAAAATGTGCACCAGCATATTCCTCCTCCTTCAGGATCTATGATCCTGTTGTGTAATCTCGTCAGACACGCCACTGCTGCCTCTCCAAGACACTTCCATATCTCCACAGGTATATCTTCAGGACAAAAGCCTTTCAACTCTGCATCCACCTCAACGCCTTCCCAATTTCAACTTTACAAATCTACTACTTCATGTTCCACAATAGTACCTCCTTCAACCCTCGCCCTTCATCAGCTCTGCAAATTACTCTTGACTTACAAATTCCAGTCCCTTGCAGCCTCCAAAATGGTGTTGTCCACTCTTGCTGCTTGTTTTCGCTGGGCCCTGTCCTGCTCTCACAAAAGTGTTATTGGATGAGTGACCGAATGTTTGGTGGGGTTGGGGAGTAATGGATAATCGCCTTCCTTCTAGGTTAATTGACAGTTGGCATGGGACTTGGTTATGCCTCTGAGTGCAACAGCATTGGGACAGCATGGTTTTTTGTGGCTGGTGATGTGCCTGACAGTTGCTAGGGTTAGGCATGTTGGGTTTTCTCTTATCCACTGGTTGAGATTTTAGGGAGTAGGAAGAGCATAGGTGGCCCTGATGATGAAGCTGATCTAGCACTCTTCCATAGATCTCTCCAGGAGAGCTTATGATGCTCCAGGTTTTCCCAGGTAGTCCACTGGCCCTGCTTTACTTATGGTACTGTCTGTGCACACCTCTCTGCTTCCTTTTGGTGCCTGATTTCAGCAACTAAAAGCTTTCTCCTCTCTGCAGAAGTTGCCGTATTCTATGTGAATCGACTTGTCCCAATTACAAATCCACCTCCTCCTTGCTCACCTATCCAACTATGTCAGTGTGCCTAAAGACAGACTGTGCCTTCTCTACAGCCTCTCTACACCAGATGCCCTTCCTGACATAACCCTCTGCATTTATCTGGGCTTAGGACCAGCTCAAGAAGACATGGTTCTGTTGCCCCCTGAAGATGCATTCAATATTTATCCTATAAACAAACATTATAATATAATTACTGCATTCAACAAACAATGGATAACAGGCTCAACAAAACTTCATTATGAAGGGCAGGTGTTGACGTAATAGGACAGACAACTAAAAATATTTTCAGAATTCTTATTTACAGACTTCTAATGCTCTGTTGATGGGACCTGTACTCATCTGGTCTCAGACTTCTGATGCCCTATTAGGATAAGATAAGATAAGATAAGATAAGATAAGATAAGATAAGATAAGATAAGATAAGATAAGATAAGATAAGATAAGATAAGATAATACTTTATTGATCCCCATAGGGGAAATTCCTTTGTCGCAGCAGCACGAAAATAACAGTATCAAAAAAGACAAAATATAGATAAGCACTAAACAATTACAAGCAATCGAAACAATTAACAGACAGAAAGACCCCCCCAAAAATGAACATATAGGACCTGTCCCCATCTTGTCTTCGACTTCCTGTGCAAGGTTGCCATTGGATGGTGACGACTTGTGTGTGTGTGTGTGGGGGGGGGGGGGGGGGGGGGGCACAACAACCACGTTTCGCTGGGGGGG
>CAAKHD010014307.1:11741-29831 GCA_901007705.1 Fistularia tabacaria
AATCAGTACTTCTGGGGAGCTTTCTGCCTTTTGGACCAAAAGCCGCAGTCACCATACTCGAGCCCAAGCAAGGACTTCTCATCTGGAGACAAAAGAAAGGTGCTTTGAAGTGGCCAATCTGCCACATCAACAGTGTCTCATGGTTTGGAAGGGCTGTGGTCTCGGGAGGGATCCTGGATTCCTGTTCACCTTATCCAACACGACTGGCACGGCCAGGATTTTTGGCTTCTTTTTTCACCTGTTGCTGGCATGTTTGCTTCTCCATTGGAGGAAACGCCAGCACCTAAAGTTCAAGAGGATATGACTGCAGAGGCGAGAGCTTTGTGAGAGGGTGTCGATTCCTTGATGCCTGTGGACAGGGAAGTTCTGCGTTCACAGGACATCCAGCCCACCCTCAAAGTTGCCCCTCCAACTAGTCTGGTTTCCTTGAACTTTCATTTGGGATGTCTGGAGTCTGAGGTGCAAGATATGTCAAAGTCCAGACTCTGCAACTGGGACTCCATACTTTTCCACTGCTCTGTCCTTCTTGTTCACTCCACGCACCTGCTCTGAATGCTGGATTACATTTAACTGAACCTGATCACAGCAATCAAGACCAGCATATATTGTCAGTGTAAATGGTCTCACTTCATTGAGTGCTTTCACACCTTGTGGTTTCAAACCGCTTTGCACTAGATAGCATTCACCTATGCAAACACATCAATGGCACCAGAGCTGCAATTCATGTCCATAACCAGGCCGTAGGGAGTAGCTTTGGTTCTAATGTTTTACCCAATGTCACTTTGACATGCAGACACCTGCTCTAGCAACTGAGCCATAGCCGCCCCACAGGTCTTTCATTGTGGCAGACTCTTTTGCTAGATTATCATAGTCATTTCTGCTCACTTGATAACTCACTCATTGCTTGATTAGACTACACCAGTTGTCTAATCATGCTGCGACTATTGGTTGTACTGTCAACCAATAAGACTGTTCAAAAGATCCTATGGCTGCTGCTAAAGAATTTCATTCTTAGGTTACAACTACAAGCCTTGTGACATTATGACTTATATTCATTGATTAATTTGTCCATTTATTTTTTGATCGCAATTTGATATTTCTATTTTACAAACAAGGTATATGTTGTTTCTATATGCGTCAATACTCCCATCATCCATCTTCTGCTGCTTATCAGGGGTCAAGTTGACTCAGAAGACACCCTTTGATGACAAACAAAAATGGATATAGTTTTCCCTTGCTGCGACATAGGTCTCCAGGGCCCACTTCCGTAGCCAGGCCCAGGGCTGGGGCTTAACTGCGAGTACCTGTTGGCCGGGCCTGTACCCATGGGGCCCAGCCAGGCACAGCCCAAGTGGACAATGTCCACCAAACGATGCGCCAATGCAGAGTCTGCATTACTACTGACCCTGTACCAATCAACCTGTCATTCTCCCACTCCTTTTATTTCCTCACTCATAAAGAAGACATCAAGATACTCCTACTCTTGAGGAAGGTTCTCATCTCCAACCCAGAGAGGGTACTTAGCCTTTTTCCAGCTGAGGACCATGGCTTGAGATTTGGACGTTTAGATTTTCATCCCGAGTCATTTCACATTCAACTGCGAACTGTTCCGGCCTGAGCTTGAGATCACGCTTAGATGAGGCCAATAGAACCACATCATCAAAAGCAGGAACTTCTCCCTGAGGGAGGCTGCACAGTTTGTGTGCAGGGTGGCTGGTGTCACTCACAATCGAGGACGCTTTGGGGGTGCGGCAAGTTGTTTGTTTGTCATTCAGGGAGGGGAATTGCCATATTAAATGCAGGTATCCGACCCAAATGCAAGAACGCTCCCAGGTGGTGAGGTGTTTCCAGGGATTTATTGAAAAGGAGTCTCTGAAACTTGCGAGGAAGGGTAAGATGTGGAACTGGCAAGGAAGACCAAGATTTGGAACTCGTGAGGAAGGGCAAGATGTGGAACTTTTGAGGAAGGGCGAGACATGGAACCAAGAACAAGGGACTTGTTGATAATGGTATCAGTTTGGGCAGAGGATTCAACCAAACTCTATAATTTGCTCCAGTGTGACATGGACATCCAATTCAAAAGTTGTCTTTAAGTGACTGTCTGTAATTGCAAGATTTGCGAGACAACGTCAGGGAGTGCAATGCTAACAAGTGTCAGCGATCAGCTAGCAGGTAAAATAGCTGAGCATGAGCTGTATTCTAGTGCCAAAATAAGCTGCGAAGAAGATTGGCCTATGATGTCACTCTCCTGCGCCGCTCGGGATTGTGAATCCAAATTTAATTGTGATACCTTTTTTGCATGTCAGAACATGAAAATGCAAATGTAGTTTGTATTACTCACTGTTTATTTTAGATATGAGTCAAAATATGCTGTTACATTCTGAAAATGAAAAAGCATTCTGCTAATGCATTTTAATTTTAAGATATGAGATTTCTAATTGAAATTTGATAATTTGTTGTGGTATGTTTTGAAAATTAAAATGCAGCCTCAGGGCGACACGGGCCAGTGTCTCCTGGAGCCAGACTCGGGGGGGCACAGGCCAGTGTCTCCCTGAGCCAGTCCTTAGCCCAGATAAATGCAGAATGTTGCGTCAGGAAGGGCATCCGGCGTAAAACTTTTGCCGAAAACCAAATATGCGAATCAAACCTAAAAATTTCATAACGGATTGGTCGAGGCCCGGGTTAACAACAACTGCCATTTGTGCCCATAACCTACAGGGGACCAATGGAAATTGGGCTACTGTGGGTCGAAGAAGGAGAGGAGGAAGGCATGTTCGGAAGCAGAGATAGAAGAGGAAAGGCAAGAGTCTGTGACTCAGTGTAGGGACTTTGAATATTGGGGCGATGACAGGAAAGGGTAGAGAGTTGGTTGACATGATGCAGAGAAGGAAGGTGGACATACTGTGTGTCCAGGAGACCAGGTGGAAAGGTAGGAAAGCTAGAAGCTTAGGAACATGTTTTAAGTTGCTCTATCATGTTACTGTAAGGGAGAGAAATGGAGTAGGAGTTATCTTGAAGGAGGAGTTTGTTCGGAATGTTCTGGAGGTGAAAAGAATGTCAGAGAAACTTATGAGACTGAAATTAAAAATTGAAGGTGTGATGGTCAATGTTGTTAGTGGCTATGCCCCACAGGTAGGATGTGAGTTAGAGGAGAAGGAGAAGTTCTGGAATGAGTTAGATGAATTGATGCAGAATATCCCCAGAAAATGAGAGAGTGGTCATTGGGGCAGACTTCAATGAACATGTTGGTGCAGGCAATAGAGGTATGTATTGTACTGTTGAGACCATTTTTACCTGCTGCACCACTGTATGCTATGGTAGTGCCATTGCTTTGGACCACAAACGCCTGTACTGAGTGGTAAAGACTGCAGAGAAGATTACCAGAACCCCACTGCCTTCTCTGGAGAGCATCTACCATCGGAGAGTCCACAGAAGAGTTCCCTGCATTGCAAAGGACCACTACAACCCCCAACAACGACGGTTCACACTCGTACCCTCTGGCCAAAGGTACAGGAGAGTGAAATGTAGGACTGAAGAACTCATTAAACCCAACTGCCATTAGACTCTTTAACGACTGACAGGAGTCAATAACCATGTTCTACCTCAGGACAATCAGATGCATCTTATTTTTCACTTCTCTGCACTTTACATTCACCATAGCCAGTGTTGTACTCAACTGTTGTTTTAACTTAAATGTTTATTCAACTGCATACAACCTACACTATGTGAGTTTACATACTCAAGCTGCACTCATCTTGCAGAATGTCCATCTGCTCTTTCTCAACTTGCACATCCAGTGAATATCATGGTTTGCATTTCAATTTTTGAAAAGAATTTCATTTATTACAATTTGAATTTTTAAGAAACAAGCTTTGGGGTTATTCTCACCAAAAACTGATGACCTTCTAATCACAGTTCCAGGAGAACCTGAGCGGGAACTTGGGTTTAATGTCTCTGACCTCCTAACTGACCTAATTATTTCATTGGTTTCATACCGGGTTGTTTCACCTGCTGAAGGTGACTGAGCAGACGGCGTGAAATAAAAAAAAACAACATTCATATGAAATCATTCTTTCACCTGACCACCTGTCAGTCAGGCTTAAAGTTAATAATACTTTCCATCCATCCATCCGTTTTCCCGGCTTATCTGTGGTCGGGTCGGGGGGGCAGCAGCTGGACCAGAGAGGCCCAGACTTCTCTCTCCCCAACCACATGGTCCAGCTCTTCTGGGGGGACCCCAAGGCGCTCCCAGGCCAGCCTGGACACATAGTCTCTCCAGCGTGTCCTGGGTCTTCACCGCGGCCTCATCCCATATCGACATGCCCGGAATACCTCCCCCGGAAGGTGTCCAGGAGACATCCTAACCAGATGCCTGAGCCACCTCATCTGACTCCTCTCTATGCAGAGGAGCAGCGGGTCTACTCCGAGTTCCTCCCGGATGGCCGAACTTCTCCCCCTATCTCTAAGGGAGAGTCTGGCCAACCTGCGGAGAAAACTCATTTCGTCTGCCTGTATTTCGTTCTTTTGGTCACTACCCATAACTCGTGACCATAGGAATGTAGATCGACTGGTGAATTGAGAGCTTCGCCTTCCGGCTAGGCTCCCTCTTCACCACGACAGACTGGTACAGAGTCCGCATCACTGCAGACGCTGCACCAATCCGCCTGTCGATCTCCCGCTCCATCTTTCCCTCTCTTGTGAACAAGACCCTGATATACTTGAACTTCTCCACTTGGGGCAGGACCTCTTCCCCGACCTGGAGTGGGCAATCCACCCGTTTCCGGTCAAGCACCATGGTCTTGGATTAGGAGGTGCTGATCCTCATCCCGACTGCTTCACACTTGGCTGCGAACCGCTCCAGTGAGAGCTGGAGATCATGGCCTGACGGAGCCAACAGGACCATAACCTCTGCAAAAAGTTGATTTTGGTTTGACTTCATCCTGTGGCCACCAAACCAGATCCCCTGGACACTCTGGCTGCGGCTAGAAATTCTGTCCATAAAAATTACGAACAGAATAGGTGGCAAAGGGCAGCCCTAGCGGAGTCCAACTCTCACCAGAAACGGGTCCAACTTACAACCGGCCATGCAGACCAAGCTCCGACTCTGGGTATACAGGGACCGAACAGCCCATATAACAGGGGTTGGTACCCCATATTCCTGGAGCACCCCCCACACGATTGTCGAATGCCTTCTCCAAGCCTACAAAACACATGTAGACTGGTTGGGCAAAGTCCCATGTCCCCTCGAGAACCATGCTGAGGGTATAGCGCTGGTCCACTGTTCCAAGACCAGCACGAAAAACCACACTGCTCCCCCTGAATCCTTGGTTCGACGATGGATCCTGGTGGATCCTCCTCTCCAGCACTGCTGTATAGACCTAGCCAGGGAGGCTGAGGATTGTGATCCCCCTATAGTTGGAGCACACCCTCCGATCCCCCTTTTTAAAAAGGGGGAACACCACCCCGGTCTGCCAGTCCAGCAGTACTGTCCCCGACGTCCATGCTATGCTGCAGAGGCATGTCAGCCAGGACAGCCCTACAGCATCTAGAGCCTTGAGGAACCCAGGGCGGACCTCATCCACCTCCAGGGCCCCGCTACCAACCACTTCAGCAACTCCAGCCCTGGAGATAGGCAGACCCCCCTAGGGTCCCACGGCTCTGCTTCTTCATTGCAAAGGGAAGGGGAGTTCAGTTGGAACGGGATTGAGGAGGCCTGAGAAGCATTCCTGCCACCAATCTACAACGTCCTGCGTTGAGGTCAGCAGTGCCCTTCTCCCACTGTACACAGTGTTGACAGAGCACTGCTACCCCCCCTAAGAGGCCGGATGGTGGACCAGAATCTCTTCAAAGCCCACCGGAAGTCATTCTCCATGGCCTCCCCAAACTCCAAATACGACCACAAGGTTGATCAAAGAATTATTGCCAAAGGTGCGTTGGTACCAAGTGCACGTATGGACACCTTTATGCCTGAACATGGTGTTTGTTATAGACAATCCGTTACGAGCACAGAAGTCCAATAACAAAACACTGCTCGGGTTCATATTAGGGGGGCCGTTCCTCCGAAATCACACCCTTCCAAGTCACACTGTCGTTGCCCACGTGAGCGTTGAAGTATCCCAATAGAACGAGGGAGTCCCCAGAAGAGCCCCTCACGCACCAGCTTGGGCTCTTTCCCCGCCAGAGAGGTGACATTCAATTTCCCTAGAGCCAGCTTTTGCAGCTGAGGGTCAGACCATCAAGGTCCCCTCCTACCTCCACCGCCCGGCTCACACTGCACCTGACTCCCTTTGCCCTTCCTGTGGGTGGTGAGCCCAGGGGAAGGGGGACCCATGTCGTCCTTTCGGGCTATGCTCGGCTGAGCCCCATGGGTGCAGACCCAGCCACCAGGTGCTCGCCATGGAGCCCCACCCCCGGGCCTGGCTCCAGGGGGGGGCCCCGGTGACCCGCGTCCGGGCAGGGGAAAACTCGGTCGTAAGTTGTTTTTCATCATGAGAGTCTTCTGAGCCACGCTTTGTCTGGCCCCTCAACTGGGATCTGTTTTCCTTGGGTGACCCTTCTGGGGGCATGAAGCCCCGACAACATATCCCAGGATCATTGGGACACACAAACCCCTCTACCACGATAAGGTGGCAGCTCAAGGAGGTACATCAGGTATTAATACCTGATTTTGTTTTATCAGTCATTAGAGAGGCTCGTTCTCCAGCATCTGAGGATACAGCTATCTACTTTACTTGGCCCCAAGCAGTTTGCATAAAGGCAGCACATTTCTGTGGAGGACACGATCATCTTCCTCACACACAAGCCTCGGAGCTCGGTAGCAGCAGTGGGAGCCGGCGGACACACCCAGTTACTGTTCATCAGGGTCTCAAGGTATGGACTGTGATTCCTGGTGGTCTCTGGCTCACAGAAGAGCCTTCTCCCCCTAACGTGAGCAGACATTCATGCCAGAGGCAGCTGCCCGCTACTAAGCGGCGCTAACGGGTCGTCCATACCGATGTTTGGTTCGCGGTCGGAGTTTTTTTGTTTCGGCAGCCGTCTTTGTGAGTTGGACTTTGTGATCGGCTCAATCACTGTCCCCATCATTGGCGCGGATTTTCTGTGCGCCAACAGCCTGCTTGTTGACATCATGAATCCCTGCTTAATTAAAGCCGTATCTTTCACCACCTACCCGTGTGAGACAGAGGGACACCTATCCGTGTGAGACAGGGGGGTTGGGCCGCAAGCACACACTAACTTTTTGACATCGGGGGATGTTGAACAACGTTTGCTGGCAAACTTTCTGTCACTAACAATGCCCAGGTTTTCCACCGAGTCTACGAGGCACGGTGTGGAACACTTAATTTCACTTTACTTCCTGTGGGTGTCCCTGCTCCACACGGTGCCCAAGACCAACGGGTCATGGTGCCCCTGCGGCGACTCTCTCCGGCTGAATGACGTAACCGCGAACGAAAGTTACTCCATCCCCCAAATTCGAGATTTCTCTGTGCAGCTGTCAGTGCCACCATTTTTTCCAAGGTTGATCTGATGCTTGGTTATCACCAGGTCCTTGTTCGCGGAGGACGTACCCAAGACCACGGTGGACACCCCATTCGGCTTTTTCGAGTTCCTGCGCATGCCTTTTGGCTTGAAAAGTGCTGCTCAGACTTGTCAGAGGCTTATGGACTCAGTGATGCAGAACCTCACCTTTGTGTTTGTATACCTGGACGATATACCGGTAGCCAGCCGACTAACGATCACCTGGAGCACCTGACACGGGTTTTTCCGTAGTCTGGACGACCACAGCTTTATAGTCAACCCAGTTAAATGTCAGTTTGGGCAATCAGTGATTGGCTTCTTGGGCAATCACATTTCACAGCATGGCGCAGTTCCGTTGCCTGCAGAGGTGCGAGCAGTGACTATTCCCCCCCCCCCCAGCCTTGGTCCCTCACTCTGCCCACCTCCCTCAGCTGCTAAATGGGACTCTGCCATCCAAGCGGGGGAGTGACATGGTCGATTGGACTGCAGAGCGGGTTTGGGCTTTTGACAGGGCTAAGCGTGCCCTGGCAGATGCGGCCCTCCTGGTCCATCCAGCAACTGCAACTGAGGCGCCCATAGCGTTGACGACTGACATGTCTGATGTTGCGGTGGGGGCCATGGTTGAGCAGCGGATGGTGTACGCATGGTGACACCTTGCATTCTTTAGCTGCAAACTTCAAGATAACGAGGAAAAGTATAGTGTGTTTGACAGGGAGTTGTTTGCACTGTATTTGGCGACGCTTCATTTCTGTTTTCTTCTGGAAGGCTGCTTGTCAGTGGCGCATGTGGATCACAAGCCATTAATGTTTGCCATGTCTAAAGTGGCTGAGCTGTGGTCCGCCCGCCAGCAGCGACACCTTTTCAGAATTTACAACAGACATTTGGCATGTGTCAGGGAAGGCCAAGCCTATTTCGGATTACCTGTCGCGTTTGCAAGTGTGCCCTGTGCATGACGGGATGGATTTCTCGGCTGTGGCCACTGACCAGTGACCCAGACGTTCTCGCCCTGAAGTCAGCGAACACGGGCCTCGAGCTGGAGGAGGTAGTGATCCAGAAGGCGGCCCTGACCTCCAGTGTGACATCTCTACTGGCCGGCCCTGCTCAGTGGTTCCGGTGGCCTGGCATCGGCGAGTTTTCAACTTGGTGCATTCCCTTTTGCATCCGAGCATCCGAGCGTCCGAGTGTCGGTGAAATAGATGGATCCTAAGTTCATTTGGCCTGGCATGCATTAGGACGTCAGGGAATGGCCGCATGTGTGGCATGCCAGCTTGCTAAAATTCACCGACATGTCAGGGCTGCCCTCGAGCCATTTCTAATTCAAGCCAGGCGTTTCGACCATATGTACATTACGCCCTGGTAGGCCCTCTGCCACCCCTTGCAGTGTTTTACGCACATGCTCACCATTATCAGTCGGACCACCAGGTGGACGGGGGTCTTTCTGCTATCCTCCACGGCGACCTCAGACGTGTCTATTTCTCTATGCCTGGGTTGCCCGTTTTGGCACTCCGTCTGACATTACTTCGGACAGGGGTCTGCAGTTTGTGTGCCGCTTTGGTCAGCACTGGCTGGGTTGTTGGGAGCTACAGTACACCATACAATGACATACCACTCTCTGGTCAAGAGCCCTGTGCAAACGGTTCCACTGTTCCCTCAAGGTGACACTGTGAGCCGCGCTCTTGGACAGCAACTGGGTGGAATGTTTACTGTGGGTTATGCTGGCGCTGCACTCAGCCCCGAAGGATGACCTCGGTGCATCGCCCGCCAAGACGGTTCTGGGCTAGCTGCTGAGAGTCCCTGGGAAAGTTCTTACTTGAGAGGTGTGTTCCTCCTCCCAGCTCAACCGCGTTTCTTGTCAGGCCCCGGCCCTCGGTGTCCGGGCCCTGCTCACCACTTTTTTCCACGATCTTTTGTACTGGTGGAGCTCATGTCGGTTCGTTTTGTGTTTGTACGACAGGACAGTCATCGCTTGCCTCTTCAGCCCCCGTACGATGGGCCGTTCCAGGTTCTTGAGGCAGGTGCAAAGAGTTTCATGCTGGACTTGGGTGGGTGTGGGGAGCGGGTTTTGCTCAATTTGCTGAAGCCAACATACAAGTTGGCTGTCGAAATTCTGCTTCCTGCCCAGGTACCCCGCTGGGGTCACCCTCGGTCCAGAACCCCAGCAGCACCTTCACAGGTCCAGTGTCTGGGGCCCCCGGCCGTTTCGACAGAGGAACACCACAGCCATTATGGTAGGCTGTTCAGGCCTCCCGTGAGGCACTAGCTTGGTTTCAGGCTCCCTTCTGGGTGTTCGGGGGGGCTGTGTGGTGGACACTGAGGAGTCTTGCCTCTCACCCCACAGGACTAGGAGCTGGGGGGTCTGGCTTCTGCCGGAGGAACATATTTATGCGCTAGGAAGTGCACGCGGTGGTGCTCAGCAATAAAGACAATCTCTAATCCAAGACTCAAAGGCTCCGTTATCGATTATTCCTCACTGAGCACCACAATATTCACCATCCCTCATCTGTACATGACCAAAACATCTCATTCTGGCTTCTCTTACCTTAGCTCCAAAACATCTAATGTGCTGTTCCTCTGATACAAGCCATTCTCATCACTCCCAAAGAGAACCTCAACTTCATCTCAGCTACCTCCAGTTCTGTTTCCTGTCTTTTCTTCAATGTCGCTGTCTCAAAAACATACAGCATCACTGGTCTCACAACTGTTTTGTCCACCTTGGACCTGTTTCTTCACTTCACAGAGCTGATCTCTGATGTAGACTCACCTCTATCTTGAACTTCTCTGTCACAACTATAGTTGCTCTGAACACCTCACCGCTGTCTCACCGCTCGCATCCACATCCTGCATCAGTCTAACATACTTTTCTGTCACTCAAGACTTCCTCTTACAATTCCATACTTTCTCTCGGCACCCCGTTGTATACTTTTTTTTGCTCTACAAAGGCACAATGCAGCTCCCGCTGACCTTCTCTGTACTTCTCTACCAGCAATCTTAAAGCAAAATACTGCATCTGTAATCCTCTTTCTTGGCATGGAACCCTACTGCTTCTCACAAATGCTGACTTCTGCTTTAGGTCTAGTTTCCATCACTCTCATTTCATTATGGGCTCATCAACTTTATCCCTCTATAATTACCACAATTCTGCACATCCCCATTATTCACAAAAACGGGCACAATCAAGCTTTTCCCTTCCTCAGGTATCCTCTCCCCGTCTAAGATCCTGTTGAATAATCTAACCAGAAACTCTAACGCTTCCTCACCTAGACACTTCCATACCTCCAAATATTTATCATCAGGACCAACTCTTTCCACTCTTGTATGTTCCCAACTTGTATAAATCATTCGCTCCTTCCTTAGTGTCCCATCTAGCATATAAATCATCCTAAGTATCTCCCTGTACTCTTGTCTGCTCTCTTCAGTCCCCCACACTGGCCCACTTCTTCTTTGCTAATCTCTTTCTCTCTTTTTGCTCCTGTACTTCATCATCCCACCACCAAATCTACTTTCCTTCCAGACAACACACCAAGTACTCTCCTACCTGTCTCCCTGATCACATTAGCTGTATATATCCCTCTGTGTTCCTATCCTGGATACCAAACTTGCCCATCACTTCTTCATCCTCCTTCATCTTCCTCTGTTGCTTTCACCAACATGTCCATTGAAGTCTGCACCAATTACCACTCTCTCACCTCTAGGGATATTCTGCATCACTCAATTCAACCCACCCCAGAAATTCTTCTTCTCCTCTAATTCACCCACCCGTGGGGCATAGCCACTAACAAGATTGAGCATCACACGCTCAATTTCCAGCTTCAGACTCATATTTCTTTTTGACACTCTTTTCACCTCAAGATCATTCCCATCAAACTCCTCCTTCAAGATAACTCATACAACAATTTTCTTCCTTTTGATGCCATGATAGCAAAAATTTAAAGGTGCTAAACTTCTGGCCTTGCAACCTTTCCTCCCGGATTCCTGGACACACAATAAATCCACCTCCCTTCTCTGAATTTTGTCTATCAACTCCTCTCTCGCTTTTTCTTTCATCGTTCCAATATACAAAGCCCCTACTCTCACTGCCAGACAACCAGCTTTCCCCTTCACTCTATGGTTGTAAATAGACCTTACTTCTCTCCTTTGATTGACAGTTGCCTTATTTCCACTTGTACACCATAGGCTAACGGCACCAATGCCGGTCATTGTTCACCCAGGCCTCAACCAAATCGGTCTGAGATTTGTAGGTTTGTTTTTCATTTTTGTTTTTGGCACACGTTTTTTGCTGAATGCTGTTTCTGATGCAACCCTCAGTCTGTATTTATCTGGGCTGGGGACTGGCTCTTAGAGACACTAGCTTGTGCTCCCCTGGCTGAAAGAATATGTTAGCTTTGACGTGTTCTTATAGCATAGTAGTGAAGAAATATGGTAACTTAGAAGTGTTCATATAGTATAATAGTTATAAGTAGTTAAGAATAATCTTTAAGGATGAGACGCTGTGTCCTTGTGTTTATCATTTTGACTTGACATGCACAACCCAGTGATCCTAGGAGCTATGTTGTCGGGGGCTTTATGCCCATTGAAGGGTCACCCAAGGCAAACAGATCCCAGACCAGACAAAGCCAGCTCAGAAGACCCCCTATGATAAGGAACGCTTTTGGACCCAGTTTTCCCCTGGACGCAGGTCACCAGGCCACCCCCGGATCCAGACCCAGGGGCGGGGCTTGATGGAGAGCCCCTGGTGGCTGGGGCTGCAACCATGGGGCTTGGCCGGGCATAGCCTGAAAGGATGACATGGGTTACTCTTCCCCTGGGCTCATCACCCACAGGAAGGGCCAAGGGGGTTGGGTGCAGTGTGAGCCAGGTGATGGCCAGAGCAGGGGACCTTGGTGGTCCAACCCTTGGCTGGAGAAGCTGGCTCTTGGGACATGCAATGTCACCTCTCTGGCGGGGAAGGAGCCTGAGCTGGTGTGCGAGGCTGAGAGATTCCGACCAGATATCGACTGACTCACCTTGACGCACAAGGGTGGGGTCTGGAATCAGGCCTCTTGAGAGGGCTGGTCTCTATTTTACTTTGGAGTTGCCCCTGTTTTGCGTCACCGGGCAGCTGGAGGCATATGATTGCCCCCTGACTCAGTGCTTGTACGTTGGGGCTCAGCCCGGTGGATAAGAGGAAGAAGTTCAGTTTACCCACCCTTCTTTGGATCCCTCGAAGGGCTGAGAGACTCACATGGGCAACGACAGTGCAACTTGGAAGGGCATGATTGGGAGGAACGGCCCCCAGATCTGAACCCGAGGCAAAAATTTGGGCGTGGGAGGAGTTCGGGAAGACCATATAGAATGACTACCGGTGGGCTTCAAGGAGATTCTGGTCCGCTATCTGGCAGCTCAGGAGGGGGAAGCAGTGCTCAGTCAACACTGCCTACAGTGGGAGCAAGGCCTCGCTGATCTCAACTCAAGACGTTGTAGATTGGTGGCAGGAATACTTCTGAAACCTCCTCAATCCCGTCAAAATGCCTTCTAATGAAGAAGCGGAGCCCAGGAGGACTCTGAAGAGGACACACCTATTTCCGGGCCTGAAGTTGCTGAAGAAGTCAAAAAGCTCTTCAGTAGTGGGTTGGATGAGGTGGCCCTGGGTTCCTCAAGGCTCTGGATGCTGTAGGGCTGTCCTGGCTGACATTGCCTCAGCAGCATTGCATTGATGTCGGGAAACTGTCCGCTGCAATTGCAGACCAAGGTGGAGATGCCCCTTTTTAAAAAGGAGGATCATTGGGTGTGCCCCAACTACAGGGGATCACACTCCTCAGCCTCCCTGGTAAGGTCTATTCAGCGTTGCTGGAGAGGATTCAGGAGGAGCAGGGTGGTTTTCATCCTGGTCGTGGAACAGTGGACCAGTTCCTCGAAGGGGCATGGAAGTTTGCCCAACCAGTCTACATATGGTTTGTGGATCTGTAGAAGGCATTTTACCGTGTCACGCGGGCAATCTTGAGAGGGGTGCTCCGGGAGTGTTATACAGGCTGTACAGGCATAACCGGTGCCGGAGCTTGGTCCGCATTCCCAGTTGTAAGTGGGACCCGTTTCCAGTGAGAGTTGGACTCCACCGGGGCTGCCCTTTGTCACCGATTCTGTTCATAACTTTTATGGACAGAATTTCTGGGCGTAGCCAGATAGCGGATACAAATGGCTGAATCTTCCTTTGAGATGAAGTGAGAAGTTCGGCCATCCGGGAGGAGATCAGAGTAGAGTCGCTGCTCCTCTGCATAGAAAGGAGTTAGGTAAGGTGGTTCAGGCATCTAGTCAGGATGCCTCCTGGATGCCTCCCGGGGGGGGGTATTCCTGGCATGTCCAACTGGGAGGAGGCCATGGGGAAGACCCAGAAGAGACTATGTCTTCAGGCTGGCCTGGGAGTGCTTTGGGGTCCCCCAGAAGAGCTGGACCATGTGGCTGGAGAGTGGGAAGTCTGGGCCTCTCTCTCCAGCTTCTGCCCCCAGGACCCGACCCCGGATAAGTGGTGGAAGATGGATGGATGGCTAGATCTTCAACTAAAATATGGCACATTGTACCTTATTAAAGTACATCTAATGTCTTTCAATAATACTAATTCAACAATACTCCATTACAAATCAAAGCCAAATCTCATCTCATTTTACCAGTGATGTTACATTGTTATAATGTATTGAGTATACAGTATGTTCTTTTCACTGATGTATCTCTGCAATCATTAAATGTTTATGTCTGTAAAATAAGCTTTAAAATAAATAAACTGGAGTAGTATTTTCATGTATCGAATTATAATGCTCAGGCATCCTACAATAATCTCACAATTTAATGCTACCACACTATTGAGCAATTGCTTTTCTTTTTTTCTTGAAATTATCACAAAGATTTTTATCATTATCAGGAATATGTGTTTTAAATTCTCTCCTCCAGGAAACATCCCTTTATTGTGGTGGAGGAGTTTGCCGGTCCCCTGTGACCCTGGGAGATGTTCTGTCCGACTCTCTGATAGGGTCTCCCATTGCAAAGTGGTCTTAAGTGAAGTTCCAGACTCGGAATGCTAAAAAAAAACCCCTAATGATAGACGACCTTTCAGACAAAATGCAACTTCACACCTCACTAGGGGTGTGCAGTCAGGGGGCAGGAGTACAAGAAGATGCAGCGTGAGGTAAAGTTAGAGGTAGCAAAGACAAAACAAAGGGCATACGATGACTTGTGTGCTCGGTTGGACAGTAAGGAGGGAGAGAATGATTTATACAGGTTGGCAAAACAGAGAGATACAGATTGAAAGGATGTACAGCAGTTCTGGGTGATTAAGGATAGAGAGGGAAATGTATTGACAGATGCTAGAAGAGTGATGGGAAGATGGAAAGAGTACTTTGAAGAGTTGATGAATGAGGAAAATGAAAGAGAGGGAAGGGGAAGAAGAGGTGACTATTGTAGACCACAGAGTAGCAGAGATTAGTAAAAGTGAAGTGAGGAGGGCATTGAAGAGGATGAAGAATGGAAATGCAGTTGGCCCAGATGATATACCTGTGGAGGTATGGAAATGTTGAGGAGAGGCAGTGGTAGAGTTTCTGGCTAGATTATTCAACAGGATCTTAGAGAAAGAAAAGATGCCTGAAGAGTGGAGAAGAAGTGTGATGGTGCCCATTTTTAAGAATAAGGGGGATGTGCAGAATTGCAGTAACTATAGAGGGATAAAGTTGATGAGCCATACAATGAAGTTATGGGAGAGAGTAATGGAACCTAGACTGAGAGTAGAAGTCAGAATTTGTGAGCAGCAGTATGGCTTCATGCCTAGAAAGAGCACCACAGATGCAGTATTCGCTTTTCAGAATGCTAATAGAGAAGTGCAGAGAAGGTAAGAGGGAGCTGCATTGTGCTTTTGTAGACCTAGAAAAAGCTTACGACAGGGTGCCGAGAGAGGAATTCTCGGAATGGAATTGTATGAGGAAGTCTGGAGGAAGTCTGGAGTAGCAGAGAAGTATGTTAGACTGGTCCAGGATATGTATGCTGGTTGTGAGACAGTGGTGAAGTGTGCTGTAGGTGAAACAGAGAAGTTCAAGGTGGAAGTGGGACTTCATCATGGATCAGCTCTGAGCCCCTTCTTGTTTGCAGTGGTGATGGACAGGCTGACAGATGAGGTTAGACAGGAATCTCCATGGACCATGATGTTTTTATATGACATTGTGATCTGTAGTGAGAGCAGGGAACAGGTTGAGGAAAATCTTGAGAGGTGGAGGTATGCTCTGGAAAGGAGAGGAATGAGAGGAACCCGGGTGGAATGGTGAGGCTACAGGGAGTGGAGATCAAGAAATCAAGAAGTTGGAGGATTTCAGGTACTTAGGGTCAACAGTCCAGAGCAACTGAGAGTATGGTAAAGAGGTTAAGAAATGGGTTCAAGCAGGTTGGAATGGGTGGAGAAAAGTCTCAGGGGTTCTTTGTGATAGAATAATTTCCTCTAGAATGAAAGGAAAGGTTTACAAAACAGTGGTGAGACCAGCGATGTTGTATGGTTTGGAGACAGTGGCACTGAACAAAAGACAGGAGGCAGAGCTGGAAGAAGCAGAAATGAAGATGTTGAGGTTCTCTTTAGGAGTGACCAGGATGGATTGGATCAGAAATGAGTCCATCAGGGGGACAGCTCATGTTAGATGTTTTGGAGAGAAGGTCAGAGAAGCCAGACTGAGATGGTTCGGCCATGTACAGAGGAGGGATAGGCACTATATTGGTAGACGGATTCTGGAATTGGAGATGCCAGGCAGGAGGACTAGAGGAAGACCAAAGAGAAGATTTATGGACGTAGTGAGAGAAGATATGAAGGTAGTTGGTGTGAGACAGGAGAATACAGAGAATAGGGTTCGATCGAGGAGGTTGATTCGCTGTGGCGACCCCTGAAGGGAAAAGCCGAAAGGAAAAGAAGATTTGTAATCCATTTTTTCTATTATCCTTATATTTCCTTTTCCCATTTCTCATGTGTAATCCGGTAGTTTGTTACAGAATGTGCATGAGAAAGTATGCTGTAAGGACAAAGAAGTAGCTTTTTCCTCCTCCCCCGGACTAGCTGATGATCACCAAAACCGTCTATACCAGGTTTGACAGACTCCTTGCTGCTCCACTGTCTACCCTCCCCTTTCTCAACGGCCATTGAGAGGTCACCACCCAACTCCTTACACTCCTTATCCCACTATGACTCCCCCCTATGACTCTCTCATTCAGGGCTCCCCCGCCATCTCCTCTCCCCCCATCCCTCTCCCCTCTTCCCCCTTCCTCCTTAATCAAGCTGGTGAAGTTTGCAGATGACACCATGGTCTTGGTCTTAATCAAGGACAAGAATGAGACAGCTTGTAGGGACACGGAGTTACAGCTGGTTGCAGTTGACATTTGACAACCTGGAGCTCAACACCAACAAAATGATGGAGTTGATCATGATCTTCTCCCGGTTCTACAGGGCCACCATCAAGACTGTCCTCACCTCCTCTATCACTGTGTTGTACCCTGCATCATCTGCACCAAACTGCACCAAATCTGGTCACACATTATGTGAACAGATTTGTCTCACAGGCCATGAACAGGAACCCGTGGGTGGTGCCATCTAACAGTACATTGGCTCAATGTCTTCCTTTCAGAATTTTCAATTCAAACTTGACCCTATTGACAGAGAAATAGATAATGAAGTAATCACTCAAAAAGCATTTGAAAATGAGGACAATCACATGGATAAAGATGCGTGGGTTGCCAAAAATTGCTGGTGTTTTTGCAGCATTTACTTGCCAATACCACTGTGGATATCGAGCACTTGTTGCAAAGAGCTTCCTTTCTTATGGTAGTTATTCATTGTAAGCATTGGGAACGAAAGTATTCTGATAATGATTTGATTTGAGTGCTTTAAACATCACATAATGCTATATACTGGGCATAATAAATCACACAAAAAAGTTGCTTATGTTTGACAGTGAGGGATTGTTTACATCCCAGCAGAAAAGCATCCATTATCTCCTGTCTGTGATGTTTCTCTGAGCAATTTTCACTCAGCATCTCAGGCATTTAGGCCCATGTAGGAGAAAATTGTCACCATGGAATTTGGTCTCAGTCTTCAGTTCTTATTGCCAGGCCCTGTTAGTTACTTTTGAACCTATGAATAAAATGACTCAAAGGAATCAGGGGGAGAAGTGTCTAGAAAATAAACTAGGTCCTTGTTCATCTACAGGCTTTCTCCTATTGAGTTTTCCTATTCTTATCACTCTGCTATCTTCCCTTCAGGTTTATTAATCAGGCCCAAATCTAAACCCAATTGTAGCTAATTTGAAATCCTCCTGCTTAGTCTCACATCCATTCTGGAAAAAACAACAAGCTATCCTCTTCATCAAAATTTAACTCCAATACTGTAAATTCCTGTCTTAATTCTTGGAGTTCCTATCAAGTTGTGATCATGAAATCTGGTTATTTTTATGTTCATGTAGATACTCAAGGTTGCTACAACCTGAGTGCAACGATTATCATGTCTGTGCTCAGGGGGGGGTGGGATGGTGTGATGGGGGGGTAGTCTGTGACAACTGCTGGTGGCCAGGGGAGGCAGCAGCT
>CAAKHD010014307.1:29851-57364 GCA_901007705.1 Fistularia tabacaria
GGGTTGGGGCTGTGGGGGCCTGGTGTGGTGGGTGCCTGTGGGTGGGGGTGGGAGCTGTCCTTAGAAGCTACTGGAGGGAGTCAGGGTGTTGGTAGAAGGGGGGGCACAGCCTACCCCCTGCCCATCAGTGGTTTCTTCGGTCGGAGTAGTTGACTTAACCAGTGCCTTCAACAGCGTCCAACCCACCCTCCTTTAGGACAAGTTGCAGAGTATGCAACTTCACCCTGACATCACTGCCTGGATCCTGAGTGACCTCACAGGATGGCCACAGTACATCAGGGTGGATGGCTGTATTTCTGAGGTCGTGGTGTGCAGCACAAGAGTGCCCCAAGGTACTGTCCTGTCTCCATTCCTTTTGACCCTCTCCATCTCTGACTTCCAAACTCCAGTTCCTGCCACCTCCAGAAGTTCTCTGATGACTCTTCCATCATTGGATGCATCAACGACAATAACGAGGAGGAGTACAGAGACCTGATTGTGAGTTTTGTTGAGTGGAGCAATAAGGAAAAGCCTCCGTTCTTCCTGAGGAGACTGGGGTTGTTTGGTGTCTGCAGTGGGCTCCTCAAGACCTTCTACCAGTCTATGATAGCCAGCACACTTTTCTTCACTATAGTGTGCTGGTGGGGTGGTGCCAGGACTGGAGAGGTTATCTCTTATCTTATCTTATCTTATCTTATCTTATCTTATCTTATCTTATCTTATCTTATCTTATCTTATCTTATCTTATCTTATCTTATCTTAGCTTAGCTTAGCTTATTGGACAAATATACCTACAAAAGCCAGCTATCAGATAAGAAAATGTGTCTGGTTAAATTGGTTAAAATTAGTGAAATTCAACCCTTTAAGCCATCAAAACTGAGCTAGTTAAGAAGTTTCTCAGTGGAACTGAACACTTTGGGACTGGCTTGGCTTACATGTGTCTTCACATGTTGCATGGAATTTGGGAACAGTGCCCAGGAAGGGATAGACCAGGATGGTGGCATTCATTTAGGAAACAAAACATAAAGAAGCAAAAGATGTGTTCCTATTACCAAGGTATCTCAATATGCAGCCTCCCAATAAGTTTAAGCTTGATTGAAACACGACACTGACAAACCGTCAACTCTTTTTATCTTAGAGAAACATCATGGATCCCATCCAGATAGTGGAACAATAGACCAGAGCTTCATTCTTGCAAGCATCCTGGAGGGACTATTGGAGTTTGTGAATCTCTACTATATGTGATTTGTAGATTTGGAGAAACACAGAAGAGAGAACAGAATCAGTATCACAATCAGCTTTATTTTTTAAAGTACATTCTCACATACAACTAATTTGACTCCGGTTTTTAATTACAAATCGTGCTGAGGGACAATGACTGGACAATAGGATGTGATACACAATACAATAAGAACAAGTGGGTAGTCCAAATGTAGTCAAATATTATCCCAAATTAGTAAAGTGGTCAGTGTGATAATGGAAGCAGTGAACATCATCTGCATAAAGATATCTGTATGTACACACTTTCTATTTTTTGAATAGGAATATCAAATCAAGTGTGCACAGAGAGCAGGATTTATAAATGTCAGGTGACATGAGATGATAAAATTCTGCATTTTGACTAGGATTTAATCTATATTTAATGGTGTGATGATTAGGTAATGATGTTATTGTTAGTGTATGACATGATATTTAAGGTGTTGTGGGGACTTATGTTTGTCACAATGAAGACGTACGATGATCTTTACCTCCAGTCAGAGGAGAGAAAGGAGAATAGTTAGAATTGTGTCCTGATGGGTCTGTATTGTTGTGTGCTGCCTAGTCCCCGCCTCTGGAAGTGTATCAGTCCTGAATAGAAGGCAGTCAGACACCAGTGATTCACTCTGCAATGATTCTCTCCGTTCCCATCTGTTCCTGACCTATTAGGGGGGCTGAACAAAACCAGACGATCTCTGAGATGCAGAAAACTGACTGGATGACAGCCGTGTGGAACTGGATCAGCAGCTCCTGAGGCAGGTTGAGCGTCTTGAGCTGGCACAGATAGGACATCTTCTGTCGGGCCTTCTGATCACACCATTTAGCTTGGATGAACACTGGGTCCTGAGAGATGATGGATCCAAGAAATCTGCAGGTTTCAACAGTCGCGACAGTGCTGTATAATATGGTGACAGGGAACAGCGTAGGGGCCTCCTCCCGAAGTCCACTGTCATCTTCACAGTCTTGGGGATTCATCTCCAGGTTGTTCCGGCTGCACCAGAGGACCAATTGCAAATTGAAGTTTCAGCCTAAACCAATAAGATCAACTCAAGACATGTTTAGTAGCACAGGAGAAGGCAAGCACAAAAAGTCATGCAACTATGACCATAAGAAAGTATAAGCAATTAAGAGCAAAGGGGGGGCAGCTGGCAAAAAGGAGAAAATAGAAATAAAATGACAATAAAAATTATCTAATTCTACTTTGACCAAGGTATGGAGGAAACTTTTACCAATTAAAGCTGAACCTGGACTCCCTATCTCCTCCTCTTCCTCAACCTGCCTGATACATTGCCCTCAGAGTCCAGCATTTTCCGGTAATAATCAGACCAGAGATGGTGACTGAACTAGAGAAAACCTGTACCTCATCTTTATTGCGAGACATTGTGCAACATACTGAATGCACTGAATATCAGCTGCTATAAGTGATGAGGATAACTGAATATGCGCAGCTCCCCATATACCATGCCATAATGAGATTTCAGAAAAGGCAGGGCAGAGGGGCTTGGAAAAGAGTAAGGGCAAGGACCAGGTAGAGGTGAGAAAAATGTTAGCAACCACCATGTGATCTAGATGCATGTTTTCCTGAGTGGTCACAGTGGGGTCTACTGCTAAATTGTCCTCAAGCTCGACGGCCAGATCATTCTTGGTGAGATTTAGAGCAAGGGATAGAGGAACATTCAGGGCACAAGCTCACAGGCACAATCTGCTTTCTAAACATTTATTAGGTGTAAAAAGAAAGTGTTAAAGAAAAATATAATTTACTCTTAAAATATATTGACCAACAGACAAAATAATGACAATTTTACATTTTCCGCATATAATAACAAAGATTATATACAAAAAATTGCCCAAATCAATTTTACCACCAGCTGGAGAACTACATTTTTAGTAGACTCAAGACATACACTGTCAGTTCTGATGTCATGATGTCTGATGTGTCATATCATTAGCAATATCAAACCCTAAGAAAAAAACAGACATTTTTGCCAAATTTTGGAAGAGGAATGCCAGTCTTAGACCCCTATATATATAAGACAATTCTACAATTAAATGCTGATTTTTGTGACCAATTGAGTAGTAAATATTGATAGTACGAGACTTAATGTGCCATTTTAACATAAGCTTAATATCAACACCAGACATAACAGTGTGAAAGGTTCAAAAACAACTCAGTTGTTTAATGTAGTTTTGACTATATGTCCTCTCTGTCCATCATATTCACACACACGTGCTTTACTACAACAACACTATTCATGCTTTTGATGCATTGTACTGTACTGCTTATGTGTTTGAAGGACCAAATGAGAGCTTTAGGAGACAATCACTGAAACTCTGTATCAGACACATATCCTATGAAAAAAGAATACCACTGCTTTTGCGCATTCCCTAACTTTTAATTAACCCAAATTATTTAGGCTTTTAAGCTAAGCTGTGAAGAACTTTGGGTCTCGACTTTTCAGGCAACGGAATTTCGATGATTACAAACCACTAGAAGGGCCCACTGAAACACTGAACATTAAAAATGATTTATGTATACAGAAAAAGATCATTTTAGTAATTGGTGTAGACAGGCAGTTTGAGGGTCTTCCAAGTTTGCTCACACGTACATGATTCACAAGCGAGGTACACTTGTAGACTAGTGGGCCAGTCTCAAGTTTCATAAAGGAATCATGCAGGGAGCTCAATTTACCATTTCCAGTAAAATTTAAAATGGTGTCAGGCAAAAAGAAGGGCTATTCATATAACACCTGCAAGCAGTGAATACAATTGTCTACCCATGTGCACCTCAAAGTTTTGAACCTAAATATTATCATGTCATGTATACATTTGAATGTGACAATTTTTTTAGTTTCTTTATTTCCTTTCATTTATTTATCTTTTTTTGGTTCTTTTTCTTTATAAATACATATTTCCTCCATACCTGTTGCCATCCACAACAGGAACTGGTTTTGCATTTTTATATAAAATAATGTCCAAAAATAAAAATATTTTACAGAGGGACAGTGTACAGCTGATTATAAACTGAAAGTTTCTTTAAACAGTTGAGTTTTGATTTGAAGAGAGTAAGAGAGTCAATGTTACAGAGGTCAGGTGGAAATGAGTTCCAGAGCTGGAGCAGGCCATTGTGGCGAGGTGGGAGGAAGGGACAATGATATGAAAAAAGGAATATCTGAGGGAGTGACCAGAGGTAGCAATGTGAAGCAACACAAATATAGACACATCATGTCAACCAACTATCCAATTTTTTGTCATAGTGTTAACATTCAAAGTCCATTATCTCAGTCCTTGACTCTTTGCCTTTCTTCTTCTCTCTCTGAATATGGGAATGCCTTTTCAGCATTTTTATCCAGATTTTTACCGGTACCCTTTAGGTTATCAGCACTGATGCCAGTCTTTGGTAACTCAGGCCTCAATATGATAACCATTGTGTTGAGACATAATTTTGGAATCATTACAGGAAACAATGGTTTCCTCAGTTAAAAAAAAGATTATCCAAAGATCACTGGGAAGAAGGAGTAATGATAGCAAACCAGTGCCAAGGGCCGGGACACACTTTTTAGTCTTAAGTAGGAAGTTGGATGCTAGTCCTCTCTGACCTCCATGTTTCTCTTTAGACCAGTATTATTCTTTTTTGTTTCCAGGGTAAATTACTTTAGTTATGTGACATTAAATGACAAATGAGGTATTTTGAAACCCATACCTGAGCTTCTAACAAAGATTAAAATTTAGATTTTTTGAGTGATAGGCCTTTGATATCTATCATTTAAGCTACATTACATCATAGCATAATGGTGTTGTTCAGCTGTTTGGAGCCAGAGAATCAAAGTAGTAGTAATGATACCATGCATAGTTAAGAAAAAAAAAGAGCCACGGAGGTTTTCTAGATAAATTACAAGTACAAATAACTTAAAAAGCAAAATATCCCTCCGTTTGAGTAGGATTTTTTTTTTTTGTTTGTTTGTTTTTTGTTTTGTTTCTTTTGCAACCATGCCAACAGTCACTCAGAGACCCAAATTAAATGACCCAGGCGAATGAGATTGTGAATGTTTAGATGTGACTTTGTGATTGACTGGCCCAGGGTGTACCCCACCTCTCGCCCAACGACAGCCCCCCGCTGCATGACCCTGACAGAAGGAACAGAGGTGTAGGTATTGAATATATATTTGTTGATTTATTTATTTATTTGTTTGTTTATTTTAGAAATATTGTTAGAAGATTGCTTTGGAGAAAAACATCTGGTGAATAAAATAAAGAATAAACAGGTGTTAGTATGCAGATCAACAAATCATAAAGGCCTTGTTTTGGATTTGAGGGTAGCAATTCAAATGATCAAAAATGTCATATATTTTACATTATGCTGTTATATTGTCATATTCAATTGTGTTTTGAGTTAAAGTTGTTCTTGTAGGTAATAGTAACTTTATATTTTAAACTGAAATACAGAATATGCTGCGAACCTCAGCTTTATATTTCTCTTATACATAAGCTTTAACCTAAATGATTTTGGACTACAAAAAACATTTGCAATGGAAGAAATATCAGCGCTAGTCCAATCAGATCAACTGGGATCTATAGTTTGAAGACATGCCTACTTAGAAAAATGCAAACAGAGGTGGACGATATTGGAAAAATAACAAGGCCACTGGTATAGGATATTTTAGTTGGATAAATTTCAAGCATGCCTTCTTGCCTAAAAGTAAGCTTAAGAGCAATATTTATGGGTCCTTGGACTATACCGAAATTTTCTACTCTTAGATTTTGCATGTAGGGGAATCATAATCTAACCTTTGACAAATGAGTTGCATTCTTATCATGAGTTGCTATTTTGTAAACTTCTGGAAAAAATTAATTAGCCACAGAAAGAGTTAAACTTTCAAAGATGATGCCCGAACAGTATGATTTGTTTATGGAGGCTGTCAAACTTCAGAACTATAGGTAACTGGAGGCAGAAAATTATAACTGTAAATGACATGTGTGGAGGAGTTCACCACCAGCTCTTACACCAGCTCCTTACTAACCCCAGGAATCTGGCTCATGCTACACAACAACTTGGGGGAAGTGATGCAAATGTTTTCCAAAATGTTCTCAGCAGTGAACAATGATTAGAAAGTGACAAATACTGCCATTCTTGATACATTTTCTTTTGATAAAATATACAATGTATTTCTAATGCATCATCAAGACCAACTTACTTTCTGACCAACATCTATTCCCTTTTAAGTAACATAAAGACATTGTGAAACAAAAAATAGATTAAAAAGGATGACAGGAAAGGCATATCTTATAACCACCAATTAGCTGTATATGTGTGAATTTTTTACCTTCTTATGTTGGACTGTCATCAAACTTGTGTGTTCCCCTTGATTGTGTCTGGGTCCCTAAACACAACAACCACATAGAAAATGTCTGATTTTAACTCATTAACTCCCAACAGTGTTTGTTGATGATTTTCTCTTCCCATTAGACAAACAAACAAACAAACAAACAAACAAACAAACAAACAAACAAACAAACAAACAAACAAACAAACAAACAAACAAACAAACAAACAAACAAATAAACAATTAGTGTAATTTACTAAATGTAGGAAAAAATCAGCAAAGTAAAAGGCTAAACAATACAAATCAAAGCAACGAATTATGACACATCCAGGAATGAGTCATGTGCCATGAATATTACAAGCAAGTGAATATCAGCTAGCTACAAGGTATCATAATTACACCCAGACGTTGGGCCATCTGCACTCTTACTGAATATTAGTATTGAAGAGGTCATTAAGGCATTTGTTGTTGAGTTTATTTTTCAATTAAAATTGTTGAATTTTTGCAAAAACAATTAGGTATTAACAACCAATTCTCTGAGAGTAAAGTGTATATTGAAATTAAAGTAAGAATGTCGCTATGGAAAAATGTGCCTCCTGTATCAAATTAAACATTTTGATGGAAAGAAATCTTTCAGATACTCTGTTTAAATACAGATAGGATGTTTTAGAATGAACAAAGGTTTAACAATGCACATCTTATCAAATATGCTGTGCCCTCTACTGTTTTGGAGAAATTAATTTAATTCACTTTATACTTTGAGTCATGTCATTTTCTTCAAGGTTCATATTGTACATTTCAATTATCCCAACATGTTTTATCTTAATTGTAAATTGACAGTGAAAAGCCATTATATCATTTTGATATAACCCTATTAAAAAAACTTTGCATGAGCACATTCATGACAGGCCTCTTAATTTTCCAGTCATTGGTAGGTTTTAGAAATGGGAAACAACAGCCCTCATTGGTGCTTGCTAGCCTGAATAATTTGTAACTCAAGCTTCTAATTTGACCAAAAACATATTCATGATATCTAAAACTTAAAAAATCTGTATCCAACACCATTCCAGATATCTGTAATAATTGCTGTCCTTTGTGCATGACGATTCAGAACACAAGAGGATTGCCAGGTATAATGTAAACAGTTTTGAAAATACAGTACACAGTTCACCAAAACAAGACCCATTAACACTTTCTTTTTGTCGAAAATGTTACTCAGAGTCGAAGAAAAACCCTTGAGGAACTACCTTTTGTAGGTTACATAATACACTGGCAGCTGCCTATCTACTTGGGCCATATAAAGTTTGAAATAATCTGTCTTTTAAAATATTTCACATTTATTCCGCTATTACACTTGCTACAACTGATATAGTGTACATTTTTCATATTTTTTGGCTACTGTTCTTTGAATTGATTTTGATTTATTGTGGTTTGTATAGTAATATTTTGCAATATGAAATCTGGATGTAATCATAAAAATGTAAACAGATCCCAAGATAGATAGATAGATAGATAGATAGATAGATAGATAGATAGATAGATAGATAGATAGATAGATAGATAGATAGATAGATAGATAGATAGATAGATAGATAGATAGATAGATGTACTCTACAAAGAGTACTAAATCCATAAACCTTTTACCATTTTTTTACAGAAGCTTGGCTTAGTCACACAAAGGTCACGGTCAAACATTTCAAATCTTATCATGGCAACTGGACTGAGTTTCTCTCCATGAAGACACTTTGTCTGTTCCACATGTCACAATAAGATTTGACGACTGAATACAATGTATATACTCACTGAACTAAATTTGGATTGTCAAAAGAACCTGGAAAGATATAAATGACACAGATCCTTTTTTCATCAGAAGCCTTGAGTTAAAATGCTCTTGTGGGGTACATTTAAGCAATTCAAGCCCAAATCCTGTTTTTTTTAAGCTAACCTTGGAGTTTTAGGAAAAGATAAGCTGTTGTGAGAATTTAACCTTAAGTAAAAACAACTGCAACACAAATCACAAAACAATAATTGTTTCCAATAGCTTAGGTAACATTCCTCTGGTCATGAAAGGATGAGTTGTGAAAGACACAGATGTAGTCTGACCATTAAACAAGCATTTCATATAAAAAAAAGAAAAGGAAGCATTTCATGTTCTGTGTTTCTGGTGCATCAAAAAAGTACCAAACTTTTCCTCAAAACTAAGGTCAACACTGTTTCCAAATGTATGTATTTTATACATTTTCAAAGGTTCATTTAAGTTTTTATTGTGTTGGTTTTCTAAATCTAAACTGTGCAATTGTGATGCCTTAAGCCTGGCTCCACTATTTAAATAGACCTTTACATAGAGCCCTTTTGTTTTTTTTTTTTCTTTTTTGTCATAATTTTCCTTTGAATTCATTTTTTTTTCTTTTTCCAAAGGCTGTTTGATTTCTCGGGTTCTCTGGAGATCGCCTAGATTTTCCAAAATTAAAAAAAAGAAATCTGTATTCATTGCATGGCCTACTAAAAGTTTTTTTTATTTCAGTTTGGCATTTCATGGCTTTGAAAGTCATGGTGTGTGAAATGAGTGTAATGCCTGCACATTTGTGGGAAAAAAAATCAATATGTATGGGTGATTCAACTGATGCTGAGTTGCCCAATATAACCAACCTAGATTACCAAGCTTCATTTTTGCTGCCGCAGTACCTTGACTCCCAAGAAAAACAAAATATTTATGCTATATCTATGTTAGGTCCTCTTTAGTACTTTAAATATAATCTTTCATACCGATTTGGTTTTGAGGCATTTTTTTGTTTCTTTCTTTGTCTTGATTTTTGTTGGACCTAAAATTGTCTTGTAAAAATTAACAAAAGGCTTTAGCCTCTTGTTGGATGCAAGAGCCACTTGGTTGGCATATGGAGTCGGGGTGTGTGGGAAAAGAGTGGCAAAGAACTTAGCAAACTCAATTTCCCAAGTGTGTGTTACATTGCTTTGCACAACAGCTAAAAAAGTCTGCTTTAGCTGATAGAATGGAGTGGGCAGAGACGATTTTTTGTCGCATGTCATGGGTAGGAGCCCGTTCTATGTGGAACTGTGATGGATGCCAGTTGCCAGTTGATCACATGACTCTGGTGCACAAAGTGGCTTGTCGATGAATATGTCAGAGAATTAGGCCCATTGATTACAATGTTTGCAGTGAGGAATGGTGTGATGTCTGAAAGCGGATCAAACCAGTTAGGCTTCTCAGTCTTTCTGACTATAACAACAACTCTGACATTTTTGATTAACTTACCTCTGAGCAGTGCATGTTTCCAAATTTCCCCTTGAACTTCTTAAGACTGAATATTCTACTTTGCTTAAGTGGTTTATTTTACCCATTACCTTGTACATATCAACAAAACCTTAACAGTTTTGTATGGTCACACACATAGCATTCAATGGTCCACAACCAGTCCCCATAGCGCAAAAAAAAAAAAAAAAAAACACAACAAAAAAAAACTATTGCAAGACACTCCCATTGATTAATAGCATCTGCATCTTAATAATTTGAACTAACATCACAAAAAGTACTTCCCGTCTAACGGTTTAATTAAAATTTAAATAATAAAATAGTCTCATGCAATGATTGCCAAACAAATTACATTACCTTATGTCACAAAGAAAGTAAGGAAAACAAGTTCCATTTTTTGGAAATGAGCACTCTTTAGATATCCATCAGAAGTTTCCTCATCTGTTTTTTTTTTTCTTATTTCCGAGAAAGTCCTAGACATTCTTTAAACAGTTTTGTCGGTCTCATTTGGGTTGTAAACAGTATGTGTTGCGTGCTTTGCCCCAGTGGCTCTCAAGTCAGCTAGCCAATCAATAACACCAATTAACTGACTGGGAAGATAAAAGTTCAATAAGTCCATCATCTGTACAGGGAAATTATCACATCAGGTTAGAATTGTATGGGCTCAGTTTGAGTGGGGAGAACAAGACAACAGCCCGGAAAACTGATAAACAGCTACTAAGACACCCTGAGAATTATAACAATATATCTCTCGCCATCTCATCTATAAACCCATCATCCTATCATCTGTCTTATTTTAACTCCTCCATCTACAGACTGATAAGAGGGGGCTGTGGCAGCTGAATAACATGTTTCATTGGGCGGTTGTTTGGTAGGGTTGGATTTGTTGTAGCAGGGGCTGGGTGGCAAGCAACTTCTTCCCATGTGATTGGCATGGGGAAAGTTGACCTGGTAATGTAGTGTATACCATGTACACTAGGAGGTAATAATCAGCTACTGGGCATTATTCAGAGAAAGCCTGTTTTTAAATGAAAGGATTAGTCCATCCAAAAAATATTGGAATATAGTCAAATGTAGAAAATGTGAAACAGCTGGAGGATTTGTTGATATTTCTTGTGTATTTTTCTTAATGAAAGCTTTTTCATAAGTCACTTTAAGTCGCTTAAAGTAAATAATCGAGTCACATATACACAATTTTTGACAACAATATTAATAATATATCTTGGATTTGAAATTCTAATATTATAGTACTATAATTATGTATTATTGTAATAATACTTATTGCTATTATTATTATCATTATTATTATTGTTGTTGTTGTTGTTGTTGTTGTTGGTTCTAGTCGTAGTCATAGTAGTAGTACTTTCTTAATTTCGGAATGGATAGTTGCAAAAAGAAGGAAACAAAAAAGTGACAAATTTCTTGCGTTAAAAACAATAACAGGCAAAAAACAAATAAAAAAAGTAATACCATTATGGCTTGACACTACAAGATAAGAAATATCCAAAGAAGAGGTAATCCACACAATCAATGCAAATTAACTATACTTGTTTTCGTAGAGTTCAGGAGAACCTAGTTTTGGAAAGCTAATCCCAAATGTAATCAAAACACTGAGCGGTAATAGTACGTATTTAACCCACAGATCTGTTGGCCTGTAACAGTAGATTGTGATAATAGTGTGTTATCAATGGAGAACATCACATGAGATTGATATAGTGTACAGCAGAAGGATGGCGCAAGGGGGAAAAGGCATTATTGGTGTAAAGTGATTGATTTTGTTGGTCAGAAATAGGGCAATGGAAAGTTGAGTTGAGTCAGATCACATGATAAGGGTTTGCAGCTATACCGTCAGGAGGTTCCATTGGTGTCCATGGAAGACTGACAGGTTTTAGCTTTGGGGGGACAAGGGACACTCAGGCCAACCCCGAACAGAACCACAAACATGACCACACACATACTGTACACACACATATACAAACGCACGTGCAGGCAAAGAAGCCCTAAAACACAATGTCACATCACAGACTCGGATTGTTTTTTGCGTTTTTCCTCAAATAGAACCTCACAAACATGCACCCATACACTCATTCCAAGCCCCAGACTCGCAATGTGTTACTGTGATGATGCAGAGTGTGGTGAAGGTGAAGAATAAGACAACGGAAGACAGGTGATGCTAAAATGAACATTTATAATGACTGCTGTTGCTGTCGCAAAATAAAAATCCTTAAAAAAGACCTCATATATATTTGCACTAGATTGCCCACTTCACTGGTAATCCACAAGTCAAGAAATACAACTCACTATTTTTTCTTCTTTACAAACACAATGCTACAATTACATTAAATATTCCATACTCTGTAAGTCAGTCAATGAATGTTGTTAAAAGCAGCCGCTAAAAAAAACAACAACAAACAAATAAATGAGTAAATAATAATAATAATAATAATAATAATAATAATAATAATAATAATAATAATAATAATAATAATAATAATAATAATTTCAAGTAATCCCCATTTTCTTTGTTATTTTGTAACTGATGATAATAATAAGAATAATATTAGTCATGATAAAATTTATGATAATAATAGTAATGGCGTTAGAAACAATAGCCCATGTGTGAGGGGAAATGGGGCAAGCAGTATAAATCAAGAGTGGAGCTCAGAGAGATGTGATGAAATGGTGGAGTTTTATTTTGTATACTTTCAATATGTCTTGTATGTGCAGGTGAATATGAAGACATGTTTGGTTGAGCTGTGCCAATGGTAGTTAATCATCTAACCTATCCTACATAAAGTAAACTAGGACTGTATTGCACACAAGTTAGCAGCTCCTCATTTTTTTACAAACACAGGAGAATTTTTCTTTTTCTTCTGGTTTCCTCTACAATCCTCCCGGGGATCAATTCTCAAGTGAGAGAAGCTGTTTTTTGTTGTTGTTGTTTTTTCACCACAATGATATGTCTTACAAAACCAAAGCATTTTCCAACATCTTTGTGGCTCGATGATGAAAAAAACCCAAAACAAAAAAAATCAAAACAAAAAGAAAAAGCAATAAATAAGTGAATTGAAAATACTTGAAAAAAGAAAGAAAAAAACAAACAAACAAAGCACCATAACCACTCACTGACAGGAAAACATTAACAAATGTTAAAAGCAAGCCTTATGTTGAGGAATGGCCCCTTTCTTGAAGTCATTAATGCAATGATTAGCAGAAGAGTTTTGTGGCTAAACAGCAAATACAGTTAGTAAATCAACACTAATATCAACAGCACAAGTTAACACAGTAGAAATAGCTAATCATACAGGTAGACCCTATCTATCAGGTAAAGATGATATTGTATCCATAAGCCCCTCTTCATACTGCCTGCCCCTTTCTGCTCAACAACTCTCTCTTTACAGCTCAGGAAAACAAAAAAAAATCATACAAAAAATACAATGTGAGAGAGAGAAAAAAATGTTGAGAGACTGTTTTTTTTTCTTTCTCTTGTAATTTTTTATTCCTTAATAAATGAACAACCAAAATCAAAGTCATGATAATAATTTTAAAATCCAATCATATCAGCAAGCATTGCACAGTCTCAGAGAAGTTGTTTTGTGGGGATGGAATGGAAAGAGTTATCATTCCAAACAGTTTGATGAACACAGCTGAGGTAAGGTAAGGGGTGTGTAGGAGAAAGAGGACAAAAGGTCAATACATTTCATGAGGAAGGGGTGAGGTTGTACGTGTGTGTAGGGGGTCGTAAAAGTTCAACAAACTTTAAGAGAACATAATGTGGCTGGACTAGCAATAGTGCCATAAAGTCTTCCCCCTGACACTCTGTGTGTGTCTGTATGTGTGTGTGTGTGTATTTTCCTTTGATCCTTTCGACAGCAGAACAAGAAAATCATTAGAAAATGAATGCTTTCTTTTAAGTTTATCCTACTTAATTGAGAGAGAACGAAAGACACAGAGCGAAAAGGAGGGAGCAAAAAAAAAAGCAAAGTGGAAGGTGTCCCCAACACTATGGCACAAAATCTTCTTCAAATTGAAGAGATGACAGAATTAGGAAAAACAGCTGGCATGAAGGGGTGTTTTATTTATTTTTTAAATGTAATCTATATTCTTATGTATAGGTAAAGGAAAGACCGCCAACCAGCAGAGGGTTGATCCTTGTTGGATTTAAGCTCTGAGATGGTTTAGAGGAGGAGGAGCAGGAGCAGGAGAAGGTGGTGGTAGGGTGGCATTAGGTGCTGTTCATTTGTGGCATCATGAGCAACATCATGTTATGAGGGGCGGAGCATGCTGGCTTCATGGGTGCTTCCAGGATGGATGTCCGACATACAAGAACAACTCAAAGAAACAGTTGGAATGGTTTTTTTTTTTTGTTTGTTGTTGTCGTTGCTGTTGTTGTTGTTGTAGTTGTTTTCTCTCCTGATCTATTTTGGCACTGGAGACTTGTGGGAGGCAGAGGAGGAGAAGGTTTGTGTAATGTTTGGGCGAATTAGAGGAAAGGAGGAGGAGGAGAAGGAGTTGGAGGAGGAGTGACAGTGCAAAAACATATTCATGAAAAAGTGTAATTTCAGTTTGTGTGTGTGTGTGTGTGTGTGTGTGTGTGTGTGTGTGTGTGTGTGTGCGTGTGTGTGTTTGTGTTGTTTGGTAAACAGGCTACACACAGAAATGGCATTTTGTGATAATTCTCTTCGACATAAGCAAAGAGTATAAATTCAAATTATTAAAAGGAAACACAAATATAATAAAATGACAACTGCAGTCTACAATTGCTGGTGTTTTGATGGGGGAGCAGGTGATGTGTAGATATGTATCTGTTTGGTCGAGTGAATATAAGGAGAAGACGTTTGGAAGGTCCCCATACTATATTTTCGGAACTGGATAGGTCAGCTGTAGGTGTGTGCTAGAGAAGGTTAGTAAAAGCAGCACACTCACTGAGAGATGATCTGGTAATGTTTGCATTCTTTAAAAATAATATTAATGAAAAAGCAATAAATAAATAAATAAATACATTGAAAAAGGACATTAGAAAATAGAGTATAAAATGACTGGTTGGCTGCAACAGAAACATACACCAACAGTGTGGAGTATCCTTAACCAGACACAGTGAGACAGGGACAGACAGCGAGAGATGTGAGTGGAGGGGGGAGGGGGATGCACCATTAAATATATCTACAGCAAAGTTACATATAAGTAGTATTTCAAAGGGGACCATCAGCATGAACTTGGCTGTTCAGTCACAGCAGGGATTTTGATACAAACACATACATTTTGGGCCACAATTACAGAAAACACTACGAGAAAAAAAAAAATCTGGAGATACAGTAGTAATCTGATGATAAATGTGCAAAACATTATGAGAATAAAGACTTTTTATTAATTTATTTATTTTACTGAAAAAACTTCTAATATACCAAGAATTAAGTAATAGTTTGGGGAAGAAATATCAGGGTACTAAAAGTTTCAAATGTAGGAAATAGTCTAATTTTTGGCACTTAAACACATCGCATCATCAACATTTGATAACAGTTAAAATATGAAACATTTGGTCATGATAATATATTTTGTAAGAAAATGACATTATGAAATCTAAGCAGTTTTTTTATTCTCATGTTTTGCCCTAATGGTTATTTCACACCACTGAACTGGGTCTTGTATTATCATTAAACCAAAGTTGTGGTCAAAGCAGAGAAGATTAGTTTGGGGATGGAGGTAATTAATCAATGGAAAATCAGTTTATTTTATATCCCATCCTTCAAAGTGAGAATTCAGGAAGATAATGGTCTGTCACATCAGGAGATCATGATTTATGTCTCTTTTCAATATCCTCAAATGTAGGCTTAACATGTCTTGAATATTTGGCAAAATATCAAAATATATCAAGTGATTTGAATTGAATTTTAACAGCACTGGTTAAAATATCTAGAAATCCCTTAAGTGATTAATCACTTGCGACTGTTGATTTCAAATTTCAAATTGAATATATTTTGGTTTTGTTGCATTTTTGTGTAAATGAATCTTAAACATTCTAAAAAAGTATAACAAACTGATAATGTTAAATGGAAAATCCCTGTCAACGGATCTGGTATCAACACAATAATTTACATATTTGAAACAAATAAAAAAAACAATTAATTCAATTTATTATTAAGTCTTCTAAATCTTTTGGAGTATAAGTCTTTGAATCTCAATCCCCATTATACCTTTAGTTGTGAAGATCCCCTCATGAATAAATATGTGTGTAAGTTATTGTGTGTGTGTGTCTGTGTGTGTGAGTGAATGAGTGTGTGAAATAAGTGTAACAGAGAGAATACCTTAAACTGCAGGTGGATGAAAAAGAATGTCATGGCGTTACAGATGGAACACAGAAAAAATCTTGTGAAAATTGGTAGCATTTTCCAAACTAAAAAAGGGAAATGGACAAAATGTTTCCTTTTTCTTTTCTTCTGTCTTGTGTCTTTTAATAATGAAGATAAATAAACAGGGAGAGGTACTGACTGAGGAATTACTTGGAAGAAAAGAACTGTAACGTTCAGTGATGGTTCTCTCCTCATGATCACACCTTAAGTTTGCATATGAAAAGAACAGAATCAGTCTATCCAAAAATTCTGCAGAAAGAGGCACCTGAGAGAGAAGCAGCATATACTACTTTTAGATTTTTAGGATTTTCTCAAACAATACTCTCTCATTCTTGCTCTTGCTTTTATGAATCCGTTGGCAGGTCGGTATTTGATGTCAGTAAGGTTCGCATAAACAAGGAAACAAGCCATAGCTTAAATCATGTTTGTTGGGTAAAAAGACATACAATACTGACAGTTAGCAGTTTTAGTGTAGAAAAACACCTCTACTGGAGGCAATGGTCACAGGGGAGTGATATGCAAACTACAGTGATGATACATTCATGAACAATCTCAGTCTTCTTGTTTAAAAATTCAGATTTTTTTCTTTTTTTTGTGAATTAAACAGGTTCGATGAACCAGCTTGTCCAGCATTTAGCAAAATAATCTTAGGTTTCTTCATAAGTTCTGTTTGCAATCCCCCATATTTGGAGAACAATATACTACTCATTGATCACAAAGACTGTTTGTAAGTAAAATAATTTAGACAATTCTAACCTAATTGGCATGCAAAGATTAACATCTGAAAACGAATGACAAACACTGGTTTATTTTTTTGTAATTTCTTTTTGTTTTTCCTTTTTTTTCTTAGTTGATGCTTCATTTTGATATCATGCATATATATCTATACATACGTGCAAAAGAGATAACATCTATTTTCACAAAATACATTTTTATCCTAACTATAAAAACTTGTATTTAAAGAATGTTTTCCAGTCACATTTTTTATCACTGTTATTATCAAGCTAAAACTATCGCTGTATGGTTTTTTTTCAGCCTAAGTCGTAGTGCAGTTTCATGGTGTGTTCTGGGAGGTGCAGTTCCCCAGATTTCTATCTAACACTTGGTTAACATCGTGGTTCTTGGCTTTTCATATTGTGCAGGAAACTAAACTGGGTTGAAACAACTTCGAATACTGAGGGGGATCTAAATAGAGTCACTGTCTATATAACATATGAATATTGTTCATTTGGCACTTTTTTCTCTTTTTCTTCTAAAACACACATCTGTTTACTTGATGTGATTAACACACAGTTACAATTTCACTTAGTGTATTTTGGCACAGATTAATTTCAAGTTAGTAGTAGTTGTTAACTTATAACATAGCTTTTATTAAATTCCCACTTGAGACTCCACCCAACTAATAGTGTCAGTATGTTTTAGCTTGATTTTTTGTTGTAATCAAATAGCAGCATTTTTCCACAAACTAAACAAATTATATCCCCTGTTTATACCTACTACATATCAACAGGTAAATACACAAAGCTCTCATGGCAGACTAAATAAATGACAATAAAGAGAAGAGAACATGCAACAACATGTATTGCTTGTAACGTTGTCACATTTGATTAACATCCAAAGGTCACAGACAAGATGGGACACTCTATTAAAGACACATGCAAAAAAAAATATATCCAAGGTTTAAATGATGAGCTGAAAAAAGGTTTGCTTCACCGCATTAACCAACTTGACTGACACATTTTGGAAAACATGTCTGTGGCCTCTGTCAACAAACCAGACTGCATCTAATTCCTGCTAACCATTTACCAAGTTGCTTGTTTTAGGCAATGATTTGGTAAACTTTGGCTTTGTTTGGTGATTAGGAAAAAGGGATGTGGCATTCTATTACAGAAGGGGCACTACAGCTTTTATGATCCCCAAACTTAAGTCCAAAGTCTCTAAATCTCCACATACACTGAGGACTGTTAGGCCTACTCAAATGCATCTTGTCAAGATTTTTGATTCATTCACTTAATTTGTCCAAAACAAAGAGTACAAAAAAATAGTTAATAAATGAATGCATTTCAAAAATCCCAGTTCTGTTGTGTTTCTTAAATGCAATGACAATAAAGGTTATTCTACTCTAGTCTGGTCTATTCCAAAAGTGGTTGAAAGGTTTCAAATGAAACATCAACAATCTAAAATTTTAATGAGTACCTGATAATAAGTAGAAGTACCTGATAAGCAAAATACAATAAGTTAAAATAAAGTCAAATATGTATGTGTGTGTATGTTTACACACACATAAACATATGTGTGTATATATTTCCATATATATATGTGTATACACACACACATTATATATATATGTGTACACACACATATATATATGTATACACACACACACACATATATATATATACACACACACACACACACATACATACATATATATATATATATATATATATATATATGTATAGAATATATAAGTGTGTGTGTGTGGGTTTGTGTGAGAGTGTGTATGTGTGTGAATGTGTATAACCAGGAACTGAAGAGGAAAATTTAGAAAAAATTGGTTGTTAATTGGCTCAAGATATGTATCCCCCCCCCCCCCCAAAAACAAAATTAATAAATAATATCTAAAACGAAAAAAAAACGTCTGGAATTTCTTTTTCTGAGTAGCATACACTTTCCTGAATATTATCAAGAAAATGCCTACAAATTGGCAAGAAATAACAAAAAATAAGCAAATATTGGCTGACAAAACACGAATGACATATTGGAAATTCTAAAATTTGCGACATCAAGGTAGATTAGTCTGAATCTCATCTATTTAGATTTGTATATTCACAGTCATAAGAGAAATACTGTATCTTGTTTCTGTTTTAATTTTTTTTCAGGAAATTATGATTGTTTCTGAGGCCTATGACTTGGATATTAATTACCCATGATTTATCATTGCTATTTGTGTTCACAGGAAATTTTAGTATGAAGCCTTGGACAAAAATGGAGCTGTGCAGCTGTACTGTCCTACAGGGGGGATGCATCCCTAAACTTTCCTTTTCTACTATTGGTATGTGATTTCCACAAAGCTTCAAATGTAATTTCAGTCAAGCCCTTATCAAAATAAAAATAAAAATAAAATAATAACTATGAATAAATAAGAAATATAAATGCTTAAACAACAACAACAATCAAAGTAATAATAATACTACTACTACTACTACTACTACTAATACTAATAATAATAATAATAATAAACAGAAAAATATGTCCAAACATATTCCCTTACAATATGTTAGAATGCAACAAATAAATTAATTAACAAATTAACATCTTCATCTTGATACCAACTTTACACTGTTTCCTCCATGAGGTAGATCCTTCAGTGGTGCTTTGTCTTTTTTTCTCTTTTTCGGGCAAAGCAAAGGGCATGCACTGATCACATAACACCAGACATTGTTACCCACGGAGTGATGTTGTAGAGGAGAGGAGATGGTATCAGGACGGGAGTGCACTGCACTGACTAGGGGAGGATAGCTGGGTGATGGGCATCATGATGGGGAGGGTGTGGTTGAGGAGAGCAGGGATGGTGTTAGATGAGAGTAAAAAAAGCCTCCTTACCAAGCTCTGGAGATAAAGCCTCATTAGTGCTATAACAGAGTTATACTTTTGATAGCAAAGCAGAGGATTTAAATTGAAATTCAAAACATAAAAATAAAAATGATTAAAAACAAAAATACATAACTCAATAATTGCATCGCAAAGACAAATAAAGGACTTCCGCTCCCTTGTCAGGCTCACAATATATCAAATGTACTCTGTTGTATTGAAATGTTTTTTCTATCTAGTTTCTATTTTTTTCTCTTGATGTTCCTTTGGGATTTTTAAATTCTATTATATCTCAACTCCTCCTAGAACCTAAAAATTAACCATGTGATTGAACCCATCCTTTGACAGCTTCAATATAAAAAAAATGTGATTTCTTTTCCAAAACATTTCTAAATAATTTTTAAATCTAGAACTGAACACCTTGACATGTCATCTTCCATGCTCCAATACCTTTTATGTTTGTTTCACACATTTAAAAAATAATAATAATAATAACATGAAAATAAACTAATTAAAACCTTTTAAAAAATGAAAAATGTATATCAAATGCTTACATGCTGATATGTAAGCTCGAGGGAACTACTTGCTTGCTTCACAGTGTAATAAAACAAAACTCTGAAAGAGTTTTGAACCTCTATTGAGTCTGCCTTTCGACTCCTCTGCAGATAGATGATTGCTTAATTAGAGCAAAGATCAGTGGGTCTTTGTCTGGTTAACATATACAAATGTCAGGTTAGAAGCCAGTGATGCACACACAACTTGGTGAGTCTTCTGAGTAGTCGTGGTTCAATTATTCATAAACATTCTTCTCCATTGACAATGAGCGGCAAGGCTAATATAGAGCTTGAGATCAGACAATCAGGCATTTTAATAGTTGTGTCTGAGCCTAAGTGGTTGAGAGAGATTTTATCCTTGCTAACGTCTCATTGTAGCTTGTAATATATGATATAGTCAAATTTTCCAATTCCCAGCACTAAATATGGCATTGAAGTGTTTTGTTTCATCATGAGATGAATCAAGATCACCATTTAATGATGTGATCTTCCTTTGTTTAATAATCTCACAGCCTGTCATATGCTAGACTTGAATAAGACATACTGTACATTATTTGACATTGCTATTACATCCTCATCAAGAAAAAAGAACTGTCATTTACATTCATGTCAATTTACAGATTACAAAAACATTAATAGCTAAACTAATAAATAAGTAATGGCTCCTACAGTACTAATCATGGCAATATTTATATAGATATGACAGATAAACTGCAAGAAAATGCTATATAGAATATGTATGACTTTTCGGTCTTTTCTTTTTTTAATTGATTAAGAGCAATGTTAGGTCAGTGATGTCTCTGAAAGACTACGGCGGATTACAAAGGGGGGGTCTTCTCTCACACAGTTTGCAGTTTTGCTCATTATTAAATAGTTTTCGTAGAGGGCTACGTAGTAAGGGGAAAGTTGGGTGACAAAAAGATTGAAAAAGAAATTAAACTGGAGCGTTGATTTCTTGTGTGGCTTGTGAGGGGGAAGAGAGGTAACTTTTAATAATTGAATTGGGAAAAAGGGGTGGGGTTTCAATATCCCAGCACTTCCCTGCTGATATAACCCTCTACTCCTTCCCACTGCCACCCAGCCCACTTCCCATTGCCTCTCAGATGCATCAGCCTGTCAACTTAGCATTCAGCATTTTCACACAATGTACAAACACATAGCTTAATTTACCAGACAAAAAAGGAAAAATAAACCAATAAAACAAAAAAGAATAAAAAATTCAGAAAAAACGTTAATAAAACCTTATTTACATTTTACACATTTTTCTTGGTTTTTCAGCGTGAATAATTCCTTCCTCCTTGCCATCTCTGTTTGCCCCCGCATAAAAACATTTTTTGAGAGAATACTGAAATCAGGCAGAAGAAAAGGGCGCTGATGATTGCTTTCAACATTTCTGCTCTCCTCTCCTTGTTTTCTGCTTTTTTAAAACTCCTCCCCCAAGCCCCCACCTTTTTACCTCCTCATTTTTCATTGGCTCTCAGGTTTAGCCCACCTTCTGTGGGTTTGTTGCGCGTACCCCCTGCTCATAGGTGATCCGCTGACTGATCAGGTACTGTGCAGCCTGTGTGGCAGCCTGGGAACCTGTGATCGTCACCTTCCTGTTCCGAGTTCCGGGGATGAACTCGCCTTTCTTGGAGATCTGGATCCTAGCGCCCGTCAGCTCCTGGTACTCAACTAGGGTCTTCCCTCCTTTACCCAATATGGCTCCCACAAGGTTTTCTGGCACAGCAATCTCAACCACTTCCTTTGCTCCTTCTGCTAGCTTCTCCGTAGCCAGCAATGATGATGCCACCAATGGTGAGGTGGTGCTCAAGTAGCCATTTGTTGCACCTGTAGCGGCAGCCAGGGATCCCAGTGAGAAGCTGCCCAGGGCAGCTGCTGGATGAGCTGCGCTGGTTGATGCATCGCTGGTATATGAAGCTAACAAGTTAGCTGCAGCGGCTGCTGCAGGGTTAGCATTAGCTGCTACAGCAGCTAGTACCCCTGAGGCAGCAGCAGGATTCAGCCCCAGACCCAAGGAGTTGGTGTTGTAACCATAGCTGGCCAGAGTGTTGAGGGCAGAGGTGATGGTGAGCAGGTCATTGCCTGACAGGCTGGACATGGATGTGGGGAAGGCGCCAACACCAGCAAGGCCTGCTTGGCCAAGCAAAGAGGATGCTGTAGCTGCTGCAGCTGCTGCTGCTGCTGGCATAACTTCAGTAGAGTTGGCGTAAGGAGAGCCAGTAGGATTGGAGTTGGCAACAGGCCCAGTAATGTTGGAGTAGGAGATGTTGAGGCATGAGGAGCTCTGAGGATCCTCCTGGATCTTCTGCACGATTATCTCTACAGCTTTGCGATTCTGTTCTGGCTCACCGCTGATTGTGACGACTCGCTCCTGGAGGTTGATCCCCTCTGGCTTCTGGGACAGCTGGACCCATGCCCCAGACTGCTCCATCACAGCTTTCACAGTGGCTCCTCCCTTTCCAATTATCAGTCCTGCTGTGCTGTTTGGCACTATCAGCTTGGCCTAAGGAAAAACACACTAGATTAATCAGTTATTCCTCTGTAAAATATATTCTAGTATCAGGTTTGGTAATATTTTAGCACCTGCACTATAACAAATGAGTTGGAAAGAAGATAAGCAGTTGGTTTTCTGAACAATTTCAGAGAGCCCTTCTTTCTCTAAAAACTTTTTTCCATAAAATGCGCTTTCAACATTAGGAAAATAATTAGTTTCATCAATATGGAAGCTTGTAGATATCGTAATTCAAATTAAAATGCATTGCCAGAATGCATTTTCATTTTCAGAATGTGGCAGTATATTTTGACTCCGAACTAAAATGAGTAATAAGTAATCCAAACAGCAATTTCATTATCTTCTTGAGGTTACACATTATATGACACAATTAAAAAGAAAATGAAAAGAACACTGCTTTCTCATTTTTATGTCCTGCCGCCCAAAAAGGTATCAAAACTCAATTTGATATCGCAATCTAAAGCAGCACAAGAGTGACATCAGAGGCTGTTAATCTTCGTTGAGATACTTCATTGAGATACTGCACTTTCTGTAAGTTGAAACAGAAAATGCTTGGGAGCCACATGTTCGAATTAATATGTTCAGACAGAACTTATTCATCAGTGGGTTTTTTTCATTTTAAATGCCATACTTTAATATTTAATGCTCAACAATCAAACAAATGAGTTTTGTAAAATGCATATTGCAGTAGATGCTTTGTGGTGCCAATATCAGGGCAACTTCAACGCCTGTCAAAAAACTAAAAAAGATCTAGAACATGGTTTTGATCTGTTTTTCCGGTCTTTTTTTATGATTTTGGAACTGGTACCAACTTTATTTGCTTTTTCTTAGTTCTAATATAAGTTTTAAATTGATCATTTCTGTATTAAACCTATCTGGTTGATAAGTTGAAGGGGCATTGCTACAATCTTCTCCTCCTCTAAAGATTAACAGTATGCTGGTAATGTGTACCCCGCCTCTCGCCCGCTCTTGACAGCTGGGATAGGCTCCAGCATCCGCTGGGACCCTGAGTGCGGGATAAGCAGCAGATGATGGACGGATGGATGGTAATGAAATAATTCTAGTAAAATAGTGAGATCTTTTGGAAGGACCTGAGAGACTTTTTTCACAAAATGTTAGAAATATTTACATTTAAAATATTGCATATGTTATCCAATGGTTTATCCTAGTTAGGACAGGACGGTCAAAGCATCAAACAAATGTAGCAGTATAGTACACAAGAATAGAATTCTATGACAAAGTCTGTGATATCCCTCCGGGAACTAGTACTAATTTTTCTATTTAAGCAATACCTGCTCTGTCAGTTTTTCCTTCCATTGATCAAATTTACTCTTGAGTACAACTCCGTCAATAAATACAAACCATGTAGAATTTTTTTCTATCTCCCCTCACCCCAAGCATTATGAACAGCAAATGTGAACCTCCTACCACGATATTAGCTCAATAGCACATTGTGTCAGCTTTTCTCACCTAACGCACACACACACTAACGTACACGTACACAAACACACACACAGCCACACACATAAAGAAACAATGATAAAAGAATTAATAACAACAATAAATAATACAACAATAACATAATATAATAATAATATTTGCCACAGCGGATCAATATTCTCCATCTAAGACTTTTCTGCTTATTTCGTATGTAATCTGTCATTTAAATCCTAAAAATGTCTGCAGTGCTGCTGCATCCTATCCTTGTTCAGCCACACCCCTCAACTGGAATGCAATGCACATTCTGCTCAACGCACCTGCCGTCACACGGCACACACATTGGATTGTCAACCAAGGGTCAACCAAGGGGCTTGGTGGTTGGAAACAACAGGCAGATACATGGGCGTATTTGAAATGTAATCCAGCAGAAAATACCCTGTGAGTAATGTAAAGAGGAAATGGTGGCCTCAAGGTAGGTGGAAAGAATAACACAAACCTCAAGCAGCACCTGAAGGCTAACCACGGACCTGGTTAAAAGTCCTGTGAATATTTCATATGCATACAATATTACAGTTCTTTTCAAGTGTAATGCGTTATCACATTGGCAGAAACATGGAAACATCCCCTAAAGTCAAATTCTTCTTGTTGTGGCAACTGGACTTGAATTTCTTCAATTGAAGACGTTTCACCCCTCATCCAAGAGGCTTCTTCAGTTCTCATGACCTGTGGAGAGTTACCGAATATAACTGCCAGAGTTTTGGGCAGGTCGAGGTTATGGTGGCTTTTTACGTAAATGTAAGAGTTCTTCTTTGCCTTTGGCTTTTCCCTTCAGGGGTCGCCAGCGAATCAATCTTCCCCATCGAACCCTGTTCTCTGTATCCTTATCTCTCACGCCAACTACCTTCATATCCTCTCTCACTACATCCATAGATCTTTTCTTCGGTCTTCCTCCTGCCACTTCAAGCTCTACCTCCTGTCTTTTGTTCAATGCCACTGTCTCCAAACTATACACCATCGCTGGTCTCACCACTGTCTTGTACACCTTTCCTTTCATTCAACCCTCTTCTGCACCCATTCCAATCAGCTTGAACCCATTTCTTCACCTCTTTTCCACACTCTCGATTGCTCTGGACTGTTGACCCTAAGTACTTGAAATCCTCCAACTTCTTGATCTCCACTCCCTGTAGCCTCACCGTTCGACCCGGGTTCCGCTCATGCACACATATATATTCTGTCTTGCTGCGACTAACCTTCATTCCTCTCCTTTCCAGAGCATAACTCCACCTCTCAAGACTTTCCTCAACCTGTTCCCTGCTCTCACTATAGATCACAGTGTCATCTGCAAATATCATGGTCCATGGAGAATCCTGTCTAACCTCATCTGTCAGCCTGTCCATCTACACTACAAATAAGAAGGGGCTCAGAGCTTCATCTCTCGGCACCCTGTCGTAAGCTTTTTCTAGGTCTACAAAAGCGCAATGCAGCTCCCTCTGACCTTCTCAGTACTTCTCTATTAGCATTCTCAAAGTGAAAACTGCATCTGTAGTACACTTTCTAGGCATGAAGCCATACTGCTGCTCACAAATACTGACTTCTGCTCTCAGTCTAGTTTCCACTCCTCTTTCCCATAACTTCATGTATGGCTCATCAACTTTATCCCTCTATAGTTACTGCAATTCTGCACATCCCCCTTATTCTGAAAAAGGGGCTCCATCACACTTCTTCTCCACCCTTCAGGCATCTTCTCTCTCTCTATGATCCTGTTGGCTAATCTAGCCAGAAACTCTACCGCTGCCTCTGCTAGACACTTCCATACCTCCACAGGTATATCATCTGGACCAACTGCCTTTCCATTCTTCATCCTCTTCAATGCCCTCCTCACTTCAGTTTTACTAATCTCTGGTACTTTGTGGGCTACAATAGTCACCTCTTCTACCCCTCGCTCTCATTTTCCTCATTCATCAACTCTTCAAAGAACTCTTTCCATCTTCCTATCACTCTTCTAGCATCTGTCAATACATTTCCCTCACTATCCTTAATCACCCGGACCTGCCATACATCCTTTCTGTCTCTATCTTTCTGTTTTGCCAACCTGTACAAACATTCTCTCCCTTCTTCCTGTCCAACCGAGCATACAAGTCATCATACGCCCTTTGTTTTGTCTTTGCTACCTCTTATCTTTGCCTTATGCTCCATCTCCCTGTGCGCCTGTCTGTTCTCTTCAGTCCCCTCAGTGTCTGACCTCTTTGCTAACCGTTTTCTCTGTGTATACTCCTGCACTTCCTCATTCCACCACCAGGTCTCCTTATCGACTTTCCTTCCAGACGACACACCAAGTACTCTCCCACATGTCTCCCTGATCCCAATGGCTGTAGTTGTCCAGTCATCTGGAAGCTCTCCCTGACCACCAAGAACCAATCTCATCTCCTTCGTGAAAACCATACAACACTCCTCCCCTTTCAGCTTCCAGCACTTTCCTCTGGTCTGCCTTTGTCCTCTTGATCTTACTTGTCACCAGATAACCACCATCCGATGCTGTCTGGCTACACTCTCACCTACCACTACTTTGCAGTCACTGATCTCTTTCAAATTATCCCGTCTATACAAGATGTGGTCTACCTGCATGCTCCTACTTACGCTCTTGTAAGTTACCCTATGTTCCTGTCTTTTCTGGAAAAAAGTTAACACTACTGCCATTTCCGTCCTTGTTGCAAAGTCTACCACCATCTGTCTCTCTACGTTCCTTTCCTGGATACCAAACCTGCCCATCACTTCTTCATCACCTCCGTTACCTGCACCAACATGTCCATTGAAGTCTGCCCCAATTACCACTGGGGATATTTTGCATCAATTCCTCTAATTCATTCCAGAACTTCTCCTTCTCCTCCAACTCACACCCAACCCGTGGGGCATAGACACTAACAGCAGTGAGCATCACATCTTCAACTTCTAATTTCAGTCTCATAAGTCTCTCTGACATTCTTTTCACCTCCAGAACATTCCTAACAAATTCCTCTTTGAATATAACTCCTACTCCATTTCTTATCCTGTCAGTACCATGATAGTACAACTTAAAAAACCTACTCCTCAGCTTCTAGCCTTCCTACCTTCCTTTCCACCTGGTCTCCTGGACACACAGTATATCCCCCTTCCTTCTCTGCATCATGTCAACCAACTCTCTACCTTTTCCTGTCATTGTCCCAATATTCAAAGTCCCTACTCTCAGTCCTAGACT
>CAAKHD010014308.1:12585-30085 GCA_901007705.1 Fistularia tabacaria
TATCTCCTGCTGTTTTTTTTTCTATCTTGTTTTTTTTTTTTTTTTTGTTTTTTTTTTTTTTTTTTTGTTTGTGTGTGTGTGTGTGTGTGTGTGTGTGTGTGTGTGTGTGTGTGTGTGTGTGTGTGTGTGTGTGTGTGTGTGTGTGTGTGTGTGTGTGTGTGTGTGTGTCTGTGTGTGTGTTTGTGTTTGTGCAAACATCAAAATCCTTGTATGAATGCTGGACATTGTAGTTTGGCTTCTAGATAAATGCATTTCATGTGACTTTCTGTGTGTGTGTGTGTGTGTGTGTGTGTGTGTGCGCGCGTGCACAAACGTGGGCACATCCCCTAACTAAATGGACGGGTCTAATCACCTCAGAGGGAGGAACCTCTTTCCCCTTCCGCCGCTTCTTAACATTAACGGATATTAACGGCCCCCAACGCTCGCCGGTTTCCTACTGAGGAATGAAATACATCACTAATGGTTTATCACAAACATGGCTAATGCTTTACGCAGACCTCTTACCATGAATAAATGATGGGCTCACAGAGGGGCCGGCGGGGCTGAGAGAGACGACCGGGCCTGAAGGGGGAGTTGGATCAGTTTCAGGTATTAAACAGAAAAAGAGGCGCTTGTCTGGCTTTGTGGACGGAGGTGATTAAATCTGTTATGGCCCAAGAATTTAGATGTATTTTAACCCCTGGAGAGAAAACCTGCAGGTCCCACAGCCAGGCGGTCCACTCTGACCAGCAGAACAGTCTGGAGGTTTCTTAAAGGACGCACACGCACACACACACACACACACACACCGTCACCTGTTTATTCAAGGGTTCGTGCATCTCATTTCATTTTCACAGCTTTGTGAGCAGCTGCGAGCTCCTCGATCCCAGAGGAAGAGCAACTCGCGGTGACTGGGGCTGGATTACACTCAGGATGATCACCCTGGAAACGGGAGTTTTCCCTTTCCATCTTTAGTTTAAACATTTCCCGAGACTTCTCTGGTTCTGATCTGAGCGGCCTCACAATCTCAGGCTGAAGTAAACAGATGCCTCAAACCTGGAAGTGCTTTGTGTTGAACAGACTTCTTTCCATGTGTTGGGGTTAATGGCTGCTGTCCGGTGCTGTCCAGTATGCTGGGCGTTCCCCGGTGTCCTCATTAACCCAACCTCAGAGGCCGCTATTCATCTCCCTGCACACGCCTCATTCCGTGTAATAACATCTTCGCCCTGTCGCCTCCTTTAACTTTTCCAATTAAAAGAGGAGGGCCGCTCTATTAACCCCGCGTCTCCAGCTGCCATTTTTCCTGGCTAACATTGTTTTGGAGAGGGCCGCAGGGACACAGGGGTCGCTGTATTTCAGCCCAGAGCCGCCGTGGGTCTCGGCACCTGCCGGTGAGTGATGAAGCCCGGATGGAGAGGGCAGATCTTCAGCCGGTGTGTCGTCCCGCTGCCGCTCCGTGGCGGTCGAGACGTCCGGCAGCTTCTCTCTCTCCTGTCCGACCCTCGGTATTCAATAGCGGACATGCCTCTATCCTTCTTATCTGCATTCAGTTTGAAGATCCCTCCATCTCCACTCCTGCAGCCAACGTTTCACACGCTGCATTTTAACACTGCAGTGAAATGATCAAAAATAATGGACAGTGGGGTCTCATGTGGAGAGCTCCCCGCAGGTATCAACATGCAGCATTCGGGAGCAGCGAGGCTCAGCCTCCGGGTGAGCTAGCAGAGGATCAAACTCCTGCATGTTGGCTACGGCGCTGGAGATTTTTTTACCCCCTTCACCTACCTGGACTCCACTACAGGCGACCTCCAGAGGCTGAGCGCAGACGTGGCCTCGCGGCCTCTGGAAGCCCCTTCGGCAGCCGAATCCTGGCCCCCGAACGAGACCCCGGCCGAGAGAGTTGACGGCTTCGCCGTCAGCGCTCTCAAGGCCGCGGAGGAATCAGACGTCACCAACGTTGGTTCATGACATCGTGCCCGCCAGCCTCCTGCGGCCCGTCTGTCCTCTGCCCACTGCCTCCTGAACACCTCGCACGTACCATCGTACGCTCGAACCGGCGGCAGCCGGCTGGAAAAGAGCGGGCGAACCCCCCGCCGTCAGCTGGACATTAACCAGGAGGACGTACAACATCTGGGGATCAACTTGAGGGACACAGAAGACTTCATTAAATCAACGCAAACCGTATTTTTAAGCTCACAACAGAGAGTTATGAACTCGAACCACTTTGTGGTCGTGATTAATGCAAAGCGTATTGATGGATTGGCTCCCACCCGTGGGACTGTCCCTGTGCAAGAGGGGCTCCATTGCACTGCCTCCTCCTCTTCCTCCCCGTCATATTCTCCTCGAAATCGTCCTCTTTTGGTTGAGGTTATTCACTTTCTTCATTTTTAAACCATTGTATTTTGCAGTGCAGCTTGCGGGCATTTGGGAGGTCGGGACGTCTTGGTGTTTTGGACCTCTGGTCCTTGAATGGGGTGATTTGGGGTGACTGCGAAGGGGGTGCAAATCTAGTGAGCAAAGAAAAAAGGTTTCCATTGCCGTTGCTGTTCGTCCTCACCGTCTTCTTCACAGGACTTCGTGCAAGCTGCCAGATCTCCTCCTGATCCGGCCCTCTGTGCCAGCGCTGCGAGGCCAGGAGGGGACGTGGGGGGCGAAAAGAAGACGTGTATTTGGACAAATCTGAGGGTACTGTGGGAGTCATGAGGGGTTTTCAGGTCTTCGAGCTCCGTCCATCCCCGTCTCCTTCCACCACAACACTTCCCAGCCGTCCCACACCAGTTGGGCATACAGTTTTTTCCCCTCTTTTCCACCCGCTGGCTCCAGCATCTGCTCCCCCGCCGGGAAGGCTCAGTGCCACAGTGAGTGTCGTCTTTATGTCGGTCCCTCACATCCACCCTGGTTTGTGCGTCACGCAAATTTGATTTCAGGTCCTGCTTGTCTGAGACGCACGTGAGGGATGAGCGCAGCCGCAGATGGACTCACTGATTGGGGAATGAATGATTGATGACTCAATGAATGTCATCTTCTCTCGACTGAGGCTTCTGAACGTTCCCGACTGCCTTTGAAGGTGACAGCTGATCTCCCTTTAATCCGGAGCGGGACGGACTTTGTACACCGGTCATGGAAATAAGACGCGGTGTTGCCCGGCTGGCGTTAAAACGAGGCTCTAACTCGAAATCCTGAAATCCTGAAGCCCTTCCAGTCCAGGGGGGGGAATCCTTCGTACCAGCTTTGGGCTTCCTGCCCCGACAGAGCGATGGTCCTTGAGAGTGCGAAGGCTTTCTGACTTTCTGATGGGATCCAGGTACGGCAACCGAAGCGGCCGCTCACCTTCCCCGGACCCGAGCACATTCAGACCAAGACTACTTGAACTGCCAGTCCACTGTGATCATTTGTATCGCTGATACTCACATGCCCGACCCATATTCTGGCTCCAGGGCAAACAGTGGGCAGATGCCACCCCGCCTTTTCGCTTGATGTAAGTTCAGCTGCCTTGCGTGGAGACTTCCTCAATTAAATGTGAACTGGGACGTTGCTAATGCCAACAATTCAATGTGGGGTTGCAAAGAGCGGGATCTCCAACCCTGCTCTGCCCGGAGCAAGTCAGGTGAAGGCATTGTCCCGTGTGCACCCCTGTGCTTCACCTCGGTCCTCTCACTGGAAAGCAGAAGGTGTCGTCTCAAAAACCCGGACACCAGACTGGAACTCGTCACGAGGACGACTTCCCTCTCGCCAGCCACATGGTCCAGAGACATCGTCTCTCCAGCGTGTCCTGGGTCTTCCCCCTGGCCTCCTCCCACATGGACATGCCTGGAATAGCTCCCCCGAGAGTTCTGTGAAGGTGGGGGTTCAAAGGCAGCACCTGAGTGCCCGCAGGAGATATTTACGACCCACGCATGCTCCAATCAGAAGGTTGGGAAGCCGCTCCGGAAGCATCTCCTCTGGGACGTCTTTTCCTGGGGGGTTGTTCTGGCCATGGTGACGTGTCAGGAAAACTGCTTCTCTCAGCCTGCAAGATTCTGTCAAGAATTGGACAGATTCAGATTCTGTCTAGAATTCAGGACAGAGATGACATTCAGCCGTGTCATATTCGGTCAAATGATCGTTATTGGGCGTGGGAAGAAAAGACGGTCTCACTTCGTTCATTCTGGCTCAGTGCAGCCTTTTAACTCTCCAAGTACGTCTTCTTTCCTGCCCCCCCCCCCCGTAACGGATTGTGGGTCAGGCTGGAACGGACCACATCTGGGATGAGCCGGAGTTATTACGAACGACACCCCACAATTACCGCCCTGATGGATGACATCACGGTGACATCATCATCATCATCATCTTTCCCCAACCCGTGTGAAACTGAAAGTCACCTTGATTTGGACATTCAATTCCGCCCCAACACACGTCCAGAAAAGATGATATTTCAGGGCGCGTGGAGGGTTAAGGTGGAATCCGGCTCGTCATCAGTTTCAGCACTTCAATAACAAGCGTTATTAAATACAGCTCCTGTTGAAGTGGCATGGGAGAGGCCGTCTCTTCGCAGAGGCTCGTCTTTTGTGTGCGTCCAGAGGGGCTGCGCCGCACGCTGAATGGCACTTCTATGAGTCCCCTCACAGTGTCCGTTTTCAATGCCGACGCTTTAAACGGTCAGATTAGACGGATGTCTGAGGAATGTCAGGTGAGGAGTGACCTCAAAATGTATGTGAACATTGTTAATTCTAGAGCTGCGTTGAAGAACAACCTTCTTCAAAGTTCTTACTGGTGGGTTGATGTGCAGACATTTGTGTTGCTGAGTGGATATGAATTCCCCCACGGAATACACACCCTTTCTTTCGTTCACCCACTCATTCATCATGGGCACTGCTCATCCTGCAGTCAGGGTCTCGTTGGGCGCTGCTGCCCGTCCCTGCTGTCGTTGGGCGAGAGGCGGGTTCACCTCGATCACTGGGTGAACCCGCAGTCAGACACACGACATTCACCCGTTCATTCACACAGCTCACACACATCCATCCGTTCACTCAGTCGCTCAGTCACAAATCTGGACCTTTTCGGGTCCCCGAAGAAGCTCCTGTTCTGGGACTGTGGGAGGAACCTGGAGGAAAGCCATTCCCTGTGGGAATCCAGGCAGGGACTTTCTTGCTGTGAGGCGGCGGAGCTAACCCTCGCAAGACGAAAACCAGTGTTGTTCAAGAAACTAAAACATCGTGGAGCCAGGCTTCCATCTGAAGCCCAATCACACCGCGGTGTGTGTGTGTGTGTGTTTGTGTGTGTGTGTGTGTGTGTGTGTGTGAGTGAGTGTGTGAGTGTGTGTGTGTGTGTGTTTGTGTGAGAGTGTGAGTGTGTGAGAGTGTGAGAGAGAAGGGGAATGGGAAAAGGGGCAATTCAGAGTTATTCCAGCCGAGAGAGCAGAGAGAGAGATAAAAATAGAGTCAATCAATCAAATGTGCATTAGACTGATTCATCTGAGTGACGCTGCTGTTTTGGTCGCTTGGACTCACGGTTTTTCTGATCCGAATGTTTTGGACTTTACTGTGAGTTCGAGTCCGCCCGCCCCGCAGGCCGAGCCCGGCCCGGGACGTACTAGACCCAATACGGAGGGCCGGGATGTTTATCGGTGCTTTGGCGGCCTTCCGCGGTTCTGCTGGTATTCTGGGGTCTGGCTGCAGATGCGGGATGGTGGCAGGTCACCCAGAGCAGGACAGCGGACATGCTCTGCAAGAACATTCTGATTGAAGCCGGCAGGGGCCAGACTCAGATCGCCGGGGGGAGAGCCTTCGGCCGGAGGGAGGAGACGTCCGCTGTTAAAAATGGACGTATCGCTAAAAGTCACCGAGCTGAAGGGATAAAGAGCAGAAAGTCGAGCCGGCTGTCGAAGACGTCTGGATTTGCCATCTCAGCTCAGACCTTCCCGCTGAAAACTCGGGTTTTGTGTTCGATAGAGGAGGTGTGCCCGATGGGCCCCAACGCACCGACAGCAGGTTGCGGCGCAAACATCGGCCCCGGAGACCGAGCTGTTTGCGGCACCTTACGTTTGCTGCGTGTGTGTGTTTGAATGTAAGCTAATTGCCTGTCTGATCGTAAGGGCGTGAAACAGAAGCCCCCCGTGAACCCCCACCCTCAACACCGGGGCAGCTCCAGCCAAACAGCGGAGTAAATAATATCTGGCTGGATCGGTTGTGTCCGCGACAGCGAAAGGCCGCGTCGTGCGTTGGGGACTCTGGCAGTCGCATCGATATTGGCTTTATCCTCATTGATTGACAAAGCGCTATCCTGAGCTTCGATGCACGGACAGATGCGGTTGAGACGGACACCTTCGTGTCTTGTGCGGCACGTGTGGGGGGGGGGGTGGGGGGTGCTTGGTTACACACACTGGATTGTCGGGATGAGCATAGCAAACCAGCTGATTGCAGAAGGTCTTGCAGGAAACGGTCACCGTGTGAGAACGTCTGTCAGTCAGGTGAAAATGGAGGCCCGGATCGACGGCGGCGGCGAAAACACAACAAAAGAGAACTTGCGCTAATGGCGTTTTTGTTTTTCTTTTTTCCGCTCTGTGTGTCTGCACGCGCGCACGTAGGAGTGCACGGGTGCACGTGTGCGTGTTTTGGCGTGCGCGTAGGTGTGTGTCAGTGTGTGCAGAGATGGGCTGAAAACAACAATAGATCAATAGGCTTACTGTGGCCTCAAGCCAGTGGCTGCAACACTCTGATTCTGTGTGTGTGTTTGCGCTCATAGGTGTTTATGTGCGCGCCGCTCTCATCGATACTTCCATTCCGCCGGCCCGAGGGGCCCCGGACCCCCCCACAGTGACCGCGTTTATTTTTAGAGGGGCCGACAGTTTGGCTGCGGGGCGGATGACGGTGCGGCGGCGGGGCGAAGGTGCAGATCCAGCCCACTAACGCCAATATGCATCTGGAAACGATGACACGGCTTGGAAACGGGGATGAAGAATCCATGAGGGCCCTGAGAGCCGGCAGCCCCGACAACCCCCAGAATCCCAAAGCCAGAGTCCCAGACCTGGCGGGACTGATTGGCGCAGGAGTTTCCTTTGAGACGTCACATCAAATCCATTTGCAGCTTTATTGCAACTTTGACGACTGTCTGGAGTGAAAACATTGTCGAGCATTTTTACTTGTCGCAAATGTTTCACGTCGACAACAAATTGGTTTCCAGACTCACTTTCCTGCTTTCGCTCGTTCCTTTTCGGTCTGACTTCCTTCAGTTGTCTTCCTATCCATCATTGTCACACATTTGCACGCGCACACGTGCACTTCCTCACACACACTCTTCACCCCGAGTGGCTCAGGATATTACCTATCAACTGGAGCTTGATTAATTAGTCCTTAATTGGTTGTCATGTCACTGACCAATCGTGCGACAGCACCCTCCAGGGCGCTGTCAACCGGGGGAGAGTCAGAGGACGAGGGTGAGACAGAGGACACCGGGGGGGGGGGCGTAGCTTTAAGGATAACAACTCTTTTCAGCAAATCCCAAACCTTTGTGAATGTTTACATGACAAACGTCCGCATGGATTCATCCAAGCAGGGAATGGCAGGACACCAGCACCTTGTGAGAAAGTCTGCGGGAGCAGGTCGGGACGGTGGCCGGATGGAATGCATCACATTGCTTCCTGTTTTCAGTAAAGACCACAGATATTCACCCTTTCATTCATTCGTTCATTCATCATCTCCACCATCCATCCTGCGCTGGGACTCGTGGATCCTGTCCCAGCTGGCTCTTGGCAGAATCCCAGGGCCACAGATGAAGAAGAAGAAGGAGAAAACATTTCATTTTAGGCGCCTTAGTCAACACTCAAGGACAGCGAACAAGTACGTACACAGACACAAATACAGAGCAAATAAACACGACAATTGAAATAAGAAAACCACAAAGGGGTTAAAAAAAACATCCATACATTCACACATCTTCTTCTTTTCCTTTCTGCTTCTCCCTTTTCCTTGTCGTCTCCACAGCCAGTCCACCTTCTCCATCCAAGCCTGTTCTCTGGATCCTCCTCTCTTCATGTCCTCTCTCACTACCTCCATACATCTTCTCTCTGGTCTTCATCTAGACCTCCAATTTCAGTATCTTCACTCTCCCTCCTCTGTCCATGACCCAACCATCTCTGACCTTCTCTCCAAAACATCTGCCATGTCATTCCTGATCCTCTCCATCCTGGTCACTCCCAAAGGGAACCTCCACATCTTCATGTCTGCCACCTCCAGCTCTGCCTCCTGTCATTTCTCCAACCCATCCATCATCTCTGCTCTCACCACTGTCTCCTCCACCTTTCCTTTCCTTCTGGCTGATGTTCTTCTATCTCATAGAACCCCTGACACTTTTCTCCACCCAGTCCAACCTGCTTGAACACGTTTCTTCCCCTCTTCTCCACACTCTCCATTGCTCTGGACTGTTGACCCTAAGTACTTGAACTCCTCCACCTTCTTGATCTCCACTCCCTGCAGCCTCACCTTTCCACCCAGGTTCCTCTCATTTAGACACATACATTCTGTCTTGCTGCGACTAACATTCATTCCTCTCCTTTCCAGAGGAAACCTCCACCTATCGAGATGTTCCTCAACCTGTTCTCTGCTCTCACTACAGATCACAACATACACATGATGTGGCTCCACCTTTGCAGCTACAACAGCTTCAGGTCTTCTGGGAAGAACGTCCACGAGCTTCACGGTGTGTTTACGGGAATTTGGGGGGATTCTGCCAGAGGCACATTTGTGAGGTCTCACGCTGATGTTGGTCGTGAAGGCCTTCTGACGACGGCACCAAGACAGCAGATGCAAAGGACGTGGGTGGGAACCTTCAGTGGCGCCGTAGATGGGAGGTGCTTCAGTACTGACAGGTTCTGTCGATGTCCAGGTCTGGTCTGTAGCCACTTATGGACAGAGCCGTTCTAAGAACTCTCCGGATCATATTTCATTCTCGGACCGGTGTGAAGATGTGTGCACTCAGAAAACAGAGGAAGACGACACGAACAACATGGAAGCTTCCACAAATAATAACCATGGACTATCAGATGGGTTGAAGTGTTTTTTATCTCCTCCCTGCACAGCCCAGGAGTGTGAAGAAACCCGGCCATCTTATTTTTGGCCGAGACGGAGATGTTCTTGGGCAGATAACCTTGGACCTTTTCATCTCCTCATGTCTCACCTGCTCTGTCCATTTTGTCTGAAGTTTTTTAAAAACGGCGCTCCGCGGTCAGCAAGAAGCATCTGCTAATTATGGTGGCCGATGAGTTCCACCAATCTCCAAGCGCCTACGGCACATGATTTTGATGGCACTATAAAGAGAACCTGCCTCAGTGATGGTTCTCGGAACTGAGGTCCACGGTCCCTGGATCCTTTGCTGTCCGGATGCAAAAAAAAAACTGCCTCAATCCTGGAAAGGTTCTGGGAAGAACCGAACGTCCCAACAGTGCCAAAGCAGCTCATGTTGCAAAAGACCTCTTGGTTTATCTTGGAAGTGATTTCTTCGTTTTCATCAGCACGCAGCCCTCAACAGCCCCAAGCAGTCCTCCTCGTGGTCACGTTCACTGTGGCTCTGAAAACAGGGGTCGGTTCCGGGTCAGGTCTCAGAGACAAAGCGAAGGAGGGTACTGTCCGGCGCCTCCCAAGAATCGGCCGCAAATGTCTTTGCGACTGACGCGTCGCAGAGGAAGAACTCCGACCTTTTTCTGTGACATCTCGGCAGCTGATTGTGTTTTTCACTGTGGAGGGAATCTGTCAATGAAATCACAATCTGCCAGCGCTCATCTGGCGATGTTTGGAGTATTACTGCGGGTCTGTATCTATCGGACTGATTCTGCCATGTGTGAAAACACAGCGAGCTCATTCATGCGGGTCCAGTGTGGGACGGGCGTCCACAATGCTGCGGGCTGATCCAAATCTTCATCGGGCCGGTGGCCTTGGGACGGAAACTGTTCATGCATCTTTCTGTTTATTGTGCGCTCTGCCTTGTGGTGCCGATCATTTGTGAATGTGTGTGTGTGTGTGTGTGTGTGTGTGTGTTCGAGGCCAAAACGACGCTGAGACCACTGAAGAATTTCCCAGAGGGCCTCCATGGGCATTCCAGGAGTGATATTAGGAATTCTTCACCCGGTCCCACTCACCTGTAAACAGCGACTGAGCTGTGTGACTCCACTGCCACGTAAATCCACGTTATGACCACAGCGCTTGAACAACAGCAGTCGCTGTCCTCGTTGTTGATGCTGCTTCGTAAGCTCCAGCTGAATTGGGTGAAAAGGCGTCGCAGAAGAATCAAGCGTGTGGCCTCACGTATCGTTTGTCACCAGGGCAAATGAAATATGTTGAGTCTGAGAGATCATTTCCACGTTGTTCCTCTGCACATCTGTCTGCAGCAGCCGGACACGGAGGCCGTGCAAACAGATGAGAAGTGTAGATCATGCAAACAAAGGACAGTTCTGCACTACAGGCCGGGTTTATTGAAGTAAGCTCTATTTTTTTGCCTTTAATCAGTGTTTTTATGCCCGTAATGAAAATGGCCCCGCGGGGAGACATAAAGTATATTCAACTGAATTGAATTGTTCTTCTCAGCCATCTCTGACTAGCAGGCACAGACGTGCAGTTAATAAAAAGGCTATTTGTCAGTCTGTCAGCGCTCGCTCCTCGAAATCAATGAGGACTCACCGAGTCTGTAAACTCAACTGTGTGAGACGAGGACAATGGAGGCAGAGGGCGAAGGCGAAGCAGCAGGACGGACACCGCTCGTCTCAGACTGAAATCACATCTGTCCATATTCCTGCTGGACTTATGAAGCAGGCTGGCCACATTCCCCTCATCACGCCAGCCTTTTGACACAACCCCCGAACTACACCGATGAGGCGAACTGAGGAATCCAGACGGAGCTCTTGTGGAAGCCATTTTGTTGCCGCTCTACATAGAAAGTAGAGGTTGTAAAAAACAACAACTAAAAACAAGACGCGAAGATTAAATCTGCGTCAAAAAATCTAAATCCTGCGATCAAACTGGAAAAAGGAGCAATCTCAGATTAACATATGAAAAATTGTATCTTCATGAGTCTTGAACCCACTCCCCGGTGCGACAGTCTCTTTTTGGAAACTCAAAGAACCGGGACTTCAGATGAACCACCCCTTCCCTGGTCTGGAATAAAGTGGCCCACACTGCAGGGGACCAATGAGCAGAGCTGGTGGAGCATCTGGTCCTCAGTCGTACACAGCCCAGGCTACTCTGTTCCTGCCCTTGATCCACTCTTCCCTGTTCCTCTTGCAGGTTGGATTGTTGAAGCAGGTGTCCTTCTGCACACTTATCTGTCCTCCACAGTCCTGGGGTATTTAACATTCCTCCTTCCCGGTGCTTGAGTGGTTAGTAGATACCCCATGTTTGTCTCCTGAGTCCCTACACAGGAAGATCCCGACCACCACCTTGCCTGACTGACTACTCTATACCTTTGACACTTGCCTTAGTTTACACGAGAAGATCCCAGAGGATTTTGGAAGATCCTGACTCCTTTTGCTACTATCCATACTAAACTACTGCCATCAACACTGTGAACTCTCTCAATACGGGAGGCATAAAGGTATATCTTATCTTATGTCATGTCCTGGAAGATCCCTGAGGAGCCTGGCGACTTTGCTGACGTCCTCCTGGTTCGTGAATCCCCAGTGCTACTTCCTTCTCCTTGTAATCTGGCTGATTTACATCATTGGTCCAATGAATAAACATGACAATAACACCAAAACTGATACGACGAAGCCTCAGCCCAAGTGGACTAATGGACTTCTTTTGTTTCCCACAATCTACACGAGCCTCACTGTCACAGTTCTGTTGGCTCAGCTCGCAGCTGGCGCCGCTCATCATTGGACTCAAGGCTGAAGGCTGGGGCTCATCGCTGGACTCACGGCTGCTGCTCATCACTGGACACAAAGCTGGTGCTCATCATTGGACTCACAGCTGGCGCTCATCACTGGACTCACGGCTGCTGCTCATCACTGGACACAAAGCTGGTGCTCATCACTGGACTCACGGCTGGCGCTCATCACTGGACTCACGGCTGTAGCTTATTGCAGGCAGACCCTGGTTTGAGTCCCACTGGTGGCCAAGTCACCCTCTTTTTCCACTCTCTCCCATGCCAGGGACAGGTCCTCAGCATGCTTCTGCCGGACTCTCCAAACCACAGCGTCCTCCTGCCTGCCAGTCGTCCCAGTGCCGACCTCAGCCGTCCCGAGCTCTACTGCCAGACCTGCCTAGCTCCATCATCCTCCTGCCTTTCCTCTCAGCACCAACCATGCCTGTCTTCGATTTCCACTGCCTCATCTGCTTTCTGCTGCCTAGCACTGTTCACCTGCTGCTGGACCCACAATAGTCAAACCAATTGCTGCAATACTCAGGGAGCCGGGATGAAACGAAGAATGTCAAGGATAAAAACCAAGTGCAGTTGCCACGACAACCGGGACCAGGACCTGGAGGGACCAGAACCTTCACAGATACATTGCTACACTAATCTTAATGGCTTTATGAATTACATACAATGAGATTTTCCTTTGTGATGAAGATGCAAATGTTATCTCCAATTGAGAAGATGCTCAGGCTCCCAGGTCCCCATTCTCAGTGATAAATCTTATCTTCGCTGGATTCGGTTCACGCCTCGTCCAAGAGGCTTCTTCAGGTTAGCCGACGCGCCAATTCGAGTGAGAAGAACCAGCTTCACTTTGAATATTCAACTAATGTCAACGCTGGTCACTGGGACACTCGCCCAAAAGCCGGTTTGCTGGCAGAGACAGCTTGGACCCATTCAATAGACTTGACATGAAAATACATGCAACTCCATGGCAACACTGGGAACATTTTCCAGAAGGGAGCAACCGCTGAAACAATGGCGAAGCAGCGAAGCAATTTATACAAATGATCTTTCTGCTGTCGTTGCACACTGCAGGATATGAACTCACCTGCAGGGAGACGTCACTGCCAAACATGTATGTCGTGTAATAAACAGCAGCTCGAGGAGTATATCTAGTCTCTTCCGTGTCTTCAGACCAACAGATTCCTCAACAGGGGTGATGATTGTACTATCTTCTCCTTCTCCCAGTCCTGATCCTCTCCATCCTCCTCACTCCCAAAGAGGAGCCTCCACATCTTCACCTCTGCCTCCGGTCTCCTCCTCAGTGCCTCCAAACCAGACAACACGGCTGCTCCTCTACACCTTTCCTTCCTCTCCAACCTGCCTGCATGCGGTACAACGATGAGGGATGAATTGAGTTTTGTGAACTCCAGACTCCACAATGGTACATCAGGAGATGTTGGTTTCTTCATGTGTGTCGAAGAGGCTGACCCCCGCGTCCAGTCCTGCAGACGGATTGGTTTGGTTTTCTGCATTTCACATGTCAGCGAACCGGCTCAGAAGCCTCTGGAAAACTCAGAACCCCTGAAATTCAGTTGGAAGTGAACAACACATCGGGGGTAAATTAAGATGGAGGGACGGGCTGGAAGAAGGGAGGAGTAGCGAGGGGGAGCGGGGCGATCGAGGCAGCAGGGAGAGAGCGAGAGAGAGAGGTGGAGAAATCCCAGGAAGACTTGCTCTCATAATTAATAAATGAAAGATGTTGTTAGTGCATCTGATCAATAGAGTTGTTAGGGAGAAGGAGCAATTGATTGGGCGACGGGTTGAGGGATAGAGGGATGAGGGGAAGGAGGTCGGGGGTGAGAGGGGGTTATGCTGCTCGCTCTCGTGGCTGCTTCGAATTTTCACCCTCATTGACAACAAAGGAGTCTCCTGAGTCTCATCAGCACTGATAGACACTTAGCACCATCCTAACCTTAATCGAAGGGAGGAAGGGAGAAAGCAGGAAGGAGGAGAGGAAACACGTATGGAGGTCAGGATGGTGAGATGGAAAAGGAACGGAGGTGAGAAGGCAGGAACGGGGGCAGGTGGAGGCAACGCACAAATCGTGAAAGAAGAGGTAGAGGACGAGGAGGATGGGAGGAGTTAGGAGGAGAAGAGAAGGAAGCGGAGATGGTTCAAGGGAAGAGGAGGCGACAGGGATGGAAAGAAGATCGAGTTGGAGGGAAGGTGAGGAGAAGGGATGGGAGGAGGAGAGCTGAGAGGATGGAGAAGGACAGGGAACAAAAGCAGGAAGTGTGGAGGAAGAGTGGGAAAGGAGGGCGGGGAGGAAGGAAAGATGGAGATCACCTCCGTGTTGCTTGAGGCCGACCACCTTCTGGCTCCTGTCAGCAGATGTTCCAGCCCAGGACCACTGGACCACGGTCGGATTTCGCCTCAGAAAGAGGTTGTCACCCGCAGGTTTTCCGCCAGGGATCCGTAGCCCAGAACCACAACCTCTTCGGTCCGGAACCAAGAAGCTGCCCACCGGTCTGCCTGTTGTCCCGCTGGAACACCTGTTCTGTGGGCATCTTCTTCGGCGCAAGGCAGCACTTCCTGTTCGAGGAGTTTGATGTCTTCAAACTTCCCTGCTGCTCGGATAAACAACCCCAGCCCCGTGGTCTGCCAGCCCCGCTGCTCGCACCGTCCTCAGTCTTCTGTGTCTTCAGCTCAGGGCTCAGGGGTCTGAGGCCCCTGGACGCCAAAACAACAGTCCTGCTTTCATCCCTCCACAAAGTTCTGCGCCAGTCGGTGTGTTCTTTGGCAGACTGAAACCTCTTCAGCGCCTCAGTTTTTTCAACAATGGGACTTTGCGGGGGCTTCTTGCCGGTCGCTTGACATCTTCATCACCTTGCAGTTTGCTTTCTGCTGGACTGCATTGGCACACACAAACACAAACACACAATGATGGCGGCTGAGCTGCCGCGCCCGGCGAAGCAGAGTCACTTTGGCCTGCAGACAGGAGGAGCTGGAGAAGGAAACCCCGATAGGAGGGACTCTGAACTGAAATGCCGCAATAAAAGCTGTCATTTTCGTGAAGAAGGATCAGTGGTGGAGGCCCGGCGGGACGCTGACGTGGATCAAGCAGGGAACCTGCTAAGTGAGAAAGCCCCTCGCAAGGTGTGTGGTTGTGTGGGTGACTCACGGAAACCAGTCCTCTCTCCAGGTGGCCGCAACCCCACCGGGGTCCAGTCCGCCCAAGTCCGGATGGCTCATTCCCACGTGAGTTAGTGTTTTCTTACGTTTCACCTCCGAAGCTCTGTCACGGTTGCCGGTCGCTCTCGCCAATTTCAGTGGCGCGTCCAAGAAGTCGGAGAGATGAACGGGCTTCTGGATGATTTAAGGTGCTGTCGGCTCGACCTTGACAAACTGTCCCTCAGCAAGAAGCAGAACCACCGGCGTGTTAAAGTGTTAGCAAAAGCTGGCACCTTTTAATGTCCCCGGCAGAGAATGTGACAGCGTTGTAAAAGCGCCTGAGTGGACGGCGGAGCAGGAAGCTGCCGTAAAGCCTCGGGTCTCGTACCATTTATGGGTTAATTTTTGCCCCTCTATGTTCACTCTGCATTACTGTAAACCCCAGAGCCTTTTCAACGACCCTCAGGAAAGTATGTGTTATTTTTAAGAGCCCAGTGGGCGGATATGTTGTCTGTAAAAAGTGCACATACATTTTATTTCTTCCGGTTTTCGGTTCATCGCCAGCCGCTGCAGATGGGCCTGCGGCTGCCGCCGCCGTCGCTGATGACGGCCTAGCCGAACGGAACAACACTGGGCTGCACGTTGAGTGAAGCCGGGGGAATAATCACATTCTTTTCAGCATTATTTCTTCATGTCATGGAAACAGGATGAAGCGGAGGTGAAAGCTAGTTGATGGCAGGGTTCGGTTTTGTCCTGATTGCCGTGAAAACGCAGCCGAGCGGTCAGACGTGCTGAGGCTGCTCTTTCCCGGAAGGAGCGACCGTGACTTTTACAGCGGAGCCTCTCTCAGTACCGAGAAGCTCTTCCAAGAACTATATAGTCCGTTTTACTGACCGCTGCACCAATGTGGCCGGTTAGCAGTTAGCTTAGCTTCCTTGTCCTGCAGCCGTCGGCGCGGCGTTTCATTCATTCATGCAGCATAAATGGCTGCGCCACGCCACGGCTCTCCCACACCGTCACGGGCAGAAGGCTGAGGAGAAGAACATGAGAAGCTCAGCTCGACTGCTGACAATTACATATCTGCTCAGGATGAGGTGATAGTCGCAGATAATTACTTTTCCTAAAATAACCTAAAGAAAAACTCTAACTGTAAAGTCACTATCAGAATGACCAGCCTGTCAATAATATGTCTGTGGAGGTTCTCAGGCGTCCAGGAGTTGATATATATGGATGGATAGATAGATAGATAGATAGATAGATAGATAGATAGATAGATAGATAGATAGATAGACAGACAGATAGATAGATAGATAGATAGATAGATAGATAGATAGATAGATAGATAGATAGATAGATAGATAGATAGATAGATAGATAGATAGATAGATAGATAGATAGATAGATAGATAGATAGATAGATAGATAGATAGATAGATAGATAGATAGATAGATGGATGGATGGATGATGGACAGCTGTGGTTGTGTGTTTGTCCATTAACAGCTAATAGCGACTCTGTTTCCCCATTATCACTAATGGATCAGACACTCTAGGCAGGCATTTATACACCAATGTATGAGCGTGTACGCACAAACACACACACACACACACACACACACACACACACACACACACACACACACACACACACACACACACACACACACACACACACACACACACACACACACACACACACACAAACACACACACACAAACACACTCACACACACACACACACACACATACACCCACACACACTCTCTCTCTGGAGGGACCATTACTTACTCTGTCATTCCCATGCTGTCAAAATTAGCCATGCAACATAAAAACGCCTCACACGGCTCTCTAAGCGCCTCAGAGGACAGGAAGTGAGGGCGTTCGGACAAACCAGGAAGTGTTTCCAGTGGCAACAAAAGAGCTTCAGGTCTATCCTCCTGTGTGTGTGTGTGTGTGTGTGTGTGTGTGTGTGTGTGTGTGATGTCATGTAGAGGGAATCCAAAGTGTTTTCATTGTGTTTGAAAGTGTTCTCCTCTCTTAGGCTTCTCTTGTTCCACTCGTTCTCCAGCTTCTTCTTCTACCACATCTGCAACGTGTTTGCTTGTTCTTCCATCCATCCATTCTCCACTTGGCTTATTTCTGTCAACATGATCTTCCACCCTGAGGCTCCTGAACGTCTCACAGCGACACTGGACACACTCTGGACCGCACATTAAACATCACACAACGGGAGTGAAGTTAAAGTAAATGGATTTCATTCATTAACTGAGGTTTGGGAGCAGAGGCGCATTCCTCACCTGCACTTCTAATCAACGTTACACACACACACACACACATACAGATAAACCCCATCAATCTGTCCTCAATAACAAGTGGTAATGGTGGTAACCAGTGGAGAATGTGGGACTTCATTGTTTCTGTTCTCCTGAATGGGACTGCGGTAGATAGAATGGATCTGTAAACGGCACTCATTCACTCGGTCATTCATTCATTGCGTGAACAACCTGCTCAAACACAGGGACAAACACG
>CAAKHD010014310.1:0-18147 GCA_901007705.1 Fistularia tabacaria
CAAGTCCTCTCCTACCTGTCTCTCTGATCACATTAGCTGTAGTTGTCCAGTCATCTGGAAGCTCTCCCTGACCACCCACAGCCTTTCTCATCTCCTCCCTGAAAACCATACAACACTCCTCCCCTTTCAGCTTCCACCACTTTGTCCTCTGCTCTTTCTTTGTCCTCTTCATCTTCCTTGTCACCAGAGTCATCCTACAAACCACCATCCTCTGCTGTCTGGCTACACTCTCACCTACCACTACTTTGCAGTCACTGATCTCCTTCAGATGACCTCGTCTATACAAGATGTAGTCTACCTGCGTGCTCCTACCTCCGCTCTTATAGGTTACCCTATGTTCCTGTCTTTTCTGGAAAAAAGGATTCACAACAGCCATTTCCTTCCTTTTTGCAAAGCCTACCACCATCTGTCCCTCTACGTTCCTATCCTGGATACCAAACCTGCCCATCACTTCTTCATCACCTCTATTACCTGCACCAACATGTCCATTGAAGTCTGCACCAATGACCACTCTCTCATTTCTGGGGATCTTCTGCATCACTTCATCTAACTCATTCCAGAACTTCTCCTTCTCCTGTGACTCACATCCCACCTGTGGTTCAGAGCCACTAACAACATTGAGCATCACACCTTCAATTTCTAGCTTCAGACTCATGAGTCTATCTGACATTCTTTTCACCTCCAGAACATTCCTAACAAACTCCTTCAAGATAACTCCTATTCCATTTCTCTTCCTGTATATATATATACAGTATATCCTATATCCAGGATATTATATATATATATATATATATATATATATATACACACCTTCCTCCTCTCCTTCTTCAACCCACAGTAGTCCAATTTCCACTGGTACCCTGTAGGTTATCTGCATCGTTGTTCACCTGGGCCTTGACTGATCCAGTATGAGACTCTTAGGTTCAATTTGCATGTATGTTTTTGGCACAAGTTGTACGCCAGATACCCTCCATGATACGACCCTCTGCATTAATCCGGGCTGAGGACCGGCTCAGAGAGACACAGGCTCGGGCCCCCCAGGCTGCAAAACTCGTGCCAACACTAAATATGCAAATCGAACCTAATATGATATTCATGCCGGATCAGGGTTAACAAAGGGCGCCATTGGTGCCCATGACCTACAGGGTACCCGTGGAATTTTGGCTCCTGTGGGTCGAAGAAGGAGAGGAGGCAGATGGTTTGAGGAAAGACAAGAGTCAAGGTCTGACTTGGTATATGGAGACTATTACAGGAAAAAAAACAGAGTGGGTTGACGCGATAGACTGCAGGTCAAGGAGACCAAGTGGAAAGGTAGCAAGTGTAGAAGCTTAGGAGCAGGTTTTTAGTTGCACTATCATTGTATGAATAGGAAGAGAAAAGAGAAAATGTATGGCTGCAGTGAAAGGGGACATGAAGAAAGTTGATGTGAGAGCAGAGGATACAGAGATTAGGCTTAAACGGAGGAAGTTGATTTGCCTTGGCAACCCCTGAAAGGAGCAGCCATTCATTGCATTAATGTCAGTTATAAGGGAAATGTATTAGACAGACAATCAGCCCTTTTCAAATGTGTTTAAAATGTTAAAAACAGAGGCAGCAATAACTGAAGAAAGTAAGAAAAAAAAAACTTGAGGCTTAACAGACTGATGTCAGTCAATTCTGTCCAGTAGAGGGCAGTATGCATGTTCTGCACTTTGACAACGTAACACTGAACATGCGAAAACGATTCAAAATAATTGCCTCCTGATATTGAGTTCAAACATGAGTCATATTCATGGTGAACCTGTTACTTAAGCTTCAAATTATTTTCTAGGAAATGAAAAGTATTTTACAGCCCTTACAATGCACACGTAGAGGGAGACTCCTCCTTTTCATCAACGTAAAAATAAAAACCTATACTCAATTTCCAGATGTCAAGGTCACTACCTGTTGGGCTTCGTGATGGTCCAGATGGAGGTACATTCGGGGTAGCAGTGACCCTGGCTTCACCATTACCCTCCTCATCATCATCGGGGGAGAAGACATCCATGTCTTCTAGAGGCGTCCATCTGGGGTCCTGCTGGGGGGAGGATGGGGTCGGTTCTAGGGCCTCCAAGGGGACAGAGAGAGGTGGCTCCTGCTGTCCCACTCCGTCACTCCGGCTCTGTCCACCTTCCCCAAGTTCCTTGATCTGCCACACATCACTGCACCACTTCTGACCAAAGACCTTGCCCAAGATCGGGACCCAGTTCTGAGACACAGACAGGACTGGTGGGCGAGCCGGATCTAAGAGGGGAAAAAAATGATCGCCTATTACTCAACATTGGAAAAAAAGCAAAACTTGCACATTATCAAGAAAGCATTCAAAAAACTAAAATGACATCACATGAATATTTGCTAAAAAAGCCCTGATAGACCTGGAAAAAGGTGTCCACAAGTTAGCATGAGCCATAAAAAAAACTGGATTGTACGGCAAAAAAAACAACCTCGAAAAAGAAAAAAATCTACCGACAATTTGACAAAGAACATTGAAATGAACAACACAGAGAGCAAATCAAGTTCAACATCAGGTGACATCAGGCGACAGAGTGAGCACTCACCGTTGGGGACAGCCACCTCTTTGCACACAGTGATATCAGTGATATCCTCCCGGGCATCCTCAGAGCCACTGGGTGATACAGAGTCATTCTCAGAACCCCTCCGCCTTGTCCCCCCGATCCCTCTTTCAGAGCTCTTGCTCAGCTTCTCCTCGAGCAGCTGATGCTCTCGCTCCATCTTTGTGATTTCCAGCAGCAGGTCATCGAAAGAAGCCTCCACAATTTTTGAAAGCTCACACACAGCAAAGTCCAGGACCTGTTCCATTACGGACTTCAACTGGTCTGCAGGAGGGAAAGACACATCCTCGTTATGAAAATGCTCAAAACCAACTTCAAAATCTCTTATTTCAGCTGCTCTGCAAGGGGCAACACCACCACGGGAATTCAAGTACTACCAGTCACCGTGAACATGAGAAAATGAGCAGTGAATGTCACTAATTGTCATTAGTTTGTTCTTAATATGCATTCATTCGTTGCTGAGTGGTGTTGTTCGAGGCGAGCCCCAAGTGAAAGGTGAGTGACAGGGTACATCCTGGATTGATCACCCGATATTTACTATCCATTTTACCACATCTCTACTATCTCCAAATATGAGTTTCCTCCCAAACTTGATATTGCGTAAAATGGGCGGTAAAAAAAAAACAACCCTCATTTGTGAAGCTTGCAAAAAATTCTCTCAAGTAAACCAAATCAATTTACCTGCCAAAAGCAAGACTAACAAATGCACACCTACACGCACTCATCTCTCTAAAATCTCTGACACGCAAATGTTCTGGATTTCAAACAACCAGGCGGGATGGTTACATCACAACAGTAAATGCTTAAACCCTCTGACGTAAAATCATGTGATTTGCAGATGCACAATGACCTAATTCTCTCTTTTAAAGATAGACATACATAAATAAAGAATGGACCCATTATTTCTCTGAAAGAGTCTGTGCGTGTGTGTGTGTGTGTGTGTGTGTGTGTGTGTGTGTACACAGACAGTGACATAGATTTGTCATTTTTTTTCTAATCTATTAATTTATGCGAAATAAAAAATCTTAAACCCCACGATGGAGACGCTCTGGGGTTTAAAGCTGATCAAAGGTGAACAGGACCATGACAGAATCTGCTTGAAGATAAGTTTTTAGTGGGAAAGATAAAATTCAAAGGTCTCAAAGAAACACCTCACATATGCAAAAGCAGTGTGATCTGAGACCGAGCCCCTACTTGCGAGAGCCGTGCTTTATCTGGTAGACTTAAAGCAGAATGTGCTGATGGCATATCACGCAAGTGGAGTGACACACAAGCCACATCTGCTTAAAAACAGTAAGTTATCATGAAATGCCAACAAAGTGCAACACAGCTTTGGGAACTTGTGGTTGGTTGAAGTCAACACCAAATTTGATCAGCACACGCTGTTTGGTTGGCTTTTTTGGCTTGTTTACAGCCACATTAGTCTGGTTGCCATAAATAAAGCGCAGTGTGTGCACGTGTGTGAACATGTCTGACACAGACAAGAGCATATTCTGTATACTACATGTGAAAGGCCTTCTCTTCTCTGCCCAGACGAGAGCATTCATAAGTTGTCTCGGGTTAATACATGAAAGCAGCTCGCAAATCATCAGTCGAGCCAAAAGTGTCCAGATTTCAACTGAAAAAAAAAAAAAAGAAGAATAAAAAAAGAATTAATTATCCATTCAGCTTGGTTTTTTTTTTTCCAATAGTAAACGTTATAACAAAAACTGGAAAATAATACAGCAGTAACTGAACCGAGGTCATGAGCATATGGTCATGAGACAATATGGGGTCTGGCAGCTGGCGGTCAGGGGAGCTTAAAACTTCAGTGGCCCGTTACTGATATTCCAAGGACTCTCTAACCTTAGGTGCCTCCAGAAAAATCCTTGTTCTTCAACTGACACTTTAGAGATGAGGGTCCTGCTTTAGCTAGAGGGTAGCTGTCCACCTTTGTACCAGATCTTGCTCCCTTCCTCGCAATTTGATGACCTTCCCAGCCACAAGAATCGGCCTGTAACCCAGAAGTCAAATGTGCCCCGGTCTTTACCTTTCTGCCACAAACCAAATGGCATGACCCACAAAAATAGTACTATTGTTGGGCAAAAATAAAGAAATATATTTTCCAATCCAATATTCATTTGTTCATTCATTGTGTGCACCCCTTACCAGCCTACCCTAGCTGTCACCTGGCCAGAGGAGGAGTAAACCCCGGACTGCTCACCAGTCAAGCACAGGGCGACGGAGCCACATACAAACGTTCACTCCCTCAGCTACAATTCCTGGCAGGTCTCCCATTAACCTACTGCATGTTTCAGAGTGTTGGAGGACAAGGCACGCAGGGACCTTCTTGCTATAAGGCAGACAGAGTCTGACGAGGAATACTGTGATAGAGAGGATTTCAAACCTATTGGCAGATTATGAGAGCCATGAGAGACTTGCATTATCTGTTGCGACTAATGAGAGCGTTGACATTCCAGATGTTGCTCAGCTGGCCAAATTTATTCATGGCGTCTGAGGCCTCGACCGCCACAGAGTTCCTTGAGCTGGTGCCTACCAAGGCCCCCACAACAGCGGAGGACGTTTTCTGCTCTCTCATTTGTATACCGGACAGAGTCGAAGTCGACTCATCTCACGCTGTCAGCCTGGCTACAGATGGAATGCCATGGTGATTGGAAAGAGAATTGGTGTTGTGACAAAATTCAGAGAGAAAATACAAGCCACAAATGGAGATGTTTTTGTCCCCTTTCCACTGTATTTTGCACAAGCAAAATGTGTCGAAAGTCATTAAAAATGGATCACGTCATGGATGTGGTTGTCCAAATTGCTAATTTCATTCGAGCCAGATGTCTGAATCATGATCAGTTTGACTGCCTCTCAGTAAAAACATTACCCATGGCCTGCTGTTTCTCCCTGAGTGAAGTGGTTTGGCCAAGGTGCTGCGCTGAAGCATTTGCTTTGATCTACCAAAGGAAATCTGACAATTTATTGTGAGGAAGGAAAACCAGTGATGAAATTACAATTTCCAGAATGGCTGCAGGAGCTTGCATTTTTGGTGGATATTACAGAGCACTCTAATAATCTAAAGGAAATGTTACAAGGCCACAAAAAAACTGTCACACCTAATCTGACAGCATACGCATGTTCAAGTTCAAGCTGAGTTTGTGGGGGACACAACTGACCCTGCTCATTCCCCCTGTCTGTGCGAGATGCACCTGACCATCGTTCATGCGGACATGAAACGGAACTAAGAGTTTGAGAAACTGCTTCAGGCATTTTATGAAATGGAGACCAAATTCGCAGTTTTCCATTCGCCCTGCACAGTCAAGGTTTCTGATGTGCCTGTCAACATTCACATTTTATCAGTATCTCTTGCCAGGGTATCCCAATTTAACAGCCCTGGCAGCAACAACTTTGTGCATGTTTGAGAGAACCTACCGTTGTGAACAAGTTCTCTCAGTAAGGTAATGAACAACAAAACAAAACTGCGCTCAAGGCTGACACACAAGTACTTAATACCGAGTACTGCTTAGGACATGATGCCTGATATTGATCCACCAGTACAGGGAAAGAGATGCCAGGGCTCATGAGCAAAAACAAAGCAGTCCAAAGTCGATTAACTCCTGTATAATTCTACTGCAGACATTTTTTGAAAAGAACACATTCTGTAAAAATGATTCGCCGATGTGGTCATAGTTGAGAAATGTGCAATTTATTTTTCATCAACAACTTCAGTACAAATGGCATTGGTTTCGTGCAGTCCGATTTTTCATGCAATACCACTAAACGTATCTGTGTATTTTCTTTGTATGTTTAATGTATGATGTTTAAACACCTACAGGGCAGGTGATCACCTCCTGTCTTATGCATTTAAATGGTTCTAACTTTAGTTTTTGCAATTTGGGGGGTCAACTTTGGCTTTGAGAAGTTTGCACATTTAGAAAATGGAGTTCAAATTATTCGCGAATCTTAACAAGTTCATTTGATTTTCAAAGTGCGATTCTATGCTTCATTTCAAAATACCGGTGAAGTTTTGTGCATGTAATGCACCCACGTAGATGATAACTGAAGCAGACTGCACATATTCTTCCTAAGAAGTCCGATGTACCTATTTTTTTGTGAGAAAGTTTATCAAATATAAAGATTTTCCTGACTTACTTGTATTTCTTTGCATTAAAACAACATGAAAAACACAAACTCATTGTTATTTGTATCAATCAAGTGGTCAGGCCCACTATTTGTTATGTTGTCTGTTCTGTCTTTAGTATCTGTTGTTGCTAGAGGTACTAGATACGAAATGAACAATAGAGATGACAGAATGCATGATTGTTCTTGTGTGCATCTGTCTGATCTGTTGATAAATTCTGACACAAAACCAAATGAAATCGCTGCAACAAACAAGCCTTGCTATGGAAGCATATAATTATCATAATTCAAATTAAAATGCATAAGTAATCCAAACAGCATTTTTATTTCCTGGCTGAATACTCTGCCCTCATGGAAACCGTTGCTCAGTCCGTTTCATTTACATGGAATGGATGCTGATGGCCAGACATCCCCTTTCAGGCACCATCCCATCAAGTTGTAGAAAAGGCGAGCTACAGCGATGTCGCAAATAACGGTATCTGTTAGGGCAGAGTCGTTGGCCAAGCTCTCTAAAATTTGCTCCGGTCTGTCACAGGCATCAGATTCAGAAGTTGTCTGCAATTCTATCTGGTTCCGTGATTGTAAGGTTTGTGTGACAGCATTAGGGAGTGCAACGCTAACACGTATCAGCGATCAGCGACCAGGTAAACAGCGAAGTGCGTGCCCAGACAGGCCACGGAGGACAAGATCAGCCAATGACGTCGCTCTGCTGCAACTCTTAGGATTGCTAATCCAAACTAATTGTTGGTTAGTTTTTTGCAGGGCATGACAAGAAAATGAAAAAGTTGTGTTATTTTCAATTTCTTTTTAATGGTGTTTTAAAAAATGTAGGACCTAAAGAAGGAGATGAAAATGTAGTTTGGATTACTTAGTTGAGTCGAAATATACGGGCACATTCTGACAATGAAAAAGCATTTTTGCTAATACATTTTTATTTCCATTTTGATATTTCTTATTGAAATTTCATAACAATTTGCTGGGGTTCCACTATCACTTAACCTTCATGAGTAGCAACATCAATTTTGCAATTGAAACAGCTGTGCTCATATTGATAATTTCTGGGAAATATTCAATTTGTGAGTTAAATTTTATTTTATGAAAATAAGAGGTACTTTTTTTTTTTTTTCGATAGGCTTGACTCATCAAAGAATGTAGATTTTTTAATGAGTAGGCTTTCTGTTCTTGGGTGCTTTTCTATAATGGATGGTTCTGTCAGGGACACCATTTTGGATCTGGTTAAAGGTCCGCAGATAAGATTATGTTCCCTATAACGATACCTGCCAGCACCTTTTTCACTACATGAAAATAATTTCCTCTATCCGATTGCCTCATTCATCTTCAAAAAATGCAACATTCAGTTTTACGTGGACCTTTATTACTACTCAACACTTCTTACGACTTCAGGAGTTCTAACAACTGCCTAACCAATACTCGATTTTCCACCACATCTGGATCAATCATTTGAATCAGTGACAATCAGACTCAGAACCTCTCAGTGGATACAATAACAGGACTATTTGTGTACTGGAGAGAAACCACAAACCAGTAAGCAAAGTCTTTATAATCTAAGAAACTCAATAGACAATTTTATAATAGCCAGAATCGGACCATCTATGGTCTAGCACCACATCTCAGATGGAAACAAATAGAATCGAAATCCTTGCCCTATTTACACTAATTGAAACCTTGTCACTAAATGACACAAATAACCCACCCCGGAAAAAATGTTTTGGGGTAAGAGTTAAACTTATCATTCTCTACTGGAAATATAGGATCTGTTCAGAAGAGGTCTGGATTGAGCAGACGACAGACGTTCCTCCAATGACTTGATGGTATCGAGGACAAATGACATTGGGTCTAGGACCTCTTTTTTTAATTGTTTAAGAAGTCTGACAGGCCTGGAACTCAGAGAGCGGGAGATTTCATCTGTAAAACACCCTTCGAGCCTCTGTGCTCATCACTGAGGAAAATATCGAAGTGAAATGGAGGACAAAGGCTCTAAAGATATTTTGGGAAAAAATAAATATTCATTGCAGATGTCCTAAATTTGTGTCCGGGTACAAAACATGTTCTAGTCTTTGTACAGCAACGCGTTAAGAAAACGTTAATATCAAAACAGGTTCTTTTGTAAAACTAAACATGAGAGAGCCGGCACAGCTATATTTCTGTTGGTCTCATCAAGGATAACGAGTACAATCTCTGCAATAGTGACTTTGATAAGCACCGAATTCAGTAGTTATTAGCTGCTAAACATTTATCAGCATTTCTATGAATCCAGTGAGGAACAGAGTGAGTGGTAAACACATCAGTCGACAAATCTAAAGGCTTCGCTCGTCAGCTTATTTTAATCACAAATACTAACAAACCCCAGTAACTCCTGCTGCTTGCCACCCTTTGTTCCTTGGCACATGGACAGACCGGGGAGACAGTAGCCTCGATTAATGAGCCCCAAAAGCACCATAACCCTTGACCTGACTCTGTCTGGTTGCAGCCTTATTGTCTAAGGGCTTCAGCTGGACGTGTAGAGACGTTGGAATTCAAACAAATGTTTTTCAGAAAACAGCTACAGTAAAACTCCGCTCAACTCTGGGAAATTGTGAGGGATGTGGTGCATTGCTGTCATCACCTGTCCTTCAACCCTATCGGGCCTGGATCATGGCCTACTTTCGCCTTCACGATGATGCACGGAGGAGAAAGCTTTGCGTGTCAGATGCGTGTTTACATTGGAGTGTGCAGATTTGCGCATGCATGCGTGAGAGCCACGGCATCCTGACATCAGCCCATGTCGCTGGCTAGAGAGAAGCGCTGCTGCAGCTCCAACACAGATATAACAGATGTGGCAGATGGGTCATTTTATTCCTGTTTTTTTGTTGCCACGGCTAAATGCTTGGCATTGATGGATAATACTTAAATCACGATATCCATAAATTTTCTTTTGATTCTGAGGAATCATTATATCTGCAGGATCTACATTCAAATCATATCAATTAAAAGTAGTGTCTGAAACACATTCGACATTTTACAAGTAACGTCAAAAAGGATTTCTTAAAAAAACTATAGTTATTGCTTTTTATTTAGTGAACAAATTTATTTAAATAAACATATTTTTCATTCTAAGATCATTTACTTCTCAAGTTCTTGACATTTTACATTTTGTATGGTTTCTTGCTCATTTCTAAAGGAAAATGACATTTAAACAGCAGTGTTTTGCTATCATTTAAAAAAAATTGTAAAAACCATTGACTAAATTTGCACCATATCTGCTTTATATTAAATCAGATGAGGTGAAAAATCATCCAAGTCAGAAATTCAAGTCCAAGTGCCACAGAAAAATTTTGATAGGAACATAGATGACCAGGAAAAAAAGCCTCATTTAGTACTTTTGCTTTTCATTTGTACGAGCACAATATTCCTTTTAATTTGTGCTGTCAAATAACAGTATTGAGTTATGGAATTATAGTGTGTGTGTGTGTGTATGTATATATTTATATATGCGTGCACACACACACACACACACACACACACACACACACACACACACACACACACACACACACACACACACACACACACACACACACACACACACACACACACACACACACACACACACACACACACACAAAACCTGGGAGAAGTGTATGTAAAAGGTCACTGCTTAGAATATATCCACAGTCTGGTGTCTTTTTACCACCGCCTGCTGACATGGAGAGATATTTTTTCTTAAAACACAAGCAGAGCTCTCATTCTGGTTTATTGTTGGCCAAGGTCTCTGTTTTTTGCACAGATTCAAGCAGAGCGATGCCTTCACTGGCCCCAATTCCAAAACCTGTGTTTACCTGGCTGTATCCGCTTTCTATGTAATAGGAGTCCAGTAAGATTGCATTAACTTTAGTGCAATGACAGTCTTTGTATACTTGACGGACTTATAACCTGAAGATTGAAAGAGCACTTGTTGGGACAAAATGTTATCAAATAGAGGGCAATTGTAGCAAGGCAAGTCATGAAATGTTCTTCACTTAACGTTTCCAATTATTTCTAAACTGACAGATCGCTTTCATCTTGTTTCGATCCTTTTCAACTGAAAATTTCGTCTCAGTCTAAGTATGAACAACTAAATTGTGTGACCGGAAAACAGGACAATTACTCTACCAGTGTACGGAATGGTAACTGATTGGCCGGCCAAGCATAGGGGACATTTATTTGTTTAATGCAGGGGTGCTCAATGCGTCGATCGCGATCTGCCTGTCGATCGCAAAGGTAGTATTGGTAGATGGCATCACATTAAAAAAATGGACGTCAGCCTATCATCCGGCCCATCACTTGATTGACATACAGGGCAGCCAGTCAGATGACAGCTGGATTTTTCTGACAGTCAGGTCACCGCGCATGAGCAAACAACGGCGCTACGTGCAGCGAAACCAACAAGCTAATCAGCGAGTTACCTCCAATTTGAAGCCCTCGCTTTTTTGATCTACCCGGTAGATCGTTTTGACTTGGTCACTTTATCAGTGGCTCGCATGCTGAAAAAGTGTGAGCACCCCTGGTTTAATATATAAATACAAACCTCTGTAAACTACAGATTAACTCAGTTTGAAATTAACTCCAGGTGCTAAAAGGTTAACCAGCTGCATCATTCAGATAAAATGTGAGCAAAAACAGCCAGTCAGGTGTTAATTATCATTATCAACACTAAAGGGCACTATAGAGCCACAGAGCAACACTTGCAATCACAATTATGACTTCACAGGGACGAAGCCAATCCTTGTTGAGATCTGACGTGAAGGGAAAACAATTCGCTCCACATCCCGAATGATTTTTTCATCAAACTTTTTTAAAAAAGTAGCCTCGTGATTGGTTTGATTTAGAGTCGCTTCACCCTGCTGAGTAAACCGCAACCAATCACATCATGTGGAGTAGGTTTAATACGAGGATCAGCAAATTGCAAATGCATCTAAAAATTCAGACTGCTGTATCTAGTATTTCTAGACATATTTCTCGTGTCAGAGACACAAGACTTCTGCCACGTCTCAAGTGGATTGAGGGATCTGGACAATCTAATAATCATTTTTATTTTATCTGTTGGAATTTTCTCAGTCTTGCACTCCATCCCACTGGGTGTTTGTTGTATTAGTGACAGCATTTGAAGGCAACATTTTCTCTGTTGGCTTTCGACATCACACATTACTTTAGCCTAGTTGTTGCAGGACACATTGTGTCTGATTGGTTGTAGTTTGGGCAGTTGTAGCAAAAAATTAAAGCGTTCCTTTGCTTTGATAGGACTTGATAGCTCACATGTTGAAGAAGAAAAAGAGCTTTTCTTGGTCCTGATACATTCAAGGGTAAACGGTGAATTTCAATAATTTCTCAAAGCATACGGCAAAAATTGCCATCATTCAATTTTTTTGCAGTTCATCAATCTCTTAGTTTGAGTGAATAGGTGGAGCCCCACGTTAGCTAGTCAAGCCTGTTGGATTTATCCTGCAAACAAATCTCTCCAGTTTTAAAACAGGTTAAATCACTGTCAAGAATCAGTCCAAATAATTATCAAAAGATTTTTTTTATAACTGTTTCACCCTCAGCTGGTGTTTGAAACATTTTACCAATCTACAGCGGGAGAAAAAAAACACAAATATCAAACGATACATCAGTTAATAGTTATTAGAGTGATTTCCATGAGCAACAATATGTGCGGTAACTTCTGATAGTCATGTTGTGTTCTATCGTGTTGCAGATTTTTATTTATGAATTTGTATAAATGAAAGACACCATTACACAACGGAGAGCGATTTGCCTTGCATTTGCTCTCGTCTAACATTTGTCTAAAGTACAAACATTGAGTTTGAACGGCGTCAAAGAACTGGAGTCGTTATGAGTTCCAATAATTCACATTATTCTCGAGTCGAGAGCAGCTAAAGACGAGCTGATGTTCATCTCCAGCCCTCTGAAGTCATCACCGAGACGTGCCAAATAAGCTCATAACCTTGTGGATCCAACTGTTGTTGAGGCTTCCTCAACTAACCTGCGCTGCCACTTCCACGTTAACCTGCTCGTTAAAAAAAAAAAAAGGGTCAACTTGAAAGGCGCGTTGTGGCGTGACATCCACTCCACTAGGCCCACGGAGATCCGATGGTCCCTTTCACGATTGTGCGATTCCGAAGTTGCCCCCCTGCCGTTGCTTCGTGCCTCGGCGGCCCGGGGGCTCTCGGAGCGGCTCGACGTGCCAGGAAATCCCGCTTCCACTGAGCAGCCCTCGCGTTCTCCATTGCCCGCTGACGCTCGTAAACCCAGAAAATCGGCCTCAGAGTTACGCAATGGAGCGTTGCGTGCTGCCGAGGAAGACGGAGGGGGGAGTGCCCGGGCGGCTGTTTGTTTGCGTGTCTGTTGTGCGTTAACGTGTGTGTTGTATAACGGCTGCCTACCCACGAGTCGCCCCCGTTGCTCCAGGCGGCGTGTGTCCGTGGAGAGGCCGGGCTCGGTCCCCTGCCCTCCGCGGGCGTACGCCTGAAGCTGCGCCGGCTCTGGCTTTGTCCTGCCGTTGTCCGCCCTCTCTTCGCACGCCAGCTTGCAAGATTTTGACTTACCGGCCGCCGCGGAGCTGCCGCCGTCCGCGGAGGAGCTGCCATTAGCTCGGCTTTCCCACGACTGCAGCTGTAGCCGGAGGCGGCTGTTTTCCTGCTCCTTCACGGCCGTCTCCAGGAGCAGGGTGTTCAGACTGGAGCCCACGGTCTTGCTTATTTCCTGAACGGCGAGCTGAACTACTTGCTCCAGCACGGACTCCAGCTGGCCCTGGAAAAACGAGATATACACGGCGCCGTTCATGTTTCGCTCATTATTGTCAGCCCGAGCCCCGCGCCCAGGCCTTGCCGAGCCCTCGCTCCCCAGTCGGACAGCTAGGCGATCGTCGCCCCCCCGGGTCGCTCGGTCGAGGCGGCCGGTGTTCGGTTCGCCCTCTCCGGCTGCGGCTGCTCTGCGCCTCGGCGGAGCGCGCGTGTTCAGCCCACCGGAGGCTGCCGGAAGTCACCGAGTAGAGGCGCACGTGGATTTTCCCGCCCACATGTCTTCGTCCGCGCGCCTCGAGCACGCTCGCGCTCCTCGCAGGCTCACGCGCCATTTTGGTTTTTTACAGAATAAAATCCCCGGATGTCAGAGGCGTGTTTTTGTCCGAAAACACCTGGAAAACTACACTTTTCCCCGCACTTTCCCTCAGAGCAGCGTGCGAAAGTTAGTGCCCTCTGAAAAGATCCCTCCCGAGTGCGCATTTGATCTTTGATGCTCCTGATTTCTTGGATTTTTTTCACATTTCAATTTGATTTATTCCTTGACAGCGAGCGTTCACTCGTTCTTGGACAAACTTCCCCTGGCTTCGTCCTGCTTTTCACGTTTAAACAAACCCTGTGTCGTTGCCATTTCTGTTGAGAACATCGGCTCCACGCCAGCCTTCGCAAGGCTAAATAACAGTGTCGTGAGCATTATTATTTTTGCCAACATTTAATGATGCACTTAATGTCATTTCAAACGGCAACCCTAATGCACAAAGGAGTCCTCCACAAAGAAATGTTTCATCTTAATTTAGAGTTGGAACTTTTTCATTTCTGAAAATGATCAGTATTGTGATATTTGCCGATATTCAACCGATGCAAATCATTGTCTGAAAATGTTCAAAAGAATACTGCGAACATTCTGGTGATTTCTGTTAACGTGTTGCCAAGACAAGCACGCTCACAAGAAGGAACCGCAAAGACATTCATATCAATAAGAGACAAAAGCAGGATCTTGACAGTTATTAAAATGATTGCTGTTTAATGAAGGATTTTCTTGTGTCTTTTGTAATTTTCTCATTTTTTTTCAATTTTGCATGATTCTTGTGTATAGGCTTATTTAATCATTTGATTTTTTTTAAATTATTATTCAAGGCACATGTTGGCATCAAGGGCCCTTTCTTAAAACAAATATTTAAATAAATGACTAAATCAACCCACAAACAACCGAGTCCGTGTCTCCTTCGATGTGTTAGTTGTTTCAGACTCAGAACAGGCGTTACGGACCCGACATGTCCGTATGACAGAGCTTTGAATTTTAAATGAGGTGGTCTCTTTCTCCGTTGGGCCTAAGTCATACAAACACGGTAAGTGACTCTTACGTAACTACATGAAAACACCACAGCAACCGCCGCTGACCCCTGTGACTCACCGTCCATTCACATTTCAATTTGTACAATGTTTTTAACCACCCTACGACAAACCAGTACTATCGATAAATCCGTCCAATTGCCTACTTGCTTTAACATAACCCTATATCCTGTGACTAGCACACTAATTACAGATTGAAGTCACCAGCTCACCAACAAAATAATTACCATTATTTGCCGCTACCATCAGTAGCGGAAAACAATGTAAAATAAATGAGCATTACTAAATCATTCTGAAAGTTTTCAATATAACGTCATCCTATTCTACAAAGACTTCTTATTCTGCAAAACCAGAAATGTTGAGGGGAGACGTGATGTACTCGTATAATCTGTGTCCTTTGGGATTTCCATTAGCCTTGACCAGAGGGCTCTGCGCCTCCATAATGATTCCCACTCGGTACAAATGCCCACCTGTGAGCGGATTGTGCTCAATAGAGGCCTTTGTTTCTGGATTTTTTTTTCATTCATTGAATCAACAAAAAGAAAGACACTGCTACATCTTAGCACGCATAACTTACGGGTGAGTCTCTAAAGTTTAATGGGAAGTGTATTCATTTTATGTTATATCTAACTGTGTTACTGCTGCATATTTTGTAGTTGCTGTTATTTTTTATTTTGCATTCTGCTGCAACTGTTTTATTGTATTATCATTATCATTTCTTTCCCTCGTGTTTCTTTTTTTTTTTTTTTTCCAGTTTCTCTAAAATCTCCAAATTCTCTAAAACCTTTCTAATGTAAACTACTGCGTGTGCGTGCGAGTATGCGCTCGTATTTAACTACCCGAGCACCGATGTTTGCACGACACAGTTTCATAAAGGAGCGGCTCTGTGGTTGTTTTGATCCGAACTCAGCGTTCTAACACGGCAGCGTGACAGCGCGTCGGTGGGGGGAGGGGCGGCGAAGCCCCGCTTTGTGTCTGCAGAGGCGACGCTCCCTCTGATTGAGCGCATGCCGCAGCACCGAGACACTCCCCCTAAAAAAAACTGCGCGTTTTCCGAGTGAATTACGGTAAAACCGACCCAGACCATGACGTCAGACGAGGGCGGAGACGGCAGCATGGTCGCTCTTTGTTGAGAGCCCCGAGGAGGAGGCCGAACCGAGCGGCACCTGGCTGGGACGCACACCCTCTCCTCCCGGGGCTCTCCGGGGGGGACCTTGCCGGCGGCCGGGTGTTATGTCCTCTGACTTGCTGATGTTTTTTTTTTTTTTTTGTAAAAGCACTTCCGTTTTCATCGTAATGGTGTGAATGTCGAGATGTTATGTCACCAGTGTGTGCAGACAGTGAGGAAGTGACCGGCCGTCGTTTCCTTCTTGCTTTGCACAGTCAGGGAAAACGGGGGAAACTCGCTTACACCTCAGCTTGTGAAAGCGGCACAAAACAAATGTCTGTGCAGATTTTTTTTCGGAGCGAAAAACTCAAAAATTGTATGAAATGTCACAAACAATATTTGCTTGGACTTCCTAACGTTTCCCTTTGTGCGATCATCAGACTCGGTGAACGTCTACGTTCGTTATCAGATCTTTGAGGTTCGATCCCACTAAGCCATTAAGTTTGCTTGGAAGGTTTCATTAACATGTAGAAGACCTCCTCATAAAAAAATAAAAATAAACAAAATAAAATAATCGTGAAGAATAGATTTTTTTCAGACAACGTGTTTTTTTTTCTTTTCTAGATTTCACATGTTCGATTAAAATCCAAGGAGGCTACTGGCTGAATTAAGGTCATAGTCACCGCATAACCTGCTGGTAGCTCTATAACCATTCATGATTTTTTACATAAAATTTAACCTACATAAATTTAGATCTAGTTAGATTTACCCAGTGTAGAGCAACTGATAGTAAAGTTAGTGTTTCGTAGCACTGTCAAGGGATTAGCGCTGTCCTTCGCACAAAAAGTAGTTTGATATCCTGAGGCTCCTCCTTATTCGTATGATCCTTGGCAAGTACAAAGGCTCGCCGGACTTACAATGCAACTTTGATTTTCAATCAGTTGGATTCATTTACCACTCTTATTTTTGCCCCAAGTATCACCTGTTATTGAGAGGTTCGAGAAGGGACAAGAAGAGCTCAGACTTAAAGACTACAGAAAGGTCGACAACATTCAGGGGGAGCTCTGTGTACAGCAGCCGTTCCTTCACGTTTAAAGGAATCAGCTGAGGTGGTGAAGGTATCAGGTACAGAGTTTCCTGGACCCCAGGCGAAAGAGGCGTTCCGCTCAGTCCACGTGACAATAGGCCACACTTGGATATCCCGGGGGTTTATATAAATCATCTGGGTTGGAAATGCCCACGGGTCCCCTGCAATAGTGAGGACCAGAAAGCCTGGGTCTGCCTGAACAGGCTGTTGCTACAGTCTGCTGCCACTGTAACCCAACCGCAGATGATACAGATGAAAATGGATGAATGAGAAGATGTACTCTACTTAGTGTGGCTAATCATTACTAAGGTAAATGGAAAGCTCTCCAATTGAAGAGGGGTCGGCAGACCACATCCATCAAGAATGTACAAAGATCCTGAACTACTGTTTCTCATTTAGCCCCAACTTTATAGGTTAGTTGTAAATTATCCTTTTTTTTTTTTTTACATAATAGCAAATCAGAGACATCTTTAATTTGTATTCAACCAGGCCAAATACTGGGTCAGTTTCAAAAGATCCTGTGACACATCTGTAACTGTAAAATGACAGAGCAAAATGGCTGTTCAACTTTTATTTATGCAAGCTTTAAAATGATTCAGTGTCTGATTTAGTCTGTACGCTCATTCTGTAGGATGTTGGAATGGCTGTACTGATGTTCTGGGTAATCCTCACATGAAGGACCAACATAATAATTTGGGGCATCAGTATAATGAGGGCATATTTGTTTAGCCACACAACTCAAGTTTGATTTATAATGTAAGAGGGTGAAGTGAAATAAATGAGTTGTGTTCAAATAAACCTCAACAGAGATCAACTGGTGTGTTTAAATGGCATGTGTGTTTAAGCTTGTTTATATGTTAATGTATTTCTTTGCTTATGTTGCTATTCCCACCCACTCAGGCTTGTGTGTATTTCCCCAGAGAAGGGCAAGGTCTGGTGGATGCAATGTGTGAGTATATGTGTGTGTGTGTGTGTGTGTGTGTGTGTGTGTGTGTGTGTGTGTGTGTGTGTGTGTGTGTGTGTGTGTGTGTGTGTGTGTGTGTAAGACGTGGAGAGTGAGAGCAAGAGTTTGGGTGCCATACAGAGACATTATTGTCTCCACAT
>CAAKHD010014311.1:4262-23756 GCA_901007705.1 Fistularia tabacaria
GGACGGGATGTGGTCTCGGTGTCGCCGCCGATAGGAGTGTTGGCAGATGACATCTTTTGGACATTTACCCCATTTATCTTTCCGGCTCCCTTCCGCGCTGATGCTCGCCGTGTCTCTACCGCTCTCAGTGTGTGTGTCTTTGTGTGTGTGTGTGTGTGTGTGTGTGTGTGTGTGTGTGTGTGTGTGTGTGTGCGCGTGTGTGTGTGTGTGTTCTGGTGGTTAGCCGTGATGCGTTTCATGAGTGACTCTCCGACCAGAGGATCGTCAGAACAGGAAATCATCTGCACTTTCCTCAAGGTGATCATGCACACACGTGTCCCCACACACACACACACACACACACACACACACACACACACACACACACACACACACACACACACACACACCCTTATCGTGTGTGTGTGTGTGTGTGTCAGCTGATAGGCGAGTTCACCTTGATGAGGGACGAGGCTTACTGCCAGGTCATCAAGCAGCTCACCGCAAACACCAGCTCCAAACCGTAAGTCCTGCCGCCCGTGACTTCCTTCACACACACGTGTGTGTGTGTGTGTGTGTGTGTCCCCCACACACACACACACACGCCGCTGACCGTGCACGCCGGTGTCTCCCAGCGACAGCGTCCAGCGCGGCTGGAGGCTTCTCTACATCCTGACGGCCTACCACCGCTGCTCGGAGGTCCTGAAGCCCTTCCTGCTGAGGTTCCTGCGGCAGGCCTCCTGCAGCGCCGGCGCTCCGTTCCAGGGTAGGCCCGCCACCGCCAGGACGTCCCTGGTTGGAGTCACGCAGGGTTCCTCTTGCTGTGGAGTCTCCATGTTCTCCCCGTGTCTGCGTGGGGTTCCTCAGGGTTCCTCAGGGTTCCTCCCGCAGTCCAAACACGTGCAGGAGGTGCCAGACAGTTGCATATCCGTAGATTACGTGTGAATGAGTGGGAGAATGGTTGCGGGTCTCTATATGTGGCCCTGTGATTGGTCCAGGGCGAGCCCCGCCTCTCGTCCAATCACAGCTGTGATTGGACGGTGACCCTCCATGATGATTAGCGGTGATTATGATTGATTATTATTATTGATTATTATTATTATGATATGATTATGAATGAATCTATATCTTGATCGTTCGTTTCATTGCGTGCACGCTGAAGGTATTCCAGGTGTCGTCGCCATCATCTGACATCTTCTCGCCTCAGGTATCGCCAAAGCCTGCGAGAACAACCTGAAGAAGACGTTCCAATATGGCGGCCGCGTCGTTCCACCGAACGGCATGGAGCTGAAGGCCATGATGGTACGTTCACGCTTGTGTGTGTCCTCCTCAGCGGAGGAGGAGGAGAATTCAGGTACGTTGGGTCCATTGGGGTGAAGCAAAGATGGCAGAATAAAGACGGGTGAGTGTGGAGAAGATCCAGAGGAGGAGGAGGAACCTGCTGACTCACAAGCAGCATCAAGATGAGGAGAAGGTCCTGCAGGCATCTTCAGACATGGGAGAACATGGACGCCGTGGGCTTCAGAGCTGCTAGAACCCTCTTTGGGAGCAGCTTCATAAATAACTGTCACCTTTGAGTTGCATCGAGATGTTGTTTGAAGCGTGATGACCTTCAGTGAGAAGGTCAGTGGCGTGGCAGCAGTATCCAGCAGCACTCATCAATCTTCTTCCTCCTTGGGGCCAGAGCCGATCATCTGCCTCCATCTAACCCTCTCCTCAGCCTGTCCTCTGTCCCTCCATCCGTGAACCTCCTCTCTGGTCTTCATCGTCAGCGTCCTTCTCCCCAGACCTTCTCCCTCCCTCCTCTGTCCACGTCTAAACCATCTCAGTATGATTTCATCTCCAGAACATCTACCCTGTGCTGTCCCTCTGATGGACTCCATCCTCCTCATCTTCATCTCTCCTGTCTTCTCCTCAGTGTCTCCAAACCAGACACCATGCCTGCTCTGACCTCCATCTTCTCAATCTTTTCTCCTTGACACGTTTCTCCACCTCTTCTCCACTTAGCGATATTATTTATCAGTACGGTTTTAAAACATCTTCAAAAGTTCAACTCCAGGACCAAGATGATTTATCTGAGGCGGAGATGAAGATGTGGAGGTTCTCTTTGGGAGTGACCAGGATGGAGAGGATCAGGAATGACATGGTAGATGTTTTGGAGAGAAGGTCAGAGATGCTTGGGTCATGGACAGAGGAGGGAGAGTGGAGATATTGGTAGACGGATGCTGGAACTGGAGATCAAGATGAAGACCAGAGAGAAGATGTATGGAGGTAGTGAGAGAGGAGATGAAGAGAGGAGATGGAGAAGGTGGATCGGCTGTGGAGACTCTGGAGGGAAAAGCCCAAAGGAGAAGAAGAAGAAGAAGATCTGATGATCAGAATGGACTTCCGTCTGGTGTGAAACTAGTTAAACGTCAAATGTTCCTCAGCCTGAGCATCTCAGCTCCATGATTGTCATGGTTGTCCCTCAAAATGTGACCAGCTTTGACATTCTTATGTTCTCTTCGGTGAGGAAACGGCAGCGTCGAGTCTGAAGATCGGAGTGAAGTCGGGAAAAAACCATGACTGGACCAAGATGGCCGCCTGCGGCGTGCGTTTATGCTCGGCAGCAGTCAATGTGAATGTGTGCTTTCGCTCCCTCAGGCGGGACGGAGCTCGAAACGTCAGCTGATCCTCCTTCCCGGGGGCCTCGAACGCCACGTGAAAATCAAAACGTGCTCCGTGAGTGCCCGCCGCCGCCCGCCGCCCGCCGCCACCGCCGAGATTTTCTCACGCCCGCCGATGCGCTCCTTCCCAGGTGTCCCTCGAGGTGATCGAGGAACTGTGCTACGAGATGGGGCAGCACCGGCTGGAAGCCATGGAGGAGTACTCCATCTTCCTGGTCACCAACAGAGGTGGGCCTCGACCCGGCTGGTCCCGTGGCCGGTCCCCGCTGGCGTTTTGCTCCTGACTGCGGGAGGTGTGTGTCCCGTGTCTCTGCAGGGCAGAGCGTGCGTCCTCTGAACAAACACGAGTACGTCCTGGACATCGCGACGGAGGCCGAGGTCGCCGACGCCGACTACGGCTTCTGGTTCAGACGCGTGGTCTGGACGCGGCCGCTCGGATTCCAGAACGAGCTGTGTGTCGCCATGCTCTACAACCAGGTGGGGAGCGCGATTTCCCGCCAGCCGCCGATTTTTGCAGCTAACCGCGCGCCCGGGTTTTTGACAGATCCTGCCGGACTACCGCAAAGGCCTGCTCAACGTGCTCCCGGACGGGAAGGTCAGCGACCAGCAGTTCCACCAGATCTCCAAGCTCTCGGCTCTGCAGCACAGGGCCCAAGACGCCGCCTTCATCCCCAGCATGTGAGGAAACCCGTGGTTTCGGCCGCCGCTTTCCGTCCTCCTCAAGCTCCCCTTGACAGCGCGGCGTCCAGAAGAATTCCCGAGCAGCTCGTCCTTCTGAGCTTCGTCCGCGGAGCCGAACGGGAGGGAATCACTTTTTCGCTCAGATTTATTCACCGCTCCTCTAAATTGCAGCGCGGCTGCGGGGGGACGAAGTGGATTCAACACACACATACACCTACACACACCTTAACAGCACATCAAGATAAACCCGGCAGAGCTGCACAGGAAGTTGCCGGGGGGATTTAGATCCGCAGTCACGGGGGTTCAAATGGCAAGACTCTCTTATCTCCCCCCGACCGGTATCGCTCCCCTCCACCTCCTCCTCCTCCCGACGGCACAACAGAGCAGCTCGTGAGAAATCATCTTGAGAGATGTTGCGCCGAGGCGGACTTTTCTGTTTATCTTGGATTCCGTCTCTTCCGCCGCCCTCCCGCAGACACGAGCTGTCAGGGTACATCGCCGCCGCGCTGTTCAAGAGGCAGCCGCCGCAGCAGTGGGTTGCCATGGTGACGCAGCACATGCAGCAAGTGCAGACCCTCAGCCCGCACCAGGCCAGGGCGCAGTTTCTAGGTAGGAGGACGCACACCGGCCGCCGCGGACTTGTCAGGTCGTCTGGATGCGTACGAGCTGTCCCGCGCCGGCTGCTCGCTGGATAGTTTCGGTTTTGAAATGAGTCACGGGAGAAATTCGAACTTCCATCAAACCATCTCAGCCGCGGGCACGGTTGCACCTGTCTCACGCGGTCGTCACAAGCACATTTAACGTGTTGCCAAAACACATCAAACTATCGGCGGTGTACGTGTGGCGCGGGGACACGCGGTCACGACGTCGGTACGAAACACGGCGACCTGAATGTGACTTCTTGCCCTTTTATCCGGCGCTGGAAAGGAAGCCGCCGTGATACGAAACCTCGTGTTTCCCGTAACGCCGCTCAAAGATATCTTGTAACCGCCCCTCGCGCGGAGACGCAACACTTTATTTTTGTCCAAACTCCTTGCGAGACCAGGAAACATGAAGCAGCAGCTGATGTGAGTTGTTTGTTTTTTTTTACGCCCCCGTGACAAGGCAACTTTGTTAATGTCAGGGTTGTTCGCTATGTGTGGCGTTCTGTGCACTCCTCAGGCCTGGTCAGTGCGTTCCCCATGTTCGGCTCCTCGTTCTTCTACGTCCAGAGCAGCAGCTCCGCCGCCCACGACGCCCCCTGTATTGTCGCCGTCAATCAAAACGGTCTCCACTTCCTGCACAAGAATACACATGTAAAGACGCATTCGGGCTAAAAAACATCAGCCAACGCTGGCGGTGGCAGAGGTGTAGTAAAGTAGAGATGTTTGGGCTCTGTGGCGCAGGAGCTGATGTCAGTGGTCCCCCTGGTGGAGGTTCAGTCCAGCCGCACCCAAAGACCCACTGCCGGAAGCAGCTATCCGTACGTGGACCTCACCTTGGGTGACATGAACACGCAGCGGGTCATCCAGCTGCAGCTCGAGCAGGTATTACGCAAATGCGCACGTGACGGTCGCCGTCCGGGCCGCCGCGCTCTCTCCCTCCTCATGCTGCCCGCCGTGCGTCTGCAGGGCCTGGAGCTTTGTCGAGTCATCGCCATGCAGGTGGAAAACATGATGCTGGTGCGGGAGAAGAGGCTCACCCTGCCCCCCAGCGAAATCACCATGTTGTAGGCGGTCAGCCTTTTGCACGAACACACTGAGACGATAAGCTACACAGCGACAGCCTACCTCTTCTCTGATCGATGCACGCTTGCGCCGCAACCGCAGGCCTGAAGTCAGTCAACATGCAAAGGTGGGTTCTTCAGGTCAGCTCCGTGGAGAAAACAGATTCAACTTTACACCTATTTTATCTGTACTGGAGCTGCTATTGGGCAGCGAAGAGGCTTCCCTTTTATTTTGTTTTTTTGTTGTTTTTTTAAGCAGATGTGTTTTGTTTTTTTTTATTATTTTTTATTTATACAGTGAATCAGGGTGACAGTTCACATTCACCATTTTCAACCGCTTCATTTTGTAAAAATATTTTATCAAAATAAAGTCAGTGGAAAACGTTTTTGTTTTGTTTTGTTTTGTTTCAAAGGGCTGTAATGACAGTGAGTTGCGGTCAGGGGAGGTGTCGTCATGAAAAAACAAATAATGCTAAAAAATACATTTGTAAATATTTGTCCACTGATCTGTGACAGAAATTTTATTCTTGGTTGATTCCAATGATTTTTATTGTCAGTATGGCTGAATTTGTGTATTTTCCTGTTCCTATATGGTGGAAAGACGCTAAGTGAGGCAGCGACCAGCTGAGCCTCCACTCCGATTGCGCAATCCATCACAAACTGGGTTGAGACAGCCAGTCGATTGTGTGCAAGCATTGTCTGCGTGGTGGTTCCTCAAGGTTCCTCCCACAGTCCAAAAAGCATGCAGGAGGTTGACTGGAGACCCCGGGACTGTCCAGACGTGTGGGAGAGCGGGCGAAGCAGCTAGTCTTCATGGAACGACTGAAAGCGCCTGGCTGAGAAAAAAAAGTAAAGGTTAAAAGTTTGCCTCTTCCCCCAGGTGGTCTGAATCATGTATGAAGTGCCTCCCGCAAGCATTACGAGCGCCCCCAGCAACCCCCCACCTCCCACCTACTTGCCCTCTTTCATTTTGAAACTCAACTATTGCCTCCGGCAGTTAAATGCAATTGAATAACTTTATTTATTTATTTAGGTATTTTATAACTTTAACACCGGATACTTGTCACTGCGCTCGACTGAAGGGGATTTTTTTTTTCACTGTGTGCAAATACAAGAAATAGAAAATAAAACTCTATCTTTGCAAGAAATAAAACTCTATCTTTGCAAGAAATAAATCTATCAGTTAAACCGTCTAAATGTATCTTTGCAGATCTAAATGATTTGTGGTCTGGGAGCAAAGACCCCTCTCTGTTCCAGACCCGAAAAGCAATGACCCGTCTCATACTTTGAACGGCGCCATTGAGCAAAACCAATGAATTGCAAATATCTTTGCAGGTAAAACATTTTGGAACTTGCACTGTCAACATAACTCAAGCAAAAAAATACAATTTGGGAGCCAAAGATCTTATACTAGCAATGAAAGGCTTTTGATTTTCAAACCAACCAGTTGCAAATCAGACGTGTTCATATTGAGATTATATATTTGTATTAGAAAGGTATTGAACTTCCTCCTATTCTATTTTGGGTTATCGGTGCTCCTGTTATATATCGATAGCGTCAACATTGCTCTGTTTTACTGCACAATAAAACCACGCCGCTGTAACTGGAGTCCTCTGACGTCCCGACGTGGACTGATGTTCCTGAACGTCACATGACTGCCCGCCCCCCCCCCACCCCCCACCGTCCTATTTGCCCACTACTGCGCATGCGCTCACCTCTGGCAGGTTACACGAGTTTATTTTCAGCCCCGCTCCTGGAGACGTTCCGCGGCGCCGTAAACTGACCCCGACTGCGCATTCTGTGGAAAAATGGGGCCATCTTCTCTTGGCTTTTGAGTGTGGGGAACCGTCTCCGGCGCGCCGAGGTTTTGGAATCCAGCGGGGGACTTGTGAAATGTTGCTGCGTGGTTTGTCGATTATTCCACGCAGCGACAGGCAGACCAAGCCAGGCTAGGCTAGGCTAGGCTAGGCTAGGTTAGCTAACGAGCCAAAGCGCTCGGCCTCCGCCGGCGGGGCGTGTTGACACAGCGTTTATTCGGGCTCCGCGTCGCTGCTAGTACCCGGCGAAGAGCTTCGGCCGTCGCCCGGCGAGTCTCACTGCGCACGGCCGTCTCAATGAGCAGACGAGACGGCGGAGCGAGCTAGCGAGTAGCTACTTCGCGCCGGACCACGCAGCAAGCGCATTCTCCACCCCCCACCTCCCCCGGAACGGGACGACTTCCACCCGCCTCGACACCGCTCCCGATCCCCGCAGCCGGGCTCGATGTTGTGCTAGCACGCAGCGTCGATCCATGCTAGCAGCTAGCCGAGCCACGCTAGCTAGCTAGGCGAGCGCGTCTCGACACAGCAGTCGCAGCGTTCGGGCGGACATGGCGGCCAGCGGCTACTCCGACCTGCGGGAGAAGCTGAAGTCCATGACGCCGCACCGGGACGAGCACAAGAACAAGTACGTGGACGCGACGAGCAACGGCGGCGGCGGCGGCGGCGGCGCTGGCAAGGGCCGGAAGCGCAAGTATCGGGAGTCCGATGACGACGAGTGCGAGCACAGCGATGACAGCGGTGAGCTCCGGGAGCAGGAGGCCAACCGGGTGAAGAGCAGCATCCTGCAGAAGAGCATCTTCTCCCCGGACGAGTGCGCCCGCATCGAGGAGAAGATCGACGAGGTGGTGGCCAACGGCGAAGCCGGGTTGTACCGTGAGCACACCGTGGACCGGGCTCCCCTGCGGAACAAGTACTTCTTCGGGGAGGGCTACACCTACGGAGCCCAGCTGGAGAAGCGCGGTCCGGGCCAGGAGCGGCTCTACCGGAAAGGCGAGGTGGACGACATCCCAGGCTGGGTGCATGAGCTGGTGATCCAGCGCCTGGTGTCCCTCGGTGTCATCCCGGAGGGCTTCGTCAACAGCGCCGTCATCAACGACTACCAGCCCGGCGGCTGCATCGTGTCACACGTGGATCCGCTGCACATCTTCGCCCGGCCCATCGTGTCCGTGTCCTTCTTCAGCGACAGCGCGCTGTGCTTCGGCTGCCGCTTCCAGTTCAAACCCATCCGGGTGTCGGAGCCGGTGTTCGTGCTGCCCGTGAGGAGGGGCAGCGTCACGGTGCTCAGGTCAGCCGGGGGCGGGGGGGACGAGGCGGGCATGCAGCGTGATGCGAACTAACGGGGCAGGAAAAAGGACCGGGCTGCGAAAATTCATGCAAACTAACTCGCTCTCGAGTTCTGAGAAAGTTGTCACAACTCTGAATTCAACTTTATCGCCATTGCACATGTGCAAATGCGGCGCTGCATCTAACCTGAGGTGCAGCCAAGTAATGTACAGTATGTGCATGGTGGACAGGACATCATTTACAAGTAGAAATGTACAGATGAAGAACAAAATACTGGTGCTATGACAAAAATATGCAGCCGTTTTTCTCTGTAAGTTATTATTAATATGATGGCCAAAACCTGTCTTTCTGACTGGACCAGAACCCTGTTTGACAAAGTCTACTCGTTTTATCACTCCAATAAGAAATAGTTCAATTTATCGATCAGCCAAAGTGAAACATTTCACTCAGAACATCACATGGACACATCTTGATGTCGCAATTTTACATTTATCCTTAAGAAGACAAATAGAGGCCGCTCGGTCCATATTGAACAGGAGAATGAATCAAGCTGGACTTTCAACACGCACACACACACACACACACACACTGCTGATGCTTGTGTGTGTCTGATCTTTTTCCTGAAAGCATCACTGTTTTTTTTTTTTGTTGTGTTTTTCCAGTGGCTACGCAGCAGATGACATCACCCACTGCATCCGCCCCCAAGACATCAAGCAGCGCCGTGCCGTTATAATCCTGAGGAAGTGAGTCAACACAAACACACACACACACACATGCAGTGATTGCTCTTCTGCTTTACTGCTTGTTCACTTTTTGTTTCTTTGCCAGGACCAGACCCGATGCCCCGCGGCTCGACCCTGAAAGCTCCCTGAGCTCCTCCCCCGTGGAAAGGCCGCCGCCGCTGAAAGCCAAGCGCTCGCATCGCAAAGCGGACCCGGACGCCGCTCACAGGTGCACGCCGTTAACACAACCGTGGGTGAACGGGAGCGGCGGCTGGAGAAATGTATCAAGAATTAGAAACAGCCATTGGAATCAGAGCTGGAGAAGGGCTCGCGGTGACTGTCGTGCTGCAAACACGCCTGGCGGGACTCTTTCCATTATCGTTTGCCCCATTTGGAAAACACCCCTAGCGTAAATGCATGTGAACGCACGCACCCCTGTAGGTTTGCGTTCAGGGACAAAGTGGGTCACAACGCAACAACTCCGGCTGTTTTATTTGAATTGCACGATGATTTTATAGTATTTTACGACCAGGGTGGGAGCAAATACAAGTCTTTGGCTTTTTTTATTTAACTTTTTTCCCCGTATACTCATTCATGCAAAGATACAAGAAGGTCACATTTGTTTATATAACGGAAGCGGCCGTTTACAGCGTTCCATATCAAAGGTTATTTTCTGGGCGATTAGAAGGGATTAGCTAAGATCACATTTCCCAGATTTCATGAAAATAAAAAAAAAACTTTTCCTTTTTAGAGGTGTTATTCTTCCTGTCCTGCTGATTTGTCTGAGATGAACGTGGAATGAGTGCTTGGTTGAACTGTTGTTACTACTAGCAAAGTCTTGTGATTGTATTGTTGGACTAATGCTCTGCCTCACACTTTGCGTCCTCCAGACCGAGGGTTCTGGAGATGGACAAGGAGGAGAACAGACACCCGTCGTTCTCCCGCCAGCGTCGCCACAGCATCAGCTCCGAGAACTACTGGAAGCGGGAGCAGGAGTCCGACAAACATCGGGAGAGCTCGGGGCGCAAAGTGAAAATGAGGCGTCACTGAGACGGCGGCCTCTCACGCCCGTCTTCTTTCTATGTATTTGTACGATTCGTTCATTTGCATCTCTGGCTCCAGTTTTAATCTGGCACAAGGAGCGCCGTCATTACGTCTTCTGAAGTTTTGATTTGAGCTTTTCGACCGTCTCTTAGTTTCTGGCAGACGACGCGGGTGGTCTTTGCTACACTTTACAAAAGCTCAACTTCCTATTACAGTTAGTCTCTTCTGTTGGCTCATCGATGACCTTTAAATTAAAGCAAGTGTTGCTTCTATGTTCATAAATACTGCAAGATGGCATGTATTTTTTGTAACCAAGATGTACAGACCTTTTAGAGCAAAGAGGACTATGTACGTATGGACTTGTATAAAAGAACCTGAGCTGTAATCTAAATTGTTATAATGTACAATACGTTTGTATAGACTTTGACCGAGGGAACTTTTATGAAGAAAGCTATCTTAGTTTTTCACATTGACGTTTTGACCCCTCCTCCCCCCCCTTTACTTTGCCATGCCAGATCTCCGTAGCCTCCCTGCCGCGGCCGTGCAGTCTGTGCTTCGGGTCCATTGAGCCGCTGTCGGTCAACCAGGTGAAGGTCACGATGTGGCACGTCAACTAAACTGCTCAGGCCTCGTTTTGGAGTTGCTTTACCTGACTTGAGTGAGGCCGCGTAATGGCTGTTCTGTAATAAAACTAAATTTTTCTCACTTTAACCGGCTGGAATTTACTTCGATGGTGTCCTGGTTGAGCCCGTGTCCGAGCGCCCAGCCGGGGGGAAAAGAAAAACAAAAGTTTGTCCTTGCAGTTTGCTGTGTAAACACATTCGTTTCCTGCTTTCGGTCAGCCGTATTTGGCCGAGGTTCTTCATCGCTGACTGCTAGCTTAGGCTGGAGTTACACGTGGACAGAAATAGCCCGGGTTCACACGACACGCCGTTGGAAAGTAGCTGAGCACCGGCGGGGGGTTTTATCGGTGCGCAAGATTCTGACACGAGGCGTTCTGCAATCAACTGATGAAGGAAAATGTGGAGCAACTCTGACCGTGACTTTGTGGACAAAGCGGTGGCACGTGGTGGTGGTTTCACAAGGAGCACTGGTCACTGCAGATGGCGGGTGCAGAAAATAAAGGCTGAAATTGTCTCCGTAGAGTCTGTCTGCCGTTCATTAAATCTGGGAAGCCCCTGTTTGTTCAAAAACGAGGGCGGGGAAGAACGAAATGGGAGCAGTGTTTACTCTGATGGCAATGAGGGGACATCCAGCAGAGCCAAACGACTTGCGTAAGAGTGATGAAGCAAAGGATCAAGCCATATATTGGTATAATTATCGTGAGTAATGTCACTATTTAATTCAGGAATATAGTTTGAATATCTTTACGCAATATCCTTGTGGAGGTCCGAGAACAGCATCGTGGGCTTTGGGAAGCTTTTCTCCCCAATTCTGCAATTTTAATGGGCAGATTACAGATTTATCTATAATGAGATCATCAGCCGCCGCCTCACCGCCAACCCAAGACCTCAACACGCCTCATGATGGGCTTTTGGTGGTCAAAGTTAAAGGTCACGTCGCTGATCAAAAAGTGGCTCGAGCTGCAACGTAACCCAAGTATTGGTTTCATTCACTTCGCAAGCAGAGAAGAGGCCTAAACTATCCGATGACGGATGAAGAAGGACCTGTCTTGGATCCAGCAGCAGATTTACGTAACTCTTCACTGAAGAGTCACATGAAAATATGGGAATTTCAAGGGTTTTTTCAGGCTAATTGTTTGTTTAACTTTAAATGTATCCGGTATACAATTATATCTTATTTAACTCCAATTTTTGAATACATGGCAAGAAGAATAATGAAGAAATAAGCTGACATTTAGATTCTCACAAACTGTTTCAATAAATCTCTTCATTAGGCCATCGATTCATTCACCTAATGAATGTTATATGTACAAAAAACAATCGTTTCATTACATTTCGGTAGACGCCGCATTGCAATCCTTATATTTACATGGTGGTCACAAAGTCTAAATGGGGTCTGAAATCAATCCCAGTTATGTGCAGTTGGAGTTGGGCATCAAAGTTGACGTCGTTTTAGAGAAAACTACTTTTTCTTGTGTTGTTGTGTCAAAGGACAGGACAAAGACCAGTGAAATAAATCAATCCGACCAGCCTCCCGCTACACCGCGCAGTTGCACGGACCCCTCCCCCCCTCTAGGGGGCGCTGTCGCAACACAGCGTACACTAATAACCACCGAAGAAGAAACACAACCAGCTGTTAGCTAACTGGTTAACGTCACTTCAGAGCAATAATGTCGGACGTACAGTTAGTGGATTTGTCGTTTAAATAACGCATGAAAAAGAACCGCTAATGATTCGGGTCGAGGCTGTGTTATTTCTCCGCCCGCTGAGTGGTGAGTAACGCCGTGATTTGCCTCGGTGGTGCTAAATGTGTGGGTTTTTTTCTTGCTAGCCGGAGCTAGCTGCTAACCTTTTCGCCTGCTGCAGGGAAAACAACAAAGGGTTTACAGCTCGCTGACAAACTAGTCGTGTCTCAAATGACGAAGGTTGTTAATCTTATTCCACAAAGGCGGACGGTGCCTGGTGTTCCAGGGGGGTTGTTTCAAGGGGAAGCTAAATTTGTTGGTCTTAGCTCGCCAGAAGTCACAGAGGGCTTCACCTGTCACCTGAAATCAGCGACTCAACCCACCGTCCAGTCGTACTCCCACAACTTTTCTTTTATGGGAAAAATAACTAAACGTATTAGAAATGCGAGGAATGCTTTTCGAGTACAATGACGAACACAGTCACTGTTTTCTTAAATCAATGGGGAAAATATATTGATTGGATTGACCCAAGAAGGACAAAATCTGAAGGAAGTAACAGTAAAAATATGAGAATTTGACTGTCCAGATTACCTAATTTAATTAGAAACAAACAGAAGATGTGTTTAGTCAGCCAATATACATCTTTAATCATTTATAATCTTAGAGTGAAGGGAATTCCATGGTTTGTTTCATTTTAGGGCCGATATCGAATCACAGAGCCTGAAAGCCAAAACCTGGGGGTAAATGAACCCAAGTGGCTGTAAATAATGGATCTGCTCTTCAATATTTTGAATATTTAGTTTTGTGTTTAAGTCGACAATACCTGCTCTTCCAGAAGACGTCTGCTTTAAAGGGGTTCTGAGTTAATATATGCTACTGTAGATTAAAAGAGGAGGGTTATATGATAGGCAGGGTTTTTGAGATAATCCGTTGATTTTCAGTTGACTAATTGGAACTGCATGCCTACTGAAAGGGAATTTAACCAATTTGTTGATATCCAGGCCAGTGCGGCGTAACATCAGCCAACCCCGATGGTTGTTTAACCCAAGCTGAACTTTGCCCTCTGATACAGAACTGCCCCGCCCCCTCCCTGGACTCGGCGCCGTTGGCCGTACAATGTACTGTAATCTGATGAGGAAGAAAGGTTGTTCTAAATTTGCCCGGGCCGGTGTGACTCCGCCGCGTACGGGTCTATAAAAAGAGCACGCCTCTGTAGAGAGCTGAGGGGAGACGGCCTGGTGTTCATCTAAATGGGCTAAACACACATAGCATCGGGGCTTTGCGATTTAAAAGTGGAATCATGTCAAATCGTCTCTTGCAGCACAGATGAATTATTTCTGCTAAAACGCACACACTCTCGCAGTCAGAGGTCCTAATCTCTCCAGAGACCTGGGGAAATAGCCAGAACACACCTAAGGGTGTGTTTTCTGCTGTCATTAACCAAGGAATTTGACATTTTTGCAGTTGAACATCTCATTCCCTCTGTGTCAATTCAACGTGATGTGATTCTCAGCGAATCAGTCAAATATGTAACGACGCTCCCAATGATCGTCTGTACGTGACAACCCTGATTTTTTTTTTTTTCTTCATATCTCTGATGTGTCTCTATTTATTCAGTTCCTCTTTTAACTTCTCTCCTACTACTACTATGGCCTACTCCTCTTGAGGGCTTCATCTCGACGGCGACTTGTGCGGGCTTTCCAGCTTGGAACGTGGTCCAAACGTTCCGATGGTGGTTGCAGACCCGGTTGTGAGGATGATTTTCAGTATAGTGGCTTCTGGGTGCCTCCGGCTTTCTTTCTGCGTCATCAGTCCTTCTGATGAAGGTCCATCTTCTCGTCTGGGCAGGATATCGCGGTTTACTCTTGTTTGCGAAGGTAGTGTTTTCCGGGGTGAAGTTGAACCCCCAACCTGGAGGACCAGGTGTTGTCTTTTGTCCGACCTCTACCCCGAAATTTAATCGGCGGTAGACGATGCCGCCTGTCGCGCGGGTTCTTCTCGGGGGTCCAGTTGTCTCTCACGCCGCCCTGTTACATCGGGGAGATGTTGGCCAGGCCGGAAGCAGCAGCAGCTGCTGGAGTTTCTTCTCCCTCTACTTGACAGTCATGTCTGCTGCTGCTTTCTGCTCCCCTGACTACCTGCTCTGCGTTTCCAAGGCTAACCGCGTGCAAGGACACGATGAACTTCCAGGGCGGTCGGAGGCGAGGGGAGGACGGCATCGCCATGGTGATTGACTTCCTGCTGTCTAATGCCCGGCTGGTTCTGGGAGTCGGAGGAGCTGCCATGCTCGGCATCGCCACGCTGGCAGTGAAACGGGTGAGTGTGTTTGGAGCTGTTAGCGCCACATCAGTGACTCCTTCCGATGCAACCGCCTGTGAGCGGAATCAGCAGCGGCGGGTTTTGAGGGGAGAAAAGCGCCGCGGAAAGCTCTGGGGTGGAAACGCTGACGGCTCCGGATTCTCCGGGAAATCTGACACAATATATAATCTCCAATTCCCATAGGTTTTTTTTTGTAACAGTAAAAACACAATTCACTTTTTGTACATTTGTGTTCCCAGTGCTTTTGGGAACACGTGCCCAGACAATTGAGTCAAGGACAAACACAGATATAGACGAGTCCAAAGTGTTGGCTTAACTATATTTTTAACTCCTGCCTGGACATCAACGCAGCAACCCAGCGGGACAAATGGGATTAGCAAGGCACGATCGCAGTGACGCTTGGCTTCCTACTGGAAGGTTTGCAGGTTTGAAGCCGATCACCGTTAAAGCGAGACATTTAAATGACGGTTGCTGTCCCCGAGCGCCGCCAGTCACCACGGACTCCGTGCACCGCCAGCAGAATCTTATTAAATGCCAGCGACCTCTCTAACCCTGTTTCCACAATACAAACTGCGAGGCGGCAGACCTGCGGTCGCCACAATAGACCTTATCGCTCGGTGCTAATCAGGACAAGGAATGTGATTAAAGTCTATTTGATTAAGTTTACAGGCCAAGCATCTTTTAGTCGCTTAATCTGCGAAGCATACAGATACAACCATAAAGGATTGTCAAGGATTGTAGCTGTGGGCCGTGAGGGAAAGACAATACCTGTCAGATGGTTTGTATTATGTTGCCTGCTTGGAATCATGGCGTCCATCTCAGGGGCGCCTTCATTTTGACCACATTATTGGGTTGCTTTCTATCTTGACTTTCACTGCAAACAGTTCTTAATCTGTCGTGGGTTTGAATGTGACGAAAGAACATTAAGTTTACCGATAAAAGAAATTCACAAGTTTGGTAAAGAACCGTCAAGAAGTACTAATGTACTAACGATGTCTTATGTCATCTTAATGTTTCTTATGAACACCCCAGATCATGGGGTTTAGGGCACCTCTGGGTTGTTTTCTCGTGCCGGCCTGTGCGCTGCAGGTTCAGTGTGTGTGACGTCTGTGTGTGTTGCAGCTGATCGAGCGAGCGGGGCGGACTGCTGACGACGAGAAGGTGGAGCAGAAGATGGCGGAAAGCTGGGAGGAGCTGAGTTTGGTCTCCGCGTCCCCCACGCTGATCAAGAGAGGAATCGAGGGTGTGGTGTTGAAGCACGTCGGCAAGGCGACCGGGCAGCAGAAAGGTGCGGAGGCCGTCATGTGCGAGCACCGCCGTTGGAACGCAAACACGGTGTTCAAACACACAGGTTTCCCCGTACATCCTGATACCACCGCCCTCTTCCTCCAACAGGCGACCTCTGCAAACCCGCTGCGGAGGCGGAGCCCAAGGCCCAGCCCAAGCCCAAGAAGATCAAAAATTTCGCCCTCACGCTGCAGGTACGGCCCCGACTCCCCGCCGGGGCGCCGGAGCGGCCGCCGCTGAAGCTCCGCGCAATCGTTTCTGCGTGTGTAACCCGTTTTGCGACGCGCGGGGAACACACAATGTCACGCACGGGCGAGGCAGCACAAAGCCCAGAGAGGCCTGCGTCACGAAAGACACAGAGTCAAAGAAGCATGAACGGGTTTTAGGTTCACGCACAAACACAGCCTGGTGATGCGAGAGGTTGGCGGCTCCCTCTGTAGCTGTGACATCAAATAATTACCTCGCTGAATGTTTGTAGAGCAACAAAAAAGAAAATCAACAACACACGACTGCTCCTGGAAGCCGCTCAAAAGTGGGATTTGTCGTCGTGACAACCCCGTCACGGCAGCTGTGTCCTCTTCTAAGCGGCTGCACATCTTCCAGCCCCGTTCCTCTCCGCTGCACCAGGATGCCATCGTGGAAACAACTGGATTAGCTTCTTTAAAAAAAAAAATTTAAAAAAGGGTCATTTCATTCACATGATTTGCAAATGGCGAACGATCCCTTGCGATGGGGGACGATTAGAATGATTGATTGTGATTTGCTTCACGCGTCAGTGTGGGAACAGTCCAATTCCCGGATGTATGAAGGTGTGAGTGTTCATCCCGCAGAAAGATGTCTTAGTTGAAGAGCCTCCTCCCAGCCTCCACGCAGACCGACGGAAGCATGGTATTTATTGGTGTCACTCATGTGCCGCATATGCGTCCGATATCCTCCCGGTGTTTTTCATTTATCTGGAGTCCACTGAGGGATGTCGATTTCATTGTACGTCTGCGGGGCTTAGAGAGCACGGCCTGTTCCAGAGAGTCTGATCCATCATCCAGTCTCCCAGCTCGCCAACCTCTCAGCCACTTAAGAAGCGCAGCCACTTACCGTCAGCCTTTTGCATGTTTCCCGACTGCAGCTGCGTCGGTGCAAAGCTCCTTCATGCGTCCAGCCACAAAGCCGCCTGGAAGATGGGATCACCCGGGAGGCAAACTCTTGGCTCCCTGCAGGGAACCCGGAACCTTTGAAACGTCAACACTGTCTTCAGCTCCTTCTGAAGGAGAAGGATCTCAGAATGCCGCCCTTCAAGATGGACTCACGAGGTCTCGTGTCCTTTGTGTGCTCAGGAGCGCCTGCAGCAGTTCTACAACACCAGGGCCGCCCTGTCTCCTGACGAGGTCCAGCGGGCCCAGTCTCTGGCCCTGGACATCTGCACCGAGGTCCAGGGCTTCCTGCACAGCCGCCACCCCGACATGCCCCTGGGAGAGATGAGCCTCGGCGGGTCGCTGCTGGACGACCTGCAGGCGAGCCCGACACCGCCGTCTCACCTGTGCTGCAACGAGTGTGTCTGTGTCCAGCCAGCTTCAATGCCATGTGTGTGTGTGTGTTTAGGTGGTGAGCGCCGACCACGCGTGTCTTCTGGTGCCGCTGCAGCTGGAAGCTTCTCTGTGGCGTCTCGTCCCGGGAGAGGAGACTCTGCTCACGCACCCGCTGCACTGGATGGTCCGACGGGTCAACGCCGAGTATTTCCCCCGAGGACGCAGCTACTGGGACAGGTAGGAGGGGAGCGTCCGCCGGGCGTGGAGGACCCCTGATGACCGAACATGTAATGATTAGCAGAAGATGTCGCAGTGCACGTCTGTTTGTGAACATCAGGGGCTTCGGGTCTTTATGGTTTTGGTGATTTCTCCGGCGGTGCCTCCGTTCACAGCCAGTTTGTCGCAAAGTGCTCAACAACGAGCGCACAAAAACAAAAACGTTGCGCATCTTGCCGGCCCCGCAGGCACCTGGTGGGCGGTTACCTGTCGGCAGAATCGGTGGTGAACATGTTCAACAAGGCCGTCATGGAAACGGTGAACTGGCCGTCCATCAGCAGCACCTTGGACTGCCTCGTCCGGCCCGTGCTGGGAGGACCGGACCTTCGCCTGGAGATCCGGTGGGTCCCTCGCTCACACATGCCTCTTTCGCTTCAGCCGCGGGGAAGGAAGCGAACAGCGCGCTGACGGGATTTGCGTCCGCAAAGCTAGATGCCTCCTCCCTTAGCGTGCGTGGGGCGGCTCCGGGATTCACAGCCCGAGCAGAGACGCTCCAACCCGTCCTGACAGCATTCGACCGTCCGGGATGAGCGTTTAAAAAGAAAAGTTGAGCGGACAGAGGACGAAAACATGAAATGATTCAATTAGGAATCCAATTATTTACTTATTAGATTCCTGTCCCTTCACAGCGTGCCTCGCTATAGTTAGCTTAGCACAGTGAGTCGTAGCTCCTCGGATCAGCAGAAGTCCTCAAATACACGCTCCACGTCTTGTGACTTGTGCTCGGCCACGTCATGAAATCAGGAACTGAAACCCGGTGACAGGATTCCGTTCCTCTCTGGGCTCTGCTGACCGCACAGCTCGGGTCCCCGGCTTTTCTCACGATGAGAAAGGGCTCAGAGGTGACGAGATACCGATTCTAAGTCGCAACAAATCAGAGGCACACTTTACGGGACCCAAACTCCCATTTAGGAAACGTGTCAGAATCTCATCCGCGTGTTGTCTGATCCGTTTCCTCAGGCCTGAGAACGGGAGAGGGGCGGACAGCGGCGACCCGCCGCTCTTCGTCTCCATGCTGCCCGTCCTGAGGGAGGGGGACGTGGTTCTGACGGCCCAGCCGGAGCTCACCTCGCCCTGGGTCAACGCCTGGCACCTGTCCCTCTACCCCTGGGAGACTCAGCGTCTGGCCCAGCTGGACGCCGCCGACAGCGGCTGCCGCAGGCTCGTGCTGAAGATCCTGAAGGCGGCGTGCAGGCTGAACCCGGCCCTGCGCCCGCTGGAGGCGGCCGCCCTGGCCAACCTGCTCCTGCACCTCGCCGACAGCGAGAGCGACTGGGCCGAGAGCTGCCTGGACTCACGATTCCAGCAGTGCGTCGCCGAGCTCATCGGCTACCTGGAGCAAGCCGCGTTGCACAGCTACTTCAAGCCCGCCGTCAACCTGCTGAGCGGCCTGTCGGAGGACCAGGTGGACCAGATGGGCTTCATGCTGTACTGCGCCGTCTCCGAGCCGGAGATACTGCTCATGTAGACGCTCGGATTCGACGGCGCCGCCCGGCCTCCTTGCCGAGCCCCCCCTTCCACGCAAATAAAGCACGAGGAGCCGTTTCTACCGTGACAGAGTGGCCGGAACCACGGACTGTCTACCGCGAGATCACCGAGATCACAAGGAGGCTGAGACAGAGGGACTCGATCGTTATTACCGAGGTGCTACGGAAATCCCAAGGACGCACACACACACACACACACACACACACACACACACACACACACACACACACACAGGGTTGCTTTTCAGCGTGTGTGATTTGTACTATCTAACTATGCTGTGGCACTAACCAGCTGGTTGGACTAACCAGCTGTTTAGTCCAACAAGCCCGCCTGCGTTGAACTTCCTAGACCTCACATATATATTTTATCATACTGGAGGTTGAGATGTGTAT
>CAAKHD010014311.1:28545-40397 GCA_901007705.1 Fistularia tabacaria
CATTCCAAGCTGCCAGCAGAGTCCTGACCTCCACCCCATAGAACACCTGTGGCATGAATGATAGTGGAGACTGAGATCCAGACCTTCTCCTCCAACATCACCAATGTGCTTCTGGAAGAATGATCCAACATTCCCGTAAAAACACTCTCGTCAAGCTTGAAGAGCTGAAGATGTTCCAGCTGCAAAGGGTGGATCCACGTCATACTGAAGCCCCTGGATGAGGAATGGACGTCACTGAGGTTCATCTGCCAGTGGAGGCAGGTGAGTGAATACTTTTGGCCGTATCGTGTGTGCGTGAGACTGGCTGTTTGCAGATCCAGAGGCGAGAACGAATATCAAGAAGAGTGATCTGCTCCCGTCACAGGCGCTGACTGTGTGTCCTCAGTGGGGACGCTGGACGGGCCTCCGAGGAGGGCGGCGGCCGACGGCGGCGTTCCGCGAGCGCGGGCCTACGCCAGGCGGGCCAACAGCGAGGACAGCATCGAGGTCCTGAGCACCACCGAGTCCATCTTCCCCGAAGATCTGAGCGCCATCACGGAGGAGGACGGCGAGCAGCAGCCTCTGTGTAACGGCCTCCGAGGCCCAGAGGAAGAGCCCGCGCAGGAGGAGCCGGCGCCGGAGCCGCAGAAGGAGAAAGACGGCCGCGACGGCGGAGCCGAGGCCGAGGCCGAGACCGGCCGGGTCCCCGGCGCCGCAGATCCGGAGATTCCCCCCACCGGGCCGCCGGGTAACACAACTCCCGATGTCACCTTCCTCACCCAGGAAACATTTCCAACAGCCGGCTGATTTGCGGTTGGAGGAAAATCCTTAAAAAAAAAAAAAATTAAAAAAAAAAGCCCTTGTTGTCGTCGTCGCAGCCACAAGACTACAAGTCTTTATTATGTAAAACAGCTGGAAGGCAACTTCCTGTGCCGCGTTCCGAGGCCGGGACGGCCGTGGGAAATTACTCAAGCGACGCGAATCGGCTTCCGCACAAAAGACGCATCTGTAACGTTCTCCGTCTCTGCTGGCGTACGAAGAGCGCTGCCTCTCAGAGCTTCTCCACGGGACCAAAAAAATAATAATATTCACACAAAATATCTCTCGTTTTTCATGAATTAAAGCGGAATTAACAATTACAATCAAAATAATGAACCTGCTTTAAAAGGAAAAAAAGAAAGTCTGAAGCGTCTCTCCGGCTAAGAGGCGGAGGATGATCTGCTCAATATCTCCAAATGCCAGACAGGCCTTTTCAAAACAAAGTCTTTTCAAATGTGACTGTTTTATTTTCTTGATCCACATTTTTTCACTGAAACGCTCGAGCAAATCCTGATGGTGTTTTTGTAGGAACTCCATAATGAATATATATATATATATATATATATATATATACATATATTACATTTGCAACTCATCAAATACTAAAAAGCGAAGCTGAAAAATACTTTATTCCAGTCACGAGGGGGCAAATTGGCCAAAACGTTGATCTGAGAGTTTGTTATTTCTAAATCAGTATTGCAGTAAATATGTAACAGGATAATGATGCAGTTCCGCATGATTTCATTTTCTATTGGATTAAATCATGTCTACTTTTCACACAAATCCTTTTTCGCTGCCGTCGTTCACACCTTCAGGAACGACCAGGTTTCCGTGCGATCAATAAAAAGCGCAGGTGAGCGACAGAGACTGCTCAGAGTTTCCAGCAGCTCATTTTCCGGCCCGGACGACGTGAGCGGGATTCAAAAACGAGGTTGATGTGAATTGTAACGTTTTGATTTTATTCTCTGAACAGCCGGAGAAGCCGTGGCTCGGACTCCCCGGCGGCAGGCGGTCCGCCGGTCCTCGCCGGACGTTCCCGTGAGCTGCGGCGCGTCGGAGGCCGAGCGTCGGACGCCGCCCGGCGCCCCCCTCCGACTGCTGAGCGTGGACGAAGCGTCCGACTGCATCAGCCTGGCCGGCTCCTCGGAGCCTCCCTCCCCCGGCGGCGACGCCGCGCACTCCCAGAAGAGGAGGAGGAAGGCCGGGCTCCGGGCGCTCCGCTTCTTGAAGCACAACTCCTTCTCCCAGCACGCCGTCTTCTGCCTGCTCAGCGGGCGTCCGCTGCTCGTCATCGGCGGCGACCGGATGCTGGTGAGGAAAAGCGTGGACGCCCTGCGTCTCTTCCTGCCGGCCCCCGGGCCGGACGGGGCCGCCGTCATGCCGTGTCTGAACGCGCCGCTGCAGCTCACCGACCTGCTCTGCTGGAGGCTCATCGGCATTCACAGGTAACACGAAACACACACATCATCATCGTTATCTGTGTCGCACGACGCAGCGCGCAGCTCTGAAACTTCAACACGCGGCCGTTGAAACGGTCATGATGACCACCAGGTGGTGCTGACATATACAGATACACATACATATACATATATTTATATATACATATATATATAGATTGATAGATAGATATTTAGAAATATTTATATATATATATGTGTGTGTGTGTGTGTGCGTGTATGGATATATGAATACTTGTGTGTGTGTTTATATACAGATGCGTATGTACGTATGCATACTGACGACCAGGTGTGGCTATCAAAGTAATATATATATATATGTATATATATATCAAAGTCTTTTTTGCTTGTGAGAAATATAAATGTAGATGTAATGTACGCATATTCACATCAATAATAATAACTGATATTATTTGGGGGCGCCTTTCTTGACACTCAGGGACATCATGTATATGTATATGTATATGTATATGTATACATACATGTATGTTAAACCGACATACATGATGTATGTATCTTAATACGTATTTAAATGATTATAATAATTATTATTAAAAATACTACATTTTAATATTTATTTTAAAAATAATTTATTGATGTTGTAAAAATGTATTTGTTATTTTATTAATGTATTATTTTTTCAAAGTATACGAAACTCTATTTTAAGGCTCCTTATTCGGCACTCAAGGACAATGTATCTATCTATCTATATATACACACAAAAGTGTTACAATACACTGTATGTGTGTGTGTGTGTGTGTGTGTGTGTGTGTGTGTGTATATACATACATACATATATATGTATATATATGTACATATATACACATATATATGTATGTATATATATAAACATATATATGTATATATACTATCTACCAAGAGTAATCTGTATCAAAGTACTCTTTACTTTTAAAATATACATATAGAACATTTTATGTGTAGTGTCTAGATATTTCCATCAATAGTTATAATTGATATTATTTGAGACCTTACTTGAAACCTTACACATATATACACTCAAGGACTGTATATACGTGTATATACACACATACATATGTGTGTATGTGTATGAATGTTAGATGTATGTATGCGTATATATACATACATTATAACAATTATTATCAATCATATTAGGTTTTGAAATTGTAAAAGTATTTTATTGATATTATCAAATAAAATGTTTTTATTGTTTTATTAATTTATAATTATTTTGGAGTATAATTAATTTCATTCTCAGGCATCTTAGTAAGCACTCAAGGACAATATACATGTTTTAATAATTATTCACTTTATTTGAGGGCCCCTTACTCGACACCCAAGGACACCATATACAGTATTTGTAATTTGTATGTGTATCTATACATCTGTATATATATATACACATACATGTGTATATTTATGTGTGTATATATATATATATATATATACATACACACATACATGTGTATGAATTTATATCTGTATGCATGTATGCATGTGAATATATATACATAGTACATAATCCATATATACTTAGTAATGATAATAATTAATAATGATCAAATTTTAATAATTATTAAAACTTAGTAAAAAAGAAAAAAACTAAATTTTAATATTTATTATTTTTAAAAATATTTTTTGATAATGTAAAATAAAATGTATTTTCTATTTTATGAATTTCTTATTATTTTGGAATAATATCAATTTTATTTTAAGGCGCCTTACTTAGGACTCAAGGACACTACATTAATAAATATATATATATACATATTATCTATATATATACATATATCTATGAATACACGTGTTATAATTATTCTAATTATTCATTTTATTTGAAAGCCCCTTACTCGACACTTAAAGACACCATATTTGTATGCGTATGTTTTTACATCTGTATATATATATATGTATTTTTATATTTATATATATATATATATATACATATATATATATATATATATACAGTATATATATCTTTACAAACATGTATGTGTATATTTACATAGTACATAATACATATATTCATTGCAATGATAATAATTAATCATGATAAAATTTTAATAATTATTAAAACTTCGTTAAAAAAATTCAAAATAAATTTTAATATTTATTATTTTAAAAAATATTTTGGATATTATAAAATAAAATGTATTTTATTAACTTCTTATTTTGAAATATAATCAATGTTATATATATATATATATGTATGTGTGTGTGTATTTATATATATGTATGTGTGTGTGTATTTATATACATATGTGTGTGTGTATGTGTATTTATATATATATATATATATATATATATATATATATATATATATATATATGCACGTGTTATAATTATTCATTTTATTTAAAGGCCCCTTACTCGACACTTCAAGACACCATATTTGTATACATATGTTTTTACATCTGTGTATATATATATATACCTATATATATCTATACAAACATGTATGTGTATATGTTTGTATGTATGTGTGTATATATACATAGTATATAATACATATATATACATAGTAATGATAATAATTAATAATGATGAAATTGTAATAATTAGGACTCAAGGACACTACATACAAACATATATATATGTATATATATATATATATATATATATATATATATTTAAATACATATGTTATAATTATTCATTTTATTTAAAGGCCCCTTACTCGACACTTCAAGACACCATATTTGTATACATATGTTGTATGTATATCTATGCAAACATGTATGTGTATATGTTTGTATGTATGTGCATATATACATAGTACATATGCATAGCAATGATAATAATTAATGATAAAACTGTAATAATTATCAATATTTATTATTTGGAAAAATATTTTGTGATATTATGAATTAGTTATATTATATTAATTATTATAAATATTATAAATAAAATTAAATGTATTTTCTATTTATATGTATGTATGTTCTATTTTATATATATATATATATATATATATACACGTGTTGTAATTATTCATTTTATTGAAAGGCCCCTTACTCGACAATAAAAGACACCATATTTGTATGCGTATGTTTTTACATCTGTATATATATATATATATATATCTATATATATGTATAGAAAGATGTATGTGTATATGTTTGTATGCATGTGTATGTATACATAGTAATAATAATTAATAATAAAATGAAAATAATTATTAAAGTATTTGTCAAATTTTTGAAATACATTTTCATATTTATATAAAAAATATTTTTGGATTTTTTTATTACATTTTTTATAAATTATTCTTTTGCAATTTATTAAACTTTATTATATTATAATACAATATGTAATTAATTAATTAATTAAATATATATATATATATATATATATATATATATAGCATACACACTTAGATCTACTAGATTATTGTTAAACTTAGCGTTGTGCAGCATCAGTGTTACCTCTTTGACATTGAACTTTACGGACCGACAGAAATATGTTTCGCACTTTAAATGCCATATTTATGGCGTCATAACCAAAACGCGACTGGAGCAAATGCGGGGCAACAGCGACACCCAGCGGTGACAGATGTTATCGCAAGGCTATGCCTCACGACGAAGAGCTCATTTCTGTGATGTGTGGATAATAATTACAACAAGAATCATCATAATGAGAACAGTATTTTTCATTTTGCAGGCTGAGACTGTTATATAACTTTAACTACGTCTCCACCCAGGTCTTCCTCCAGCTCATCGTCCAGCGTCCTGCACTCCGTGAGCCGGTACAGCCGCTACCTGGCCCTGCTCGACCTGGACCACAAGACCCTGCGCTGTCCCTTCTACTCCGGCTCTCTGGTCGGCAGGCTGGCGGACCCGAACACCGGCATCAGCCGGGGGGTCACCTACCTGCTGCACCTGGAGAGCCGGCTGACGGCGCTGGCCAACCAGGCGCTGCTCTTCACGCTGCGGCCCCCGGCCTCGGCCGCACAGGGACGGGACTTCCTGCTCAGCCGAGGGTTCTGCAGCAGCGAGAACGATCTGAGGGTCATGCAGTTCCTGTCCGACCTGATCAAACGGCACCACGCGGGACGCGGCCCGCCGGTCCTGGGATTCTCCTACAGCCCTCTGACCCTCCACAGGAACACGGCTGCCACATGACGCCCCGAACATGTGAACCTGCCGGGACGCTGCCGTGCTGAATGTGAATTATTGAGTCGAGCATAACTGGATAGTATTGCACTAGTGCCTCGTCGGCACCGACGACCGGTTAAATCGCCGCGCTGGAATAGTTGATCCACTGCTTCTGTTTGTTGCTACTGCATGGGGAGGTCCTGGTGGGAAACTGGACGAAATGCTGGATTCGCGTATTTATTCGGGATGTTTTCGTGTCGGCCGCGCGGGATTGGACTACGAGCACGGAGTACCTCAACACGCGCCTGCGGGTCTGCGGTGTGTTTCAAATACCTGCTGTTTCAATTAAAAAAGAGCCTTTCCTCCCCTGGTGTGTGCACGGTTTTATCAATGGTCGTCTCAACAGGCGGAACCTGTCTGCGGAGGTTCTCAGTCGTCCAGGTCACGGTCAATTCTCGTCGCGGCAGCTGGACTTGAGTTTCTTCTCTCGAAGACGTTTCAGCTCTCAACGGAAGAAGCCTCTGGGATGAGGGCGTGAAACGTCTTCGAGAGAAGAAACTCAAGTCCAGCTGCCGCGACGAGAATTCCTTGGAGTGATTTGGAAAAAACCAGTGCTTCGACTGTGTTTGTTTTCCGCACGTCTTCCATGAAGAACAGATATCTATGTTAGACGTGGATCACGTCAGGGGAGGTTTTTCCACCTCAAACGGGTTTCTCTCTTCCCGTGTTCAACTCAGCGTGAAAACACGATCGCGGGGCATCACGAGTCGACCCCGGAGTCGTCGATGGTGATCTGTTTCCATGGTGACAGCAGGGATGACGGACTCCCCTCCGGGCTTCTCCGCGCTTGCGCGCTTTCCCTGGTTGCCTTGACGACCCGGTCGTCTGGGACCGGATGCCCGTGCTACCATGGCAACCGTGTTCAACGTGGGACGGGGATGCGGAAGTCACGTTAAGTCCCGTTAAAATATCTTGAATTCAGTGCTGAACGTCGCAAAACTCCTTGATTTACGATCATCCTTCTGTTTATTTACCGTCACATAATTTTGTCTCTTATGAACATGTTAAATATACAAGATCATTTTCAAAAGCCATTCTAACAGCAATGAAAAAAAAACGATTAAAATACCGACAGCAGTGTTTAAGAGGGTGGAGCGACAGATGCTGTCATTGGTGTTACGAACTGATGCTACGTTGAAGTGTTTGCGTTCCTCGTGTTTTTTTCGTGTGAGTGCGGTGGGGTTTCCAGGTCTGCCGGAGCGTCATCAGCTGCAGGCGGAGGAGGAGAAAAAAAACATGTCCGCCGTTAGAGGCTTCTCTTCAGAGAGAGAAATTAAGTTCTTCGAATGCAATCGGATCTGTTGCACTTGCCATTTTTGGTGCAAATGAAGGTGCAAAGGATCGGGCCTGAGGGGGGGAAGCAAACGTCAGAGACATCACAGAACCCGTTCGGGGGTTTCCCCACTTTTAAAGGCATCATTAGAAGAAGAGAAGAGCTGAGTGGAGCGTGGGCACTTACAGGTGATGCTGTGATTGGGCCGCTGGTGCGGTCAGGAGGAGCCTATCGACTGACGGGCTGCCTGCGGGAACACAACGCACAACCGGACTGTCAGTTTGGGGGTCGTTTCTTTTTTTAGTCGGACACAGCCCGATGCAAAAGAAGCGCCACCGCATGTGACAGAGCCACTTACAGTAGGTGCTGCTCACCACCGCACGGCGGAACATGGAAGGAAAGGCGACAGATCAGATCCACAGTGTCACAAACAACAACAACGGGGAAAACAAAGGCGCCAAGGGTTGGTCTTGAAAGGCAAGCGAAGGGTAAACGTGACTCACTGGTCCCAGTCGCTCTCGGGGGACGACAGAGTGTGAACGACGGACTGCAGGAAGGTCAGGGCGGCGTCTCCGTCTGAAGAAACGCGACAGAAACACACATTTCTGCAGTTCCCAGGAGGAGCGCACGTGGGATCCGTCGTCACGATGCCCGTTTCTCTGGCAAACTCACTAAACTGCAATGCCACCAAAACTAACTGTGGCAAATGCAACGGTGGAAACGGCCCGGTGTGAGCCGTCACAGGAGAAAACGCCCCCTTTATCCAAGGCACGATATGGCAGTTGCACATATATACATGACCACCAAAGCTCGCACATTATTTGAATGTCCTTTCGCATCAGGTCTAGCGGGCGTCCATAAGGTTGCAGAAAATGAGGTGCAAGCAGGACACGTATTGTTTTTAAAAAAAAAAACAGTTTCACCGTATTGAGCAAATGAGCAAGATGGGAGAAAGCCAGCAGATAAAATTGCAAAAAAAAAAAAAATCTTCAATAAATGGTACAAAAAAAACACTGTGCCGAGGGAGGTTCCTGCATCGAAATGAACAGAACATCGATCATGGGAACAGATCATTCTCAGAGACGCGGCATCGCGTTACCTCAGGAAATGAATCTAAATCACAAAGAGGACAGAGAAGATTCCCCACACCTTCCGACTTCACCATCTCCTGCTTGATGTCCACTAACAAGGAGCTGAAACGGCCGCCGCTGGACGACAGACCGTCCCACAGCCACTGCAGGGCCCACACATTCTCCTGCAAGACAGAGATCAGGGAGAAAAACACCCATTTCATTGGTTTCAGAGGGAATTCAAGATGCTCATGATATAAATCTGGGAAAATAGTTACATTTTGAAATGATTTCATAGGAAACTCACTTTGACTAAAAATTAAATTAAATGCCTCTTGTTCATGAGTGAATCCCTTTTGAAGAAATACATCTTTTTTTTGTATTTCAACACTATGTTCACTTCAGTAAATATGACCTCATGTTTCTGGTGTGTTGAAGGTACCTTGAAGGTGTGGAGCACGGGGAGGAGAGGATCTAGACTCCCCTCCAGGATTCGGAGGTGCAGAGCCCCGGTCACCAGCAGCAGCAGGGCCTGATCTGGATACACCTGCAAACACGCAGACAGCAGCTGCCGTTGAGAAAGATTCCCCGCTCCTCTCCCAGGAGGTCTGAAGTCCAGCCCCACGCCTGTACCATCTGGAAATCCCGCGGGATCTGGATGTTGGAGCCCGGCTTGTCCTGCAGAATCGAAGCCACGACGCCCTTCGAGTCCTGGAGGACCAGCGGGAGAAGACGCGCATTAAAGCAGGCGCGAAAAATCAGAGTCCGGGAGCTCAAAAACAAGGAAAACCTACATGTAGAAATTCCAGGCTGGGCGCCGGGAGACGAGGCGTGTTGACAACTTTGAGCAGAAGGACCCAACACTGCCACTGGAAGAGGACAGACACCTTCAGCCACACTCATGCTGGCGTGTCACACGGGCCGCTTTCAGCGTCGACGGGAAAGGTAACGCAACGCCGTTTCCATCGGTATTCGGGTCCGAATCCTGATTTTCAGCGGACTGAGGCCCCTCTGGATTCGCCCTCGGTCCCCCCCTCCAGACGGGGTTATTTACATTGCCATGGCAACGTGCGCATCACACCTTCCCGGCCTTTTTCAAAATTCAAGACTGAAAGCGTGTCTTGTCAAACGCACAGTGTAGAAAGGTGTTTCCCTGCGCAGTGAAAGTCCTTCTTTTCTGAGTGCGGTGTTGTTAAGAGATACGAGAGTAAACGTTATCCTAAATGAACGAATGAGTGGGTGACTTTATTTTTTGGTCGCTTTCATCCTTCACATCATATCCCACACAGAAAAGGCTGAGCAGAAGCAAACCCTGCACATCACATCCAACTCAGCATCTCTTATCAACAGAATTCCAGATTTGCATCCGTAAATGGAGATGCGTTCATTTTTTTTTTTTTTTTTTTAACGTTGACGGTGTTTTTATCACCTTAAAATTGATCCCGGAGATCATTCCACATTTGAACCCCTAAAACACAAACACTTCTTTGTTCAAGAAACATGAACAACGATGGCAGTGCAACAAGACGCGAGTGTGCAATTTAAATGGGCAGCATTCGCTGAGATGAAGATGAGCAGAGATAAGAGGAGATGAAGGAGAGATAGGAATGTTTGGAGCCGCTGCCAACAAGAAAGCGCTGGCAGGCTTTGCGTGGAGAAGAGTTCAGGCTGGAGGAGCGTCTCAGGGCTCCACGTCTGTACTTACATCGGCGTAGACGGCCAGGGAGGCTCTGTGGACCCTGAGGGCAAACCTGACCAGCTCGGCTCGCCTCATGGGTTTGGCGCCTGCAGGACGGGAACCCGGCGTCATTCGAGGAACGGAGAAACGGCGTTTCTGAAAGGCGACGCGTCGATAGACTAAACTAGATCTGCGGCCGACCTTTGAGCGGCTCCCACACGGCTTCAGAGAAGCAGGGCTGAGCGGCCAGGCTGACCGTCAGCTGCGGGGCCGTCGCCGTTTTGAAGACGTGGAAGTAGAGGAGGAAGAGCTGCGGCGCCAGGCGGGAGGCGGGGCTGTTGACCGACGGGAAGAAACTGTGCAGAGCCGCCGTGAAGTCGCCCTCCAGGCACATGTAGAACGGGATGAGGTCCTGCACCTGCTGGAAGCTGCAAGCAATAACGTTTCAAATCCCTCACCAGGTGGAACGAAATTGAAATATTAATGGCGTGGATTTCAGATCTTCAGCGTCCATTCAGTGAAGAGATGAAGCTACATTATCAGGCCTTGAATGAAGTCAGAGCAAGACGAAACGTCTCAGATGAAAATTAAAATCAACGTTCAGACACGGAGGAAAACAAATAGAAACAAATGACATGATTCTCACAACGCTGAGAGATAAAAAGCCCCTTTTACCGGGTTTACCTTCACAAAAACACCTGAATAGAAGCCATGAAAACACACTCACAGTTTGGGTCGATCGGTCTGGACCACTCGCAGGTACCGACACAGCTCTCTGTACCTGAAGAACACACACACACACACACACACACACACACACGTGTGTTCAGTCTTCACAGGGAACGGGCAGCTCTCGCAGGGATGCTGCCATCCTCAGGCTCAGGTCTTAGATGTCATGATCAGCTCCAGGGATTCGGATCAGACACGGGAAATTCCCACCGTGATCCGAATCATGACGCGCCTCGGACAACATTCGCAGCCTCTCAGTTTCATCAGTTCTTCTTGTTATTCTCCGTTTAAACAGGACAACCTCAGCTCGACGCTCGGGTCTGGCAGACTGTGTGTGTGTGTGTGTGTGTGTGTGTGTGTGTGTGTGTACCTGCGCTGCTGCTGTAACCGTTCTGTCCTCAGTAAGACCACGGCCATCTGCTCGTTGAGGATGTCCTTCTTGCCTCTGTCTTTGCGAACGCCCGTCACATTCTGGCCTTTCAGCACCGACACCAGGAGGATGTCATCCCAGGGCCGCACACACAGGCTGCAGCAGGACAAACACCGGGCTTTGAGAACGACACACACACACACACACACACACACACACACACACACACACACACACACACACACACACACGAGGCGGCACACCAAACAGAGCACACTCTCTAAGTTCAACATACTTGAGAGCGGGAAGGCGGACATCCCCCGCCTCTCCACCTCACACCCCCC
>CAAKHD010014311.1:40417-61967 GCA_901007705.1 Fistularia tabacaria
GCGAACGCCCGGCACATTCTGGCCTTTCATCACCGACACCAGGAGGATGTCATCCCACGGCCGCACACACAGGCTGCAGCAGGACAAACACCCAGCTTTGAGAACGACACACACACACACACACACACACACACACACACACACACACGAGAGGCGCGCACGTCCCACAGCAAGATCTGAAGACACACCTGGTCCTCATGTTCTTTAGCTCAGGGGGGCGGCAGACGTTCTTGTAAAAATCCTGCAGCTTCTGAATGAAGTCTGTTGTAAAATCAGACAGCACCATCTGTCTCTGCAATGATGCAACCACCCTGACACACACACACACACACACACACACACGATGAGAAGATATCAAAATAATGGGGTTACAGAGGGGACACACTCGGGGAGTATCTGCGTGTACCTTTGCAGTAAAATCATTTTGGCTTCAGTAGCATTCGCCGCCGGAGACGACAGGATGACAGTCCTGCAGAAAGAAAAACAGAGGAGCAAAATTGAACAAACTGGATGTAGAGCAGGATATAATCACGTGTGTGTGTGTGTGTGTGTGTGTGTGTGTGTGTGTGTGTGTGAGTGTGTGTGAGTGTGAGTGTGTGTGTGAGGCAGACATGAAGATGTGGAGGTTCTCTTTGGGAGTGACCAGGATGGAGAGGATCAGGAATGACATGGTAGATGTTTTGGAGAGAAGGTCAGAGATGGTTGGGTCATGGACAGAGGAGGGAGAGTGAAGATATTGGAATTGGAGGTCTAGATGAAGACCAGAGAGAAGATGTATGGAGGTAGAGAGAGAGGACATGAAGAGAGGAGGATCCAGAGAGCAGGGTGAGCTCCCGCAGCTCCCTGTGGCTTTTGAAAGTGATTTACTAGTATTTAATGCATCTTATTTTAGTTGGTTCATTTGTAAAATGTAATTTTAAATTTGAAGGTTATGGCAATCCTGTAACATCTAGATAGAAAGTGATGTTTTTGGTCGCTCTTCATAAGTGGCTGCAGACGACATTTTGGTTTGCTGGTGGATCATTTTTAGTTCAGCTTTCTTTCTCAGAAATACAGGAAGGACTCAAATAGACACTGAGTATTCAGCTTAAAAACAACCTTCATCACGTCTTTCCTCAGAGTTCAATGTGTTTGGTTGCATGCGGAAATGTCAGTGTTTTCTCCGCAGTTTTTCATTGATTTGAAAAAAAATGCCACACACATGTTGTTTCTACGAAGCATGATGGAAAAAAAAAATAAGATTATACGCCGTGTTCATTCATTTTCAATTTGAAGAGTGTGGTGTGGCTCCCGGTGTTTTCTTTACTGCGGGGAAACGGCTCCGCGGGGCTGTTTGAGTGGTAAAGGTTGCCGACGCCAGGGTTCGACGGAGAAGGTGGAGTGGCTGTGGAGACCCCTGGACACTTTCACACAATGGAGGTGCAGTAATTATACAACCACCTCCTTGCTTTTACGTGTATATTTGGTGCTAGCAGGGCTAACCTCTGCCGAAACCTGTCATTCTTACTTGTTACAGCTTTACATTTGCTCTTGTTTTTGTTTCTTTGCTCTTCTATTCATTTGTTTTTTAAGGCTTGAAACCGGACCCGGGGGCTCATTTCGTACCACAAAGTGTTCGGGGTGCCGGTATGACGAGAAGAGTTCCTTGAAGGGAAAAGCCCAACGGAGAAGAAGAAGAAGAAGCGTGTGTTGTCGTATACCCTGTCATTTGAAAGTGCCGGGTAAACTCTTCAGCGGCTCCCAGCCTCACGATGGCTGCAGCTCTGTCATCCAGCTTGTCGGCTTCGCTCAGGAAGGAGGACGCACACTCAAACACAGGCGTGTAACTGCAGAGAGCGACATAGGCGGTGATCACACTGCCCCCTTCATCGACACTCAGTGCCGCATCTGACTTTTCTCTTCCCCTTAAAACCCAGTCTTTTGTTGCAGGAAAAAGGAGTCTCCAGGATGATCTACTGAATAAATCACATCACCATTTATAAACCTAAGCCACTGAGCAATGATGATCCCGTTCACCCACTCGAAAACGACGACCTCCTGCTTGGGCGGACCCTGCTGCTCCAGGATTAAACGCTTGCCCTTGATAAAAGAGGAAAACTGCGCGGAGAGCTCCGTCTTGAAGACCTGCAGCATTGTTTCTGGAAGAAGGAGCCAAGTCAAAGGAGATGAGCGCCCGTCCCCGCGCACGCAGGCGTCTCCTGGACTCCTGGCCGTACCTGCATGTCGGAGGTGACCGTCGATCTCCGACAGCGTGAGGTTGAAGCTCTTCAGACCGCCGAGCAGGGCGCAGTTTCTGAGGTTGAGCCAGAACTGGCTCTTTTTGTGGCTGTTGCAGTGACACGGATGGCCCCCGGCCCACTTCGCACACTGGACACAATGAAAAAAAAAAAAAGGCGTAACTGTCGTCCGGCATCATTCATCCGCGCAGCTGCAATTAAATTTTTTTTTTCTAATGTTGCTGCTGCAACACCCGAATTTCCCCTATGAAGATCAATAAAGTATTATCTTATCTGAAATCCCTCTTAAAGCCAGGAGCGGAAAAGCAAAGCGGAGTCGTTCATCAGATTTGGCAAGAGTTTTCGAAGAACAAATCTGATGTGACAAAAATGGCATTTAAAATCCACGCTCTTATCGGGGTGACACTAACTTTGTGGCTGAAAAATAAAGAGCACCTCCTTTATTGCCAGAATCTGAAAGGTTTTGAAAAGAGAAGCCTCTGGAAACTTTCTGTGAAGCGCAATGTTGATTTCTTTTTTTTTTTTTCCCCCATTTTTAAATCCCAAGACTGTTAATGGCACTTTTAAGACTCACTTAATGTCTTTACGTAATGTATGAATGCCATTGAAGGCCCTACTTATTTTGGGATGCATGAATTCAGGGGCTTGTAAGAATCCTGGTGACCACGCTTCAACTGTGCTATCGTGACAAATCCAAACAAGCAGGATTGCAGCTACTGACAGAAACCTGATTAATGGCCTCTGTGCACAAAGAGCGAATAGAAGTGTTTCATTCCCACATACCGTGGACGCCAGTTTGTCGCAGATGTAACAGAAGCACTGGTCACAAAAGAGATGGTTTCCGCTGACCGGACTGCCGGTTTCCTGATCCGTAGCCCTGAACAATGGAAAACACGAAGGGTTATTGTTCGCACGCCGGGCAGAAACCGGGGTTTCCCCGTCCCAGGGTGGATGCTGACTGACGTGAAGGGATGGATGGGGCAGTCGTAGCGAGCGTGAGGCAGCACCTCGGCGCGGCGGGAGAACGTGACCACCAGGTCTTCGTCCGCTGAGTCGAGAGGCGGCGAGCAGTCTGAAAGACAGCGGGGCCGGCGGTTATTCACATCCCACGACACACAGGCGTGGACGTTACCGCACAGGACGTTACCGCTCTTCTTCTCGTCTTCCACCTCCACGATGAGGACGGAGGACTGGCTGCAAGACAGCTCCTTTTCACAGTCTTCATCATCGCTGAGGATGATGATGTCCCTGTTGTCCACAGCCGTGCACATCAGGTACGTCTAGAGGCAGGGACGTTATTTATAATTTACTATAGGGGTGATCAGATTTAAGGAGCGTATGGGACAATGCAGAAGAGCTCCACAAATCATCTCAAAAGCCCTTTAGATTCGTGTGTGATCTACTTTTTTTGGGTAAATTCCGCAAAATATATCACTGAGAAATCAACTTGGGTGGTGTTTTCCTATTTCCAGAAAAGATGGCACTGTACTACACCAACAACCGGTGTAAAGGGCTGATAAAAAATGAAATTTCTTCTTAAAAGCAGTTGACTAATAACAAGATAAAGTCAGAAACGTGGAAAATCAATTGTGTGTTATGAAACTAGCTGCCTTATTCAGTATTTTACCCGGAAACACTTTCCAATTTGCGCAGAATCGAGAACTCAGCTTATTTTCTTCCATTTCTAAGCGTCAAAATCACCAATGTTTATAATATTTGTCTATGTCGGGTCAAAAAATGGAGATGAATTTTTTAATTTCTTTCATTTCTTACCTGTGCGTCTCCTCGTTCAAAGCAGGGAGAACCTTTTCGCGCCCGGCGTCCTCAAATCCTCGTCATCAAACACGTCACTTCCGTTTCCTTCTTCTTCGCGTGTTTCCGCGGCTCTCTTCGAACACACGGCACCGGTGCTGCCACCTGCTGGACGGAAGTGGAACGCTACGAGGATTCTCTGCTCAAAAGTAATATTAATTCCAACAATAAAGTCGAAGTTTCCTCCTTTGTGCCTTTTTTTCTGATTCGTTAAGTATATCAACGGGAACACCGTTTTCCATGGTTTCATCATCCTTACATTCATGAAATCAATGCATTCCTCTGTAGCTCGACATTTTATCTTAAGTAAACCCCCAAACCAATGCTTTTTATGACTGTACTTCCACAGAAACTGCACATTCTCAGTCTGACGCTGTGTTTTCAGCTGTAAATATATTGTGCAGACCTCAGTTAATCACTTCTCCAAAGTGTCCCTTTTCCTTTAATCAACTAATAGCCATGTGTAATAAATGTGTTGAAAATGCTGGTTAGATTTAGTTTAGAAAAGTGGTCAGATAGAAAAGGACACCTGGAGAAATGGATATTGTGATAGAATAAAGAATTTCCGTCAATATCTATGTTTTATACATAGATATATACATATATAGTCCAGTGATGTCGAAAGCATTTGAATGCAACATTGGCCCAGGAATGTAAACCTTATATTTATTGATTTTATGTGCAGCAACAGCAAAGTTCCTCCACAGCTGCTCTCAGAGTCCAGAGGCGTGCAGTTCATCCGTGACGCTCCAGCGCCGCCACAGTGCTGCCCTTGCTGGCCTCGCTGGCCTTGCTCCGAGGGCGGTACCTCCGAGCCGCGGCTCTCTGGTTCCTCTCGGCCTGGGTCAGTCCATCGGCAGCCTCCCTCTTCGGCTCAAGCAGCGACGCTGCCGCCGGCTCCTCGTCCTCGCCGTCCTGGGCCGGCATGGCTCGCAGCCACTGCTGGTAGTAGCCCCGGAAACCGTCGATTCGAACCAGATAGTTGTTTCTGGACTTGTACTTGAGAGGGCAGTGATGCAGAGGGACGAAAAGCAAAGGACATGAAGACATTCGTCAGCTACATCAGCAGCACAGAGTCGTGATCAGATAGAAACACAAATCTATGCCTTCTCGTTTGCCCGTTCCTGTCTCCACAACACCGTGTTCTTCTGGCAGTGTTGTATTTGGCTGCAAACTCATTCATTAGAAAGGTCTCACATATTCTACGTCCATTTGTTATTCTCTCGAGCTGCTAGAAAATCCCCATTTTTTTTAAAAATCTTGTTGTTGCCGATGCTTTCCGAGTGTCAGCAGCCTTAACTTCTCCATATATTTGCATTTTTATTTATAAGATAAGATAAGACAGACTTTAATGATCCCACAAGCAGGAAATTCAGCAGCATTGCAGGCAGAAAAGTCTGCAGACAGTAAGAAAAACGCTCCTTTGTGCCCACGGCCATTAGCCCAGGTAACCACGCCACCTCCTCGTCCTCTTTATCTACTTTTACGCTTCTTGTTGTCATTATGTCACCTTTTTTTTCCTTGTCGTCGTCTTTCTGTTAACTTTTTTTTCCTTGTCGTCGTCTTTCTGTTATCTATTTTTTTTCATCCTTGTTGTCTTTCTGTTGTCTACTTTTATCTCTGTTATTGTTGTCACTCTGTCACTTATTTTAATCCTTGTTGTGGTCGTTCCATCCTCATCCTGTTTATCTATTTTTTATTTTTGTCCTTGTTGTCATTCTGTTCTCTCTTCTTATCCATGCTGTTGTCTTTGTCCTTTATATTTTCTCTGCAATTTATATTCATATCCATATTTATTGATATTGCCATTGTTGCACTGCTGTGACAATCGAATTTCCCCTGTGGGGATGAATAGGGCACTATTTTATCTAATCTTGTCTTAACAAGAATACACAATTCAAGTAAACAAAGACTATGTACAATATATACAACAGAATACAAAATCTAAAAAGACATGCCTTGTGCAGGGAATGAATGGTTATAGAAATAACAGGTGTTGTGGAGTGTCCTGGAGAATGTACGAATATCGATTATTTCACATGGACGAGTGTCGCCGGATCTGCGCTGCGTCGCGAAGAGAAATCACGGGTGCGGAAATGCAAATATTAGAAGTGAGTCACAGATGAGGAGGCCTGCAGAGGATGTGTGGCTGCTGGCGAGCGGCCGGCGTGGAACCCTCACCTGGTCGTAGTTGGGAGGATACTGGGCGGCAAACTCCAGCTGTCTGATGATGACCTCGTTGGGCTTCACCCCCGTGTCCTGCATGGTCTTCAGGATGGTTTGCAGGTAAACGTAGTCCAGTCGTCGAGCCGCTCGGCCGACCAGGGCGGAGAACACGTGGACGTTCGGCCTCAATCCGGCCTTCTGGAAAACATAAGCGGCTGTCAGGGCTTCAATTCCGAGCATATAGTTCATGTGAAGCCAGTCGGGTGGAAAGAAATGCGGATAACCTGGAGACAAGAGATTTTCAAAGGAGATCCTGTGAAGGACAATCTTTCAAGAAAACCTGCCCAGATTCACCGCCGTTTTCACTGCTTCCGCCGGGTTTCAGTTTGTGGAGCCAGTCCACCTTTACGGTTCACTTCAACGCAAAATCCCCTGGAAAAGTCCATTTAGTGGCTGATTCTGAGCGTTCCTGCAAAACCACTCATTTGATTATTTCTTTTTAAACCCTAAAAGAAGTCACGGTGGCCCGCTGTTTGCCTTGGGGTAACGCTAGGTGTTAGCATGCTAACGGATTCCTCTGTCCAGGAAGACGAGCGGGGGTCTAAAGGCCGGCGTCCTCACCTGCATGTCCCCCAGCAGCTGCAGACCCTCCTCCTGCCGCTGGCAGCCGAGGGCGAGGCTGCCGAACGTCTGCGCGTCCACCGCCACGTTGCGCTGTCGCATCACGCCCAGCACGGACTGCGGGGAAACATTTAACTTGCCGTTTCACAAAAGCCTGTTTTGGAGGAACTGTTACTTTAGCTTCACATCGGTCCAAACATCGCAGAGCAGCCGCTACCTTTGCTTCGTCCAGGTGTCCGGCTCTGGCCGCTCGTCGGATAGCCGAGTTGAAAAAAGCCACGTCCAACTTCAGCTCGTACCGCTTGGCGACCTTCAGCAGCATCTGCAGAGACTGGTAGCCGGGCTCCAGCGTGTCGGCCAGCAGGGTCAGGGTCCTGAGGTCCGGGCTGAGCCCCTGAGCCGCCATCTTCTCCAGGAATCCCTTCCCTCCTCCGATCAGGGCGAGCCTGTCCGAAGCGCCGCTCGCCGCGCCGACGGAGATCACGCCGCCTCCTTTGCCCTCAAAAAGGTCCAGGAGACTCGGGGCTTCGACAAAAGGCGACAAGGACGTCTCTGGCTGTCTCACTGGAACCAGGAGGGCGGAACCCTGTCTTCCCGGAGACCCGTCTTCCTGCCGGTCGAACAGCTGCTTCTCCAGAAGATCCACATCGATCGCACCTTTGCAGTCCGGCTCGCCGCGTGACGCGCGACGCCTCTCGCTCGGACGCTCCACCTCAGGCGTCAGGAGGAGGTCGGAGGCCGCGGCCGGATCGCCGATCCTGCAGTCCCGCGCGGTCCGCAGGAGAAGGTTATAGTTCTTGGTGTCCGGCCGGATCCCCGACTTCAGCATCTGACGCCAAACCTGGAACAAACCCAGACGGATGAGGAAACCAGGAACCGGACGATCGCAAACGTGATTTACACAAATCAATGAGATCAATGAAGAAAAGAACCTGCAGAGCCAGACGGAACCCGACTTCTCTGTCCTTCAAACATCCCATCAGCAGGTAATGGAAGGTCTCCTGCGTTAGAGCGTGGCCGTTCTGAAGCATCTCCTGCAAAGAGATACGAGTCCATCAGGGCGCGCGCGCACACACACACACACACACACACACACACACACACACACACACACACACACACACACACACCCCAGCGAGCAAACTCTGGACACCTACCCTGAAGGTGTGTATGCAGGCTTGGAGATGGTTGGTGACGGCGTGCGTCTTCAGGAGGGCGTGATACGTGATGGTGCTGAGCGGGATGTTTTTGCGACGGAGCTCCTGCTCCAACTGCAGCGCGTACTGAAGCCCAGCTCGTTTGGACGGCGCCTCGGCGCAGGCGTTGAAGAGGCCGGTGTAAGTGGCGTCACCTGCCTCCAGTCCACGTTTCTTCATCTGGAAGACACACACACCGACCAGGGTTTTACACACAACTGAGGAGTGTGTGAGAGCTGGAGATGAATCTGAAATCATGTACGGTTTCCGGTCCCTACGTCGTTGTAGAGCCTGAAGGCCTTCTTGAGCTGCCCGGCTCGACCGCAGCCTCCGATCAGGACGCTGTAGTTGGACTCCAGCGGCTGCAGCCTCTCCTCCCTCAGCATGTCTCTGCTGAACATCTCCAGGGCCTCCTGCAGCTGTGCAGCACACAGGTGAGACGTCAATAAACAACACGGGAAATACTAACTCTCCAGGAACACCGTAAGGAGGAGTCGGCGATGCTCTCGGACTGACCTTGTTGGCCTTGATCAGTTTCTTGCACTGTAAAAAGTACCAATATGGAGTGTTTCTCCTGCCTGGACGGCGGCGAGGACGCTCCTCCTCATCTTCCTCATCTTCCTCTTCGTCCTCCTCCCTGAATCTGAGCTCCTGCAAGGCCGGGCTGCTCTTCTTAAATAGCCTCCTGGAGGCCAAGTCTGCAGACAGGGATCCGAAGACCACCTGGTCCTCCGGGGGGTCCGCATCCCCTCTGGAGGACAAAGACCTGCCGTGTCCTCCGGGAGACGTCCCCGGGGGCGGCGCGAGGAGTCCGGATGTCCGCAGCAGAGGCGGCCACAGCGGCCTCCTCCTCCTCGCCGGAAACCGGGACAGATACGCGACGTTCCCCGCATGTCGAGCGCACAAACGGGCCACCGAGGTTAACATATTAGCGGCCATTGAACCTGGCTCGCAACTATCATGTCGGATTAGTTCTCACCGCGAAACAAACAGACTGAGCAAACTTGCGGAGCGCTGACATGTTTTTGTCACCACGTTTCCTCAATGACAAACCCGCTTCAGACCTGAGCAATCGATTCAGATCAGGCAGAAGTCATCGTTAAACATCCCCATTCTGTCGTGTAGCTCCCAACTTGTTCAGTGTTTACTCTTCTGCTAAATATATTGGCATTAATGGCTCTCTTTTGCTGACAATGCTTAATTTTCCATTATTTAGGTGGTCGAATGACAAGCGACTTATCGGGGTTTGATTAATGTGCCTGTGCGTCTGCTAATGACTTCCCCCGAAAAAGGGGAATGAAACGTTCCTATGTAAATGGTTAAAGTAGACTATGGAAATACATTTGTAAACTAGATAGTTTATCTACTATAATCAATTAAATTATATATTTCATATATTCACATTTGATATTTCAAAGTATATAATTTTAAAAGTGTAGAGAAGCCTTTAGATGCACTTGAGTGTCATCTTATCTGCCTGCACTTTTTCTTGTCTTGCACGTTCAAAGCTGTACTTTGTACAATAGTTGTCAAACAGCCATGAAGGACCTCAGAATATTCATGGGCTGCCTGCACTAACTATTCACCAGCCAATCTTTTGAGGACTTTAGATTCCTGGGTGTCGTGATCGACAACAGACTAGACTGGACATCCGACTCTGAGTGTGTGTCCAGGAAAGGAATGAGCAGACTGGACTTCCTCAGGAAGCTCCCATCCCTTCATGTATGCAGCAAGAAGTTGGAGATCTTCCATCAGCCTGTTGTGTGTTGGGGGAGCAGAGACTCCTGTCATCAGGGGAGCCGGCTGATCTGTGTGATCCGTCTCAGGATGGAGAACTTTGCGAGCGTGGTGGAAAGGAGGACGTCCATCACGGACAACCCTGACCACCCCCTCCTCCTGACTCTGGACAGACAGTGGACTGTCCAACACAAAGATGCAGGAACTCTGGACAATAACTCACTCTCATCAGTTACTGCAAAAAAAAATCCACTTTGCTCATTATTTACTCCTGTATGTTGGACCTGTATAGACTTTTTTTTCACAGGTCATATTTTATACTTTTACACATCTGAGTTTATTTCATTTTACTTAGTTTCTGAATTCATTTCCATTTTTAGCTTGTCCTTGCATGTCTTGCTGCTGCTGTGAAACAATTTCCCAACCATGTGGTCATTAAAGTACATCTCATCATCTCAATTCACAAACCTCTCTGCCACATCTTTCATTCACTGTCTTTTATTGTGCTGATTCACGTCATGTTTTATGTCTTTCCTTATTTTCCCTTGCCTTCTACGTACTAACACAGCGTCAAACTATCTGGCCCTCACCGTGGCCAGCAAAGTAAGAATCCCGCTGTCGTGGGAAACACGTGTTCTGACGATGAACACTTTGAAACAGAAAAAAAGGACAGCTGTTCTCTGAGTCATTCAACTGTAAACTTTTATTTCCTGCAAGAAAACAAAACAAACAAACACAGCCCTTCAGCTGTCAGGCACCGATCACAATCAGCATCTTGGTGGCAACATCACCATGGTGATAAATGTGGCGGCTGGGCCACGTGACTCTGGAACAATGTGATCCGGTCCAGCAGCGTGAGTGGGATGTCTCTGATGACCGAAGGCAGGTCTTCGTGCTGTAACGGATAGATGACCACGCTCAGCGCCGAGCGCTCCGTGGAAAATCTACAACAGAGGGGGAGAGAAGCTCGTTCTTGCACTTCCAGCAGGACAGTATCTAATGTCACAACATGACACTTTTTAACAGGGAAAAGTGAGATCGTTATAAGTTGAGGGTCTTCATGGAGATGATTGTGCGGTAAATATCTTCGTATTTGTCGTATTTTATTTTTCATTTCTGCTGATTTGCTCGTCACGTTTCCCCCTGACATTCACTCTACGGCCAGAAGAATTGTCTCACCTGCCTCCACGGGTAGATGAACTTCAGTGACATCCATTCCTCATCCAGAGGCTTCAATATGACGTGGATCCACCTTTGCAGCTACAACAGCTAGAACAGTGTCTTCATGGGAATGTTGGATCATTCTTCCAGAAGCACATTGGTGATGTTAGAGGAGAAGGTCTGGATCTCAGTCTCCACTATCATTCATGCCACAGGTGTTCTATGGGGTGGAGGTCAGGACTCTGCTGGCAGCTTGGAATGGTCCAACATGTCTAAATGCAGATGCTCGGTGGGACTTCAGCAAACCAAGACATGTTGGTCCATTCCATGCTGCCAACTTTGAGGGGACAGTTTGGAGCTCCTTCCTTCTCCAACATGACATGAAAGCAAGATCCATGAAGACATGGAGGACAGAGTGGAGGAACTTGTCCTGACCTCCACCTCATACAACACCTTTGGCATGAATGAGTCAGACCTTCTCCTCCAACATCACCAATGTGCTTCTGGAAGAAAGATCCAACATTCCCATGAAGACACTGTTCTAGCTGTTCCAGCTGCAAAGGGTGGATCCACGTCATACTGAAGCCTCTGGATGAGGAATGGATGTCACTGAAGTTCATCTGCCAGTGGAGGCAGGTGAGTGAACACTTTTGGCCGTATCGTGTATTCAGACGCCTTCCTTCCGCACGTATCCAAACAGAAACGTTGCCATGACGCTCGACGCCAACGCAGAGTTTGTTTGTGTTGTGGATCCGAATATGCGAATCTTCTCACCCTGACAGACTAAACATGAAGAAACACGAAGCTATTTCAGCATCGTCATCATCAGTATTTCTATTTCTAAACGCCCACCTGTCCAGGAGAGCTTTCTGCAGCGTACGGCAGGCCACCAAAGTGCCGCCGATCAACATGTGGCACATGATGACGTGGCGGCAGCGCTCCATGAAAGCTTCGGTGGCCGACGGGTCGAAGGTGCCGCTGCGTGAGATGAGGCAGAAACGTTGCAGACCGGAGCAGCAGGAAAGAGCCTCGAAGAAGGACGTGTTGGCGTTCAGGTAGGGCTGCTCCAGCCTGGAAGCACAGGCCGGGTTCACAAAGGAAAACAGATTGACAGCTTTTGACTCATTTTTGCTTCAGAAAAACTCTTCCATACCTGACACATGTCTGAGCTATCAATATATCAATATATCTATATATCAATATATCAATATATCAATATATCAATATATATTTCTATAAGTTAGTGTTATGAGAATAAAGCTGAATTAGATGGTGAATATTTCTCGCAGGGAAATTGCTGTATTATTTGAAGTGTCTGCAACCAGACGTGGATAATGAATGTCTTTTCAAGCTTCATATGGATGAAAACAGCCGTCTCACTCTTCTTCTTCTTCTTCTTCTTCTTCTTCTCCGATGGTCTTTTCCCTTCTGGGTCTCCACAGCCAATCCACCTTCTCCATCTAAGCCTGTTCTCTGGATCCTCCTCTCTTCATGTCCTCTCTCACTACCTCCATACATCTTCTCTCTGGTCTTCATCTAGACCTCCAATTCCAATATCTTCACTCTCCCTCCTCTGTCCATGACCCAACCATCTCTGACCTTCTCTCCAAAACATCTACCATGTCATTCCTGATCCTCTCCATCCTGGTCACTCCCAAAGAGAACCTCCACATCTTCATGTCTGCCACCTCCAGCTCTGCCTCCTGTCTTTTCTCCAAACCATCCATCATCTCTGCTCTCACCACTGTCTCCTCCACCTTTCCTTTCCTTCTGGCTGATGTTCTTCTATCTCATAGAACCCCTGACACTTTTCTCCACCCATTCCAACCTACTTGAACCTGTTTCTTCTCCTCTTCTCCACTGCTGTGGACTGTTGACCCTCAGTACTTGAACTCCTCCATCTTCTTGATCTCCACTCCCTGCAGCCTCAGGGTTCCAGCCGGGTTCCTCTCATTCACACGCATATGTTCTGTCTTGCTGTGACTAACCTTCATTCCTCTCCTTTCCAGAGCAAACCTCCAGCTCTCTACATCTCCCTCCACCTGCTCATTGCTTTCACTCCATGTCATCTGCAAACATCATGCTCCATGGAGGTTCCTGGAGGTTCCAGGTTCTAGCCTCATGTGTCAGCCTGTCCATCACCACTGCAAACAAGAAGGTGCTCAGAGCTGCTCTCTGATGAAGTCCCACCTCTACCTTGAACTTCTCTGTTCCAACTTCAGCACACCTCACCACTGTCTCACAGCGAGCATACATGTCCTGCACCGGTCACCGAACATACTTCTCTTCCACTCCAGACTGAGCTCCTCTCTTGGCACCTTGTTGTATGCTTTTTCTAGGTCTACAAAAGCACAATGCAGGCTAAATCTTGCTATGAGGCTGCGCTCGGTGTGAGGGTGAGTGAAGATGGAAACACAAAGATGTGTCCTGACCTGAGTTCTCGCAGCTGTGTGCAGTGTTTCAGGGCCTCCAGCAGGGCTGAGGTGTAGTTCATGGTTTTCAGAGATCCCATGTTGGCGAGCGACAACACCTGCAAGTCTTTGCACTTCTGCGCCACTTGGACCAGCCCCGTCCCTCTGAGGACGCCGGGGAGCCCGGCCAGAGTCAGGCGTCGTAGCCGGGACAAGGCTTCGAGCGCGGCGAGGTGAGCGTCGCCAACTCCTTGAGCCCACGCGCACATGCCGCGGGGCTCCACGCTGGCACGGGTGCAGGGCTCCAGCCGGGGTAGAGCCGAGGCGAACCCCGGCCCGATGATCTCTAACGTCTGTAAAAAAGGGCATCCGGCGACGAGTTGAGCGAGCCCCGAGGTGCCGTCCCCCGACAGGGAGGCGTCCGAATGGGGCTTGTAGTTCTGGAGTCCCACGCGCGGAGGCTTCTTCAGCCCCAGGAACAGCGAGGAGGACGAGGAGTTGTGCGTGCGGATGTGATTTGTGCTCGCGCCGTCGGACAAGGCGCAGGCGGGCAGGGTGAGGGAGCGCAGGTGTCTGAGTTGGGCCAAGCTGGCGCACAGGTGTGTTTCCCCGCCGGCCCCCGGCGTGTTTTCATGGTGATAATGCGTGTGCATCAGGTTCAGGTGTTTCAGGTTGCTGCAGCTGACGGCTAAGCGACCCATCGTGGCGGCGACCAGCTGATCTTCCACGTTCCTGCACTCCGAGTACGGCACGTGGTTGATGCCGCTGAGGTTGAGGCTGATCAGCTGCGTGGCGTCCTTGACTCCCCCCTCCAGGAGCGAGCGGAACACCTGAGGCCACAGGGCCGGGCAGCGGCTGAAGCTCAGGTGCTTGGGGCTGCTGCCCTCCAGGGCTCGCTTCAGGGACAAGGAATCCACCCAGGAGCGAGGGAGCTGCAGCGCCTCCAGGTCACCGCGCTGACCCAGCCGCTGGGCCAGCGAGGGGGCGGCGGGCCAGTGCGCGGGGTTGGGGCCGGGGATGGACACCAGGAATATTCGGAGACGCTCCGGGACGTGGACGCTGAACACAGCCAGGTAGAGCAGCAGCAAGGTCTGGTTCACCTGAAGACACGGACACACACCTTCATAAACAGCGACAGACGCTTCCCGTTTGCCGCTGTCATTGTCGTCGCTCGGTTTCTATCCTTGCCCTTGTTGTCTTTTTGCTTGTCTTCTTTATGTATGCATTGATTGATTTCTTTTCATTCTGTTGTCTATTTGTTGTTGTTCACCTTTCTGCCTATTTTTTTAAAAGATATCTTTAGACTATCTTTTAATGGTCTCTCTTATCTTTATTTACACTCACATTTTTGGACATTGTTATTGTTGTGCTGCTGCGACTAAAGAATTTCCCCGATGGGGATCAATAACCTTTTATCTTATCTTATCTGCGCTCACCTCTCCGGGCGCCAGCCTGGCGCTGAATTCCTCCAGCTGCTGATAATGCGGGACGCTGCTCTGACCCACCATCAGCTGACAGCAGACGCCAACGCCCTCCCGGGTCACGTCCGAAATGTCGAACTGCAGCATCAGCCTGCAAACGGCGCAGCAGAGACACCCCGAGCTTTATAGCGGCGGAGCTTCACACGCATTCAAGATGATTCCAGCGAAGCAGTCAAGTTCTCAAGCATTTATTCAAACTGAAATGATCCATGATTCCGGTCGGTTCGAACGACTTCAGCCGTGTCTTACTTGCGTAGCTGGGCGCAGCAGGGCACCACCCCGTAGCTGGGCGTCAGCAGCGTCTGCCTGAGCTCCGCCAGGCGGCTCAGCCGGTCCACGGCCTCGGAGCTGAGCTGGGCGGCGTTGAAGCCGGACCGCACGTCGAAGGCCAGCGAGCGGAGCAGCGTGAGCGAGGAGAGGAGGCGGGACAGGCGCAGCGAGGTCAGGTTACACCCGGTGACGTCCAGGTGCGTCACCCCCCGGCAGCGGGTCAGGTGCTCCACGGCCGAGCCCGACAGCCAGTACACGCCGTTCAGGCTGAGGGAGCGGACGTGGTTGGCCAGACGCTTCAGCAGGTGCCGAACTAAAGAGTCATTCACCTGGAGAAGAAACACATGAGCACCAAATGAATAAAAAAAATCAGGGATATTCCGTTCATCCACAGCAGAGTTTCCCAACCACTGTGATGGAGAGATCTTCAGGTGTGCCGCGGAAAAATGCCCACTTTCACCAGATTGGTCCAAAAATGATTTATTCGACGCAAATAATGTGCGTCGGTGCGTCCATCTATGAGGGCAGCGTGCAGGGACAGGAAGAACAATAAATGTTCTACTAGATGGCAACAGGTGGTGGATGAAGCTGTGGATCTTCCTGCTGCTGCTCATGAGTGATGCTTGCAGTGAGACAACATGGAGACATGTTTGAAAAGAAAGAGTCCTCCATCAGGAGCCTCTGATCCTGAAGAACATTCTGACCCACATGAAGGTCCAGGTATGAGTGGTGGTCAGAAGAAAGTTAAAAAGGTGGAGCTCAAGACGATACGGTGAAAGTGAGATTGCGATTGAATTCACTTTTTCAGGGGAAGCAACCGAGTCCACTGGGTTGTGTCTGGTGTGCAGCAGAGCCACGATTCCAAGCTGACTTCCACTGAACACCTTCACTTCTAGAGAAGAACACCCACTATTCTGTTGACGTGCGTAAACAGAGTGAGAAACAGGCAGCGTTGTTGAAGAAAACCACCGAGACGAGTGAGAAAGCTCTGAAAGCGACAAACAACTCATGGCTGAATCCAAACAGCCACTTCCTGCAAGAACATCAGCTTTGTGTTCCAGCAATCAGAGCCGGATTTCACACGGAGTAAACTGAGAGCACACTTTCAGTCTGTTTCATTCAATACGTTATGATATATTTACTAGGTGGTGTGTTATGTGTTTTTTCTAATGTATAATATGTGCCGTGGCTCAAAAAAGGTTGGGAAACACTGCATTACAGCAGGCATGTGGCTAATCTGGTCCTTTAGCAAACTCAATTTTATCATATAATTCCAACCGATCGCATGAATATGTGAGGAAAATCAACCGATTCATAATCTGAACCAAATAACCACGGGAAAAGTATCTGTGAGAGAGCGACGAGACGTCTCGTCCCTTCTCCCGCCGAAGGCCTCACCGTGTACTCGTCGGACAGGCTGACGTGCGCCAGCAGCGTCTTGTCGTGGCACAGGGTGTGTAACTTCCTGCAGACCTGGGCCACGTTCATCAGCAGGTCGCACACCGGGATGTGGCGCAGGATGCACAGCAGGATCTCGTCGGACAAATCCGACATTCCCGCCGACGTGCAAGCCATCGCGTCCTCTTCACGGACAGCCTGGGGGGGGGGGGACAAAATCTGGTGATTTGGGGAAAATCCTGTGTCTTTAGCCACTTCAGCCAAATGCTAGAAGGGAAAGGTTGCCTTGCATGTTTGCATGTGTGTGTGTGTTTACTTAGTTTGGTTTCACAGCAGCTACTTTCACAACTTACGTCAGCATCAACGCTGCACTGAATGTAAAAACAAGAGTGATATTATCTCTCTCTCTATATATATCTATATGTTTTTCGCATTGCTCTTTTTATTGCATTGTATTGCAGACAGCATCACGGCAGGCAGGCAGGCAGGCGGCTGAGAAGAGGAACAGGAAAAATGTGAGTGAGTGACTGAAGCCATGCAGGTTATTATTATTATTATTTTCATTATTATCAGCATTAATGGGTGGGACTGATTTTCTGATGATTTTCAGCGTCTGGTAACCCTCCAGATAGTTTCTACGTTTGATGAAAACACCATTTTAATTGTTTTGTTTAAAGTAGTGCAGTTTGTTTTTTCCCAGATACTTCCGTGCGATCACTCCGCAGGATTCCTCTGCTCATTCTAGCTGAATCTCCTGAAACTACAAAACAAATACATCGAAAGGACTCTGCTTCCTTGGGCTGCCGCCTTCGGGGGCCTCCACAGCTGATCATCTGCCTCCATCTAACCCTCTCCACTCACGCCAGCCGCCTTCCTGTCCTCTCCCTCCATCCATGAACCTTCTCTCAGGTCCTCCTCCAACCTAAGCATCCTTCTGCCCAGATCTTCACCATCCCTCTTGCGTCCATGTCCAAACCATTTCAGTGACTTTATCTCCAGAACATCTACCATGTGCTGTCCCTCTGACGGACTCCTTCCTGATCCTCTCCATTCTCCTCATCCCCAAAGAGGAACCTGCAACATCTCCATCTCTGCCTCCTCAATGACTAAATTAGCATGACATGATGTGACAATTAGCTGCTATTCTGTAAATGTTAAAATTCTTCTGGAGCAAGAAGAAGAAAGTGTAAACACACCTGCACGTATTTCGTATTTACTTACAAACCAACTCGACGAAAAACGAGTCGTATTTAAAGAACGCCGGTTGGGAAAAAGTTAGCTGCAATTACAGGAGCGACCAGACGACAGTGGATTAGCTGCTCGCTGCTTCCCCCGGCGGGGGGAGGCAGAGGCGGAAGGGTGTCCCCGGGGTTTACCGGCACCGCGTCCGCCGGGAGAACGCGTCGGTCCCCGCCGTCCGGACGTCCACTCGCAGACCCGCTCATGATCGACGGGATAACGGACGGTCATCCGGCCACAAGTCGCGGCGATCCAACAGGCGGTCGGGTGGCCATCCCCACGGCTACACGGAAGATATTTGCCGGCGCACCGAAGCGGAAGAGTTTCGGGGTGACACACACTTCCGGCGCCGACGCGTTTCGGAAACTATTGAACATTTTTCATTTATTCATTTTATATCGTATTTTTAGTTTCATGCTTTAAAGACATTTTTCTTTTTGTTTTCCCGTACAAAAGTTCGCGTTTGATCATTACTTCATATTTTAGTTTTCAATTTGTCAGTTTTACGAAAAGCTATTTTACAATTGTACTTAGATTTATTTTTTTTTAATTTTATTGCAAAAATTTTCCTTTGAGCTTTTCATTGTTATCCAGTGTATCAGCCTGAGATTCACCTTCAAACACCGAGTGACCCAGTTGCAGAGCATGAATTAGATTTTAAATATGTCACAGGTGTTTCATTTGATTTGAATGGGGAAAAAAGTGAATTAAAAGTCGTAAAACAACCAGACAAGTAAAAGATGAGGAATTACAGCATTAACTAAATATTTAGAATCAGGATTGAGAAAAACGGACTACATTCTGGTAAAAAAAAAAAAAAAACTTTGCTGATCGTGTTCACTTATTTCAAAATACTGAAAATACTGGAATGAATAACACGCTTTCAGAAAATACGCCTTTGCTTTGACCGAACTTTCCTTAGATCGAGATATAAATGTTTATGGTGTCCATCTCTGTCGCCACTGCTGTACCCAACATTAACCGTAGGGGGCGCCAGTGCGCTGCACACAATGACTGCCAGGCAGCAACTACAATACTGTAGCTTCTGTTCTTCGTAAACTTAATCACGAAGGATTGAAATAAATCCAATTACACATATTTGGCTGTCACACTAGCCCTTCATGCCGCCTTACAAAACATTGAAAGATCATTTTGAGAAAGCTATTGCATTGGAGGAAAAGCGAGAACATGCAGAATTTGTCTGATCTTGCTCAAAACTGTTGAATCGGGATTCCAGTCTCACTGCTTCTGCTTTCAAAGTCTGCCAGGATTAGTGGCAACACCCAACACAGCTCATATGCCAGGATTTTAAAAATAAGCCTCACACAGGGCATATTTGTTCTCTGCTCCTAATGGAGCTCATTTACATCAGGCCGTGTCTACAACTACCTCACTCCAGACAAATGGTTAATACCTGAAAATTTATTTTTAAGTGGAATTATGAGGGGAAATCATTAGTGAAGAAAGACCAAGAAGTCAGACATGTGCGCTTTATTGGGTTGTGTTGTACACGGGGGGCTTCGGAGGCCTCCTGCACAATCCTTCAAACACTGCCATACAAGGTAGAAGCTTTGTCTTTTGCATATCGACAAAAAACCGGACCGAGTATTTTAAGGCTGAAAGTACAAAAACAAAACAAGTTTCAGATTACATAATTTACATATTAAGCAATACTACAGGTCTGTTGGGGGTTGGACCCCCCCCAGAGAATAAACCTTCATAGAGGCAAATAAGGTGGTGAACAAAGACATCTGGAATGACCTACACAAAACACAACAATGACATCATGTTCCTCACATCCACACCGCCTGGACGCTCTGTACTTCCCGCAGAGTTTCTCCCCATCAGGGGCGTGGTGCCATAGCCAGAGTGATGAGGGAAGATAGGAAGAGGTGTTGTAGGCTCAGCACACACCAGTGTGTTGGTGTAGACGTGTACGCCGAGCCAGTCGTTTGGGTTTGTAGCAGTGTGCCGGGGAGGGGAATGACAGTCTGTTTAGAAGCACTTCCTGTGGACGATGCTGGGGCCGGACTCGTCGTACTCCTGCTTGCTGATCCACATCTGCTGGAAGGTGGAGAGGGAGGCAAGGATGGAGCCTCCGATCCATACGGAGTACTTCCTCTCTGGGGGAGCAATGATCTGCGGAGGACAGAGCGGAGTTAAGTTTCGCCATCTCCAGCAAGACCGCACCAGTCCACATGAGGGCGAGGGGTTACCTTGATCTTCATGGTGGTGGGGGCCAGGGCGGTGATTTCCTTCTGCATACGGTCTGCAATGCCAGGGTACATGGTGGTGCCACCAGACAGCACCGTGTTGGCGTACAGGTCCTTACGGATGTCCACGTCACACTTCATGATGCTGTTGAAGGTGGTTTCATGGATGCCGCAGGACTCCATGCCTATGGAGCGACAGAAAACCAAGCGACGTCAGACGCTGGACGAGACACCGACCAACACGCCTTCTACTTAAGAGTCGCGAACGACTCGACGTACCGAGGAAGGAGGGCTGGAAGAGGGCCTCGGGGCAACGGAACCGCTCGTTTCCAATGGTGATGACCTGTCCGTCAGGCAGCTCGTAGCTCTTCTCCAGCGAAGAGGAGGAGGCGGCGGTACCCATTTCTTGTTCAAAGTCCAGTGCAACGTAACACAGCTTCTCCTTGATGTCACGCACGATCTCACGCTCAGCTGTCAGAGAGAGATTTGTGGGTTTAATTTGGGTTCTCACGGCTCCAAAGAGCAGGCGTGTTGTTCGGAGTTATGCTCACCTGTGGTGGTGAAGCTGTAACCCCTCTCTGTCAGGATCTTCATGAGGTAGTCTGTGAGGTCCCTGCCGGCCAGGTCCAACCTGAGGATGGCGTGGGGCAGGGCGTAGCCTTCATAGATGGGCACCGTGTGGGTCACACCATCACCAGAGTCCATGACGATACCAGTAGTACGGCCAGAGGCGTAAAGGGACAGCACAGCCTGGATGGCCACGTACATGGCAGGGGTGTTGAAGGTCTCAAACATGATCTGGGAAAGACGACAGGACGGGAGATTAGCCGCGGACCACACATTTAAACCAGTCAACCTAAAAGGGGGATTGTGAGGATTAGTGTCGTCAGTCAAGACGGGCCTTGAAGATCAGACACAGCAGCAATCTTAACCAACCGAAGGCAGAGGTTTCTGCCACCACTGAACGGCAACGTCATGCAAGAATCACTGTCGCTAGGGAAGTGTAATATAATCCAACACAAGGCTAATCTGCCATAAGCAGTGCTCACGCTAGACATTCGAGGCGCTTCACAGTGCAGATAAAAACCTGTAGGTTCGGCACAGTTGAGAGACGAGGTCATAAAAAGGAGGAAACCTGGAGATTGAAGGAGCAGGAGGGAATTGACAGTTTGAGCAGAGGCTACAGAGTCCAGTCCAAGAGTCCAGCTGCTCAATGAAGTCTTTGTAACCACGGCACTCTTTTACCTGGGTCATCTTTTCCCTGTTAGCCTTGGGGTTGAGGGGAGCTTCTGTGAGCAGGACAGGGTGCTCCTCAGGGGCAACTCTCAGCTCATTGTAGAAGGTGTGATGCCAGATCTTCTCCATGTCGTCCCAGTTGGTGACGATTCCATGCTCGATGGGGTACTTCAGGGTCAGAATACCCCTTTTGCTTTGAGCCTCGTCACCAACGTAGCTGTCTTTCTGGCCCATGCCAACCATCACTCCCTGGAGAGACACAGGAATTAATTTCAAAAGATGTCTCAAAATGTTAAAAAAAAAAAAAAAAAAAAAAAAAAAAGGTAGATATATGAGGAATTAAGTGAGATTTTAGAAAAAACCCCACGTCTG
>CAAKHD010014312.1:0-17329 GCA_901007705.1 Fistularia tabacaria
CCCCGCCGGCTTTCTCCCGGCCTTGTGGTCCGCCCCCCCCCCCCCCCCCCCCCCCCCCCTGCCTGCAGGTCAGCGACCGGGGCGGCGGCGTTCCCTTCCGCAGGATCGAGAACCTCTTCAGCTACATGTACTCCACGGCGCCCACGCCGCAGATCGGAGATCCCGCCCGCCCGCCGCTGGTGAGCGATGCCGCCACTTTATTACGGGATAGAAACTCCTGCAAACTCGGGAAATAGAAATCAGTGAGGCCCTGCCAAACCGGGGATGTCCTCCACCTCCACAGGCCGGCTTCGGCTACGGGCTGCCCATCTCCCGCCTCTACGCCAAGTACTTCCAGGGCGACCTGCAGCTCTACTCCATGGAGGGGCTCGGCACCGACGCCGTCATCCACCTGAAGGTGAGCCCCCGCTGGTTGGGAGTGGTACTGCAGGCGGGGATTCCACCCGTCTTGGGTTTCGGACTGAAATAGAACACACTCTCGAGGGAGGTGTGTGTGTGTGGGGGGGGGATTCCACCTGTTGCGTTTGGGGTCAGGTTGTCATGACGATGGTGTGTGTGTGGTGTGTGTGTGTGTGTGTCCATCCAGGCTCTGTCCACGGACTCCGTCGAGAGGCTGCCCGTCTACAACAAGACGGCGCTGAGGAACTACAAGGTCAGCCTGGAGGCCGACGACTGGTGCGTCCCCAGCAAGGAGCCGCTGGACCTCAGTAGCTACAGGGCCGCCAAGTGAAGCCGCCGTCACCCTGGCAACCAGGAGCGTCCCGTGACCCCCGTACTTGGTCGTCGTCGACCGGAAAACCGCCGGGCGCCGCCCTCCGGGGCGAGCGTCCGCTCCTCTCCCGCTCCCAGCATGTTGTTTTCACGTCCTTTTTAATTTCGTTCTTACTATGAATTCCCTGAGGATCGAACCCGCTAAGTGGACTCGAGCGGAGAGGGCTGTGGCTGAGGAAGCGCCGTCATGGCAACAGCCTGAAGCGAGCGGGAGGCGTTCCACGTCAGGAGGCTGCGCCTCGGAGGCAGCCGGAGCCAAAGGGGGGGGGGGTTTAGAAATTAACCCTCGTTTTCAGTTTAGCACGATTTCAATTCACCTGAAACGCACAGGAAGTGAGAAAGAGAAAGTGGAAACCGAAGAGTCGAGAGCCGAGGGGAGTCGAGGCCAGGAGATGCGAGTCCGTTCAACTCGGGAAAGGAAAGACACACTCCTACACCTTCACGCACTCCTGAACCCCCCCTGAACTGGTCCCATGAGTTTGGAGTGACAGTTCTCTGCATGAATGTTTTTAACTTCTCCAGCCTTAAAGAAACAAAACAACTGATTCAGAACCTATGGTCCGAACCGTCGATCTGAACAGTACCAGCCGCCGTTGCGGCACCAGCAGTTCAACCTGTAGCATCTCATAGATTCAGTCGGTACCATCGGTCATGGTACCATTGGTCAATATGGTACCATCACTTAAAGCTGTTACAATACCTCATTCAGCACATGTTTCTCTAACGTCAGTCATTACTACTCCAATGGTCTGAATGGTACCCGTACATGTTACGGTTCCGGCAGACTGAATGGTACCATCATTTCAGCCAGTGCCCTTTGGTTTTTGGGGCATCGGTGCTCTGAACAGTACCATTTGTTGTTATGGTACCTCTTTTAATGGTACCAGCTCTGAACGTTACCTGCAGGTGCCGTGTATCCTCAGACCGTTTGGTTCCATTGTTCATTATGGCGCATTTCCCTAACATTCACTGTATTCGCTGAACGGTACCAGCATTCGTTAGGGTACTAGCACAGCCCGAGGGGTTCCATTATTTCAGTCAGTACCTTCGGTTTTTATGGCACCATTGGTCTGAACGGTGCCACCAGTCGTAACAGTACCGTTGGTTTTTACAGTACCATCATTTCAATCTGTACCATCCGTCGGTATGGGAGTCCCTTGCCCAATGGTACCACTGGGCTAAGGGTGCCTTCAACACTGATGGTACCCCTGGTCCCAGTGTTGCCAGTATTCAGAACGGTACCGTTGGTTGTTACGGTACCATCATTTCAATCTGTACCATCAGTCGGTATGGGAGTCCCTTGCCCAATGGTACCATCGGTCCGTATGGTACCACTGGGCAAAGGGTGCCTTCAACACTGATGGTACCCCTGGTCCCAGTATTGCCAGTATTCAGAACGGTACAAGGGACAAGTACAGTATTCTCAGTCAGAACAGTACCCCCTACCACTGGGGGAGGTTCTCTGGACCAGGCCGGGCCTCGTGACCCGGCTCACTCATGGTGCTTTGTTTTATGTTTGGATCATTTCGATTGTCATGATCAGACCAGACCAACCCTGGGTTCTCCCAGGAGGCCTGGCCCGGTTCTTCATCCTCCATTCCGGACAAGGTCTTGGTTCCGGATGGGCCCGGAGTCGGCAACGTTAGTTTCCCGTCTCATGTAGTTTGTAAGAAAAAAGGGTTTATTTTTTATAGTGAATCTTTGTTTTCCTTCCAATGAGAAGACTGTAAATATTGTAAATACAAACCAGATCAATAAACACATTGGTTGTTTATTTATCTCGTCTCCTGATTCTTTCTTTATCAGTTTCCACGGTAACGGAAGCAGCTGGTCTTGGCAGATGACAGCTCTGTCCTGAGCAGGCAGAAGAGTTAGCAACGGTCGGCCGCTGGGAAATCATTGAAATTAAATGTCTGCTTGCTTGATTTATATCTCAAATTACAATTTCCTTCTATTTTACATCGTTATCTTTATTTATCACTCTTTCTATCGATCTGTCTGGCCAGCTCTGTATCATGGAAAGCTTCATCCAGGTAGCAGTATGTGACAAGGACTCCCCCCTCTGGTCACTTAGCCTGAACAGCGCCTTTGGCTTGGTGGCTCTTTGGGGCCCCAGAGTTGGAGCCGGACCTGGACGGGGCCTAGACGTGATTAATGACTGATGTGATCGATTGATCTGCAGGTTGTCAGGTGATTTTCTTTTTCTGCAGGTATCTGAGTATTTCTGCTTTGTTATTTTTTTGAAAATATCAGTATCAGAAAACTTTATTGATCCCCTGGTGGGAAATTGCTTTTTGTTGAAAGCAGCGCCAGCTCACAGAATAAGTGGTGGAGAATCAAAATAGAACTCTATGTAAAAATAAAGAATAAAATAGAGGTAGAGGAAAATAAAATAAAACCGGTAACGATCAAAATAGAGAAATAGATATAAAGTTAAAGGGATGAAAAAAAAATATGTGTAATGTATATACATGTGTATTTACATGTACATGTAAATGATTACATGTAGTAGTTATGTGTATAAATCAGGGTTATTGCACAGGAAACAGTTGTTGCACGGAAGACGATGGAATTTTTAAACCGTTTTTATTCCGATCACCCGAATTCCTTCTTTACTTCCTCCGCACCTCAGATTTATTTATTGTTGTTTTTTTTTTTTTTAAATCTCAATTTTTAATCCAAAATCCTTTTAAAAATCAGGTGACTGTGGGACATCCCACAAACCCCTGCAATTGCATTATCAGGAGCGACCCCTGTGGGTATAGACAGTGAGGATGACAAATACCTCCTCAACATATTTGCTCACTGCAGCATTAAAAAGCATAACTATCAGGTGGTTAAAACCGGATCCCCCTACATATAATATATGGATCCAAAAAATATGGGACATTTACCAGATGGAGCAAAATTACATATTTATTAAGACTTCAGAAGTCTATTTTTATTAAATGATGTCCGTTAAATTATTATTGTGTGTACATCTCCTTTGTATATTGTCTAAGTATATGTTTACTGTTCTTACCTGCCTTGGGACTACGGATGAAAATTAGCTACGGTGCTAACTCCGGCATATTTACATTGATGCATTTTGCTGCGATGGTGATTCATATGTACTGTCCTAATTCAAATAAATAATAAAAGAATAAATAAAAAACATGGGGACCTGTCATGTCTCAACTAATACAATGGGGTTGTATTCAAGGAGTTTTGGACCGGCAGCAGACACAAGCATCATATCCTTATAGACTGCCTATGTGGAGTGGATTTTCTTATTTTCTTTTATTCATTTTAAATAATCTTTCTTTCTCTTTCTCCTCCCTGATAGTTCTGTTACAATTTCCAACTTATTTTTTTTACTATTTCCTTATTTATCTATTACTATGTCACTCCATGTTGTATATGTACCTGTCATATTGATGAAAAATAGTTAAAAAGTGATTTAAAAGAAATCATATTATTAATCTAATGATTAGTTTTTGTTGTGTTTTTTTTTTTCTACTTATTTCAAATAATACAAACAAGATGTGGAGGTTCTCTTTGAGAGTGACCAGGATGGAGAGGATCAAGAATGAGTCCATCAGAGGTGACGGCACACGGGAGATGTTTTGGAGAGAAGCTAAGAGAAGCCAGACTGAGATGGTTGGGTCATGGACAGAGGAGGGATGGTGACTATATTGGTAGACGGATGCTGGAATTGGAGGTCCAGAGGAAGACTGAAGAGAAGATGTATGGAGGTAGTGAGAGAAGATATGAAGGTAGTTGGTGTGAGAGAGGAGGATCGTGAGAACAGGGTTAGATGGAGAAGGTTGATTCGGTGCGGCGAACCCCTGAAAGGGAAAAACCCAAAGGAAAAAAAGAAGTCAAATAATCCAAACATCCTTTTCATGAGTGAGAAATACCTGCGTTTGCAGCTTTCCGCCACACGGGGGCGCTCTCGCACAAACGCGCGTCTGATCGACAGGGAAAAAAAAAATAAATAAATAAAAAAGCCGAGCGCTTTTTCCGCTCCTTTTTCTAAACTCGGATCTTCATCCCGAATAAACCCTGCGGGACTTTGTTTTTTTTTATTTTCTATTCCCCAAAAATTCCGCGTGGAGGAGGTTTAAAAAAAAAAAAAAATCAACAGAATTGAAAGAAAAACCCATTTTCTTCCTTATATGGTCACAGATGGCGTGCGCGGGTTTCCCCGCGGCGCCGCAGTCATCGAGGAAATATGCCGCTCGCGGTGGCGTGCGTGTGCGTGCGTGCGTGCGCGTGTGCGCGCGTGTGTTTTTCCTACGGGGAGGGGGCGGGGCTTCCGTGCGCAGCGGGGGGGGGCGGGGCTTAGAGAGAGACCGGGAAGGACGGACGGTGGCGGCGGCGGCGGCGGCGCACCGGACGAGGATGCGGGTGTAAAAAAAAAAAAAAAAAAATTTAGAAAAATTCAAAAAAAAAAAAAGACGGATTAACTCCCTGGCGGTGGAACCGGACGAGGTCCAGAACCGGTCCCGGTCCACTTTTTTTTATTTTTTATTTTTTGTAATATTTTCACTTCAACTCCCGTTGAGCTCGCCGGCACTTCAAAGGGAAGTTGAAAGGAAGCCCGTTTTCTTTTCTTTTTTTGTTCTTCTCTCCTCCCTCTGGTCTGTCCCGTCTTCTGAAGAAGAAGAAGAAGAAGAAGAAGAAGTAGAAGAAGTAGAAGAAGGAGGAGGAGGAGGAGGAGAAGCGGAATAATGGCGGAACACGAGAGCCTGGAGTTCGGGAAGGCGGACTTCGTGCTCCTGGACACCGTGTCGATGGACGAGTTCATGGCCAACCTCAGGCTCAGGTGAGTCCCGGTAACTTGTCGGTGTGTGTGTGTGTGTGTGTGTGTGTGTGTGTGTGTGTGTGTGTGTGTGTGTGTGTGTGTGAGAGAGAGAGAGAGAGTATGTGTGTGTGTGTTTGTTTGTCGTCGTCCCCCCCCCGCAGGTGCTAAGTTTCCTTTCCCATCAATAGATAAATGAATAAAGCTATAATCGATATTTCAAACGGGAACAACTTTGCTCTCCATCTGTGTTTTTTATTTTTAATTTTTTGTTGTGAAATGAGAAAAAAAAAAAAAAAAAAAAAAAGGGAATGAACGTAGGACTTTTTTGAAAGTCAGGTAAATCGAGAGCTGCGGCTGCGATCGATCGCTCGATCGATCAAGCGATCGGTTTGGAAACTTTCACGCTTTTGCTCATTTTGCAGTCGCAGCGGAGCTGATAACTGATATGAACGCAGATTATTTCAAACGACCAAAAAAGTCACTGAAACTCATTTTCAGATGCAGCATTTTAATTGATCGGTCGTCAATAGTTAAATCGATCGCCTCTTTGTCCGATAACAAAGAGAACTGGTGAAAAATAGGTGACACTTCCTTGTTTCCTCGTCTTTCGGTCACAGGGAAAAACACCCACCACTATTTTCCGCTACCTGCAAACACCTCGATGGATCAATCAATTGATCGGTTAATCAATCGATACCTCATTGATTGACTGATGGAGATAATTCCTGATGTCAATTTATTGAAAAAAAAAAAAAAAGTTCATTTTCCGGACTGTAAATTCAAAATATGAGATTTAATTCAAAGTTGTCAAAGCTATTGATCGGTCGATCGATCGATCGATCGGGACCCGCCCTCATTTGTGAACCGGCGACGGTGAAACTAAAAATCACCAACGATCAATCGATCGGTTATCGCGACGACCGGCCGATCGATCAGCCAGAGTCGCCGTCAGGACGCCGTCAGACGTCCTTATCGATCGGCCCGTCGGCCAATATCCGGTCTTGACCTTTGACCCCCCCCCCCCTGCAGTCCGGTCGCTATCGGCGACCGAACTCCCGCCTGGAGTGGATGATGTCATGATGTCACAGGAGGAGATGGTGGAGGAGAGGAGAAGATGGGGCGGGTAAAGTTACCTTCTCGAGCCCCCCTCTGCTCCTCTGCCATCTGTGAGGAACGTGCAACCATTCCTGGTCCGGTTTCACCTCATCAAGTGTGTGTGTGTGTGTGTGTGTGTGTGTGTGTTTGTTTGGGTGGGGTGGGGCGGTGTAGTTCCCGTACTCAGGAATTGGACCCGGCCCGGCGGGCTGGGCGCTGTCCGGGATCTGAAACGCAAAATAAACAAAGGGGTTAAAATAACATTTGTGCTGTCTTACTTTCAACTTTATCAGCGTTTTTCTACGAATTTTTACGGTCATTTCTTGCTATTTTCAACAATGTAGCTGTTTTAAGAAAAATGTTGAGCTCTTGCTAAGGTTGTTTTTAATGTATTTCTTATTCTACTTTATTTTTCATAATATCTGCTCTTTTTTGGCTAATTCTTTAAATTTCTCTGTAAACCTTCAACTTCAACAACAAACCTTCAACAAGATCTTGCTAAATTTGTACTTAATTCATTCCTTTTTCAAATTGGATTTTTTATTATTATATATTTTTTTATTTATATTGTATTTTTTTGTAATCTTATGCACCCGATCAAAAATCGATATATTCCCCCCCCCCCCTTTTTTTTTTTTTTTTTTTTTTTTTTTTTTTTTTTTTTTTTTTTTTTTTTTTTTTTTTTTTTTAAATTTTTTTTTTTCCCCCCCCCCTTTTTTTTTTTTTTTTTTTTTGCAAATTTTTGGATAACTTCTTGTTCATTGATGTGGCAAAATTTAGCTTTGGGGTATTTTTTCTTTTCGGAAACTTGATTGTAGTTTCTCGTAAATTAGTACTTAATCTATTCTTTTCTCATATCATTTATATTTTTGTATTTTTGGCGAACAGAATTTGTTTTTTTAATTCAATGGTAGTTTTTAAAAAAAAAATTACCCTTTTTTCCCCCCAAATACCAGCGCCTCCATTATCTCGCGTTCCAAATGGAACCCTGGTGTTTTCTGTGATGGTACGGTCCGATCCCATTGACCAATCAAACCGCTGAGATGGCTCCATCTGTGATTTACCCGCTAATCGTGTGCCGCCATTTGGACTTGATGAATCACAGAGTCAGCGTTACAAACACACAAACACACACACACACATGTTGAGGCGGGGGAGGAAATGGATTTTTCCTTTTCCTCTCCCTGGAGTCTTCAACGGCCTGAGAAGGTTTGGACCATCTTGCTGGTGGATTTAAAAAAGCTTAGCTAGTTGATGCTCGGATTCAACGCCATCAAGCGAACAGGATACATAGTCGGAGGAAAGGGGGCGGAGCCTCATTCGTTTTCTGTGTAAAGCTGCTGGAACGCCATGCAGGGAAAACGGGCCTTGGGATTAAACCCTCATCTGGAATTAAACCCTGATTTGGGATTAAACCCTGTTCTTGGATTAAACCCTGCCTGTGGATTAAACCCACACCTTGGATTAAACCCTGACTTGGGATCAAACCCACACCTGGGATTAAACCCTACCTTGGGATCAACCCTAACCTGGGATTTAACCCTGCCTTGGGATCAAACCCACACCTGGGATTAAACCCTGCCTGTTGACTTGCCATGGGATCAAACCTACCCTCGGAACTGAATATGTCATTGATTAATCCCTGCCCTGGAGTCAAATTTATGTTGTAGATTACACCCTGTTTTGGGATTAAAAATCCACACCTGGGATTAAACCCGGCCTTGGGCTCTAACCCAAACCTGGGATTAAACCCTGCCCTGGGATCAACTCCTGATTGGAAAACCCAATGAACTGATGATGCATCTCTGACTGACAGATGTAACGTTTCCAGGATGGAGAAACAGGCTGGAGAATGGCTGAGCAGGACCGAGAGGTCGGGATTACGAAGAAAGTTCAAGGCCTGGCTCTTCCAGCACTCATTTGGCTACTGACAGTCCACAAAGAAGTCGAGAAGGGAGAGAATAAACATCTTCACAAGTGGCTCGGAAGCCCGCTTAGCTTCATGTCAAGAGGGCTACACATCAAGCCTGGCCAGTTACAGCTACCGCTATCATCAGTGGTTGGCGGCAAAGTGCAGGGTCGTGATGATGGTCCAAGACGACATTGATGAAAAGGTCACGAGTGCAGGCGTCCCTATTGGATCAGGACTCAAATGGGCAGCCGACACATCAGTGGCACAAGCTGAAGGACATCATCCCCATGCTTGGGAGGCAAGGAGAAGCAAACCCAAGGAAGAGGAGAGACATGACCTAAGCCGAGGTCGGACACCCGGACGAAGTAAGGCGGAGGTCCAGTGCCGTGGAACTTGGATCAGAAGGAGCCTGGACAAAGTGGGACCTGCCGAAGAGGAAGATCACGTGGCCTGGAATCTGGAGACGGGAGCCCCTTCGCATCTCCTTCCTGCTCTGTTCAGTGGACGACACCCTTCCATCACTGACAAGCCTCCACTGATGGGGATTGAGGAAGGACTCACTTGTATGCGATATGGAGGGAGAGGAACAATGGCGCACATACTGGTGGGATTCAAGACAGCTCCAAGCCAGGGGAGATACAGATGTCGCCATGACAAGGTCCTCAGAGACAGAAGAAGCATCAGACCAAAATTAGCCCAACAACATCCATCCAGCGTGTTAGCAGAACAAGCACAACAAGAACAATCCTGGGGTACGAGGGAGGACCCGGGAAGAAGACTACCCTTCCCCCAGGCTGCGCAAACATCGTTGAGGCCAGATGTGGTCTTACGGTCTGAGGAGGCAAGAAAGACCTTCCTGATCGGAATGACTGGACCTTCGGAAGACACATGCGAGGAGACTAATGAACGGAAAGCCAACAAGTATCTGGACCTGGTTGAGCAGTGCAGGGACAAAGGATGGCAGACCTGGCTTTGCCTTCATGAGGTCGGGTGCAGGGGTTGTGGAGGACGCTGTCCTTCGGCTAGGGGAGGCAGCAGACAGAGGATCTTGTTGGCTCTGGGAGGAGGGAAGAGTTGAACTGGGGACAGGAGGAGATGGGCAGTGACCGGCCACCCTTGACGCCCCCCCCCCCGACGATACCTGGCTGAAAACTACAATCATGGAGACGTGACTTGGACAGCATCGATGTAGCACCTCATGGATTAATCCCACCTCTGCAAACAAAATCCCATCCTTGGGATTAAACCCAGGCCTGGGATTAAACCCTGCCGAGATACTAAACCTACCCCTGGGATTAATCCCGTCTCTGCGGCCGATCCCACCCTTTGGGATCAAACCCACCCTTTGGATTTAACCCAGCTCTGCGAACAAAAACCCACCCGTGGAATTAAAATAACCTCGCGGGGTTATTCCCACCTCTAGGATCAAACCCCACCCTGAGATTAAACCCACCCCTGGGATTAAACCCACCCCGTGGATTGTCCGCATGAGGGTTGGTGTTCCTGCTCATGTCTTTATAAGGCAACACTGTTTAGATTGCACACACACACACACACACATAAACACACACACACACACCCACACACCCACACACACACACACTCCTGGAGAACTGCAGTGTGTTTTCCGAATAATTTGATCTAAAGATGGCGGTCCGGTGGCAGTGAGTCAGAATGGGGGGGGGGGTTCATTCCCCCTCAGATCCCTGCATTTTCTTTTTCCATGCGTTCAAGTCAAAGTCAGTTTTATTGTCAGTTTATCCACATGTACTGGACATAAAGTGGAATGGAGAAGACGTTTCTCACTTTCCCACGGCGACACGAGATTAGCGAAATGCTAATCAAGTGCGCGTTAACAGTAAACTCCGCAATGAACAAAAAAACGTTAAGCTATGGCGTATGAAGTGCACGCAGGATGATAGAGTTAACATGGAGTGAATGGAGAATTATATGGAATTTGGATATAGGGCAGTGAGGTGCAGTCAGGGGAGGCAGGAGAGGCAGTGCCTCACCTGCCAATCTTGGAAAGAAAAATATGTCAAAGGAAAAAGATTTTAATTATTTTATTTGTCAGTGATTTGCACAAAAAGGATATTTTTCATTTCACTTCACAAGTTTTAGATTGTTTTTTTTTATTCAAAATCACCGGATTTTCACATTTACTGTGCAAATACTGAGTCGTGCGGTGAGGCAGCGGACTGTTGAGCCTCAAAGTAGAATGCGCAATGACTGCTGGCATGCTCTGCACGAAGACTCTGTATGTTGCTATTAAAATGTTTCAACACTTTTGCTGTATGAACTACATTTCCAATGTACAGTGGGTTTTTTTTGTCAACAACTGTATGTGTGTTACTGGTTTCTTGAGCTGAGCGATCAGAAAACAGCTGCGAAGAGCCACTGGTTGTGGTTGTGATGAAGTCACTGCCTCACCAGGCATGAACCTCAACGCGCATCACTGCTATTGAGAGTCGCAGCAGTTATCTGTACGGTTTACTGCTAAAAGCAGTCATTAAATTAAACCATCCAATAGCAGGTGAGTGCATTCAAAGGCACCAAATCTCCCCGAATGAGTCGCCCCGAGTGATTTGACCTTTGAACTTGGCGGCGAAGAGTGAAAAGAAGGCTGTGATAAAAGCGGGGGGAAGGGAGGGGGGCGCTGGCATTTCCCCTGCCTCCCCCCTCCTCGCCTCACCTCGCTTCCTGTCTCCCGCCGCCGACGCCCGGCGTTCTCCTGGAACCCGCGCAGCTATCCATATGTGATCAATACATCCGGCGGGATCAATATGGCTGCCAGAATCGCGCCGCTTTTAAGTTACAAATAAATGTAATAAGTAATAATTTAATCATAATTTAAATTACTGTTTTCTTTCTAATCCATTTTTTAAATTTGAAATAAAAACTCCATAAAGGATCTATCCATTTTCTAAATTAGCAATAAAAATTCCATATAGGATCAATTGTCTGATCGATTCAGGCTCAGATTGAATATTACTTATTAATCCGTCTGTTTTGTTTCCACTGTCGCTAAACTAATCTAATCTAATCTCTCGCTTGCACTTCGGTCTTTTCCCTTTGATCAGGACATTGATTTCGTAACAACTCTAGATAATCTATTGATTTTTTTTATTTTTATTTTTTAACCTATCGGAGGGGGCGGGGCTTCAGGACAAAGAGGTCAAAGGTGAAAGTCCCGGTGTGTGTGTGTGTGGGGGGGAGGGGGTGCGGAGCCACAGGTCAAAGGTCGCTACGCGTAAATAGACAAAAAGTGCATTCAGTGTTCGACCTGAATATCTATCTATCTATTAATCTATCATCTATCTATTATCTATATACGTGTCTATCGATCGATCGATCTATTAATCTGCTTATCTATCTATCCATTGATTTATCTATCAATCAATTTATCTATTGCTCATTGATTTTTTAAACTATCTATCTATCTATCTATCTATCTATGAATCTGTCTATCTTTATCGATCCATCGATTTATCTATCAATCAATCTATCGTGTTATTGATTTATTTTTTTTTAATCTATCAATCCGTCTGTCTGTCCCTCAGTTCTCCTTCTAACCATGTGACTCAGACATGATGTCATCCGGTCAGGTGGTCATGATGTCATCACCCCCGGGACCCATTGTTCCCTGTCCACCTGCTGCTGACTCACGTTCAAGCACACAAACATACACACACACACACACACACACACACACACACACACACACACACACACACACACACACACACACAATGGGACCATCTGCAGCTGCTGTTTGTTTACAATAATGCCATGGCGTCTCTGTAATCCCATAACGTCTCCCTATAATCCCCATGACGTCCCAGTAATCCCAAAATGTCTCCAAATAATCCCGTGACGTCGCAATATTTGCCATGACGTCTCAATATTACCGTAATCCTGACAATAATCTCACGACGTTTCCCGATGTTTTCCTGGACGTCTCAGTAATCCAAGGAGTCCAGAGCGCGTTTAGTGCAAAATTCATTCATTCATTCATTCATTCATTCATTCATTCATTCATCCTCTGCACTGGACGCTTTGGGTGGGAGCCAATCACAGGTGACATTGGGGAAAGAGGCGGGGCTTAACCTGGACGGGTTACCTGTCAATCACAGGTCCGCCCATAGAGACATTCCTCCTCTCATTCAAGCAGAATTTTTTGCTTCACCTCGTTTTTTGATTCATCTCAAGTTTCAAGTTGTTTCTTTAAAATTTCTTTTTCAAAATGAGTTCTTGTAAGATTTTAAGTAATTTCCTCTTTTGTAGTTCCATTTTCTGTCATATTCCAAAAAGTCTTTTTTTAGGTGATTTTACAATTCATTTCTTATTTTTATTTTTTCGCATATCATATAATTAACTGCCACTTTCAGGTCATTTCTTGGATTATTATTATTTTTGTTATTATTTGTTATAATAATCATTTTAGTGATGGGATGTTCCTCTGCAATCCCACCCACAGATGTATTCATCTCGCTCTCTTTCAAAGGTGTTCATCTGCCAAACCAATCAAACTCACTAATTACGGGGAAATTTTAAAAACACAGCTCATCGGATTATCCAGTGAAAAGGGTTTTTCCGGGCGACCTTTGACCCCCATCCACGGGACGAAGCGGGGCGGATTTGTTTCCCAGCCGCCGCCTGGATCCCAGCTGTGGATCCCATGGATCCCGGCCCCTCTCTGCCCTCCTCCTGGCCCGGATAAAAACCACCGCTCTTTCCTCAAATAGCGGGTTGAGTAACGTCTGGTTCTGCTGGACTCGCTCTTTTTCCTCCCTCCTTCCCTCCCTCTCACGCCCAGGAATCCATTCATGGGCTCGAACGCCAGACGGCTCCGGCAGTTTAGCGTGTGAGACTGTAAACAGGGTCTGCATGGAGGGCCGGCGGCCAGGCTTTGACGCGCACACACACACACACACACACACACACACACACACACACACACCTTCCCGCCCTTCTCTCTTCTTGCTTTATTGCATTTGGAGTTGAAACCCTCCACCGGCCGAAGGAGAGGCACCATACAGTAACAGCTTTGTTTGTGTGTGTGCGTGAGTGTGTGTGTGTGTGTTAGAGAGAGAGTGTGAAGGGGTGGGGTAGTGTGTGTGTGTGTGTGTGTGTGTGTGTGTGGGTGTGTGTGTGTGTGTGTGTGTGTGTGTGCGGTTGCGGCCGTGGCCCTCTGTCAACAAAGATGAGGAAGGCCGATTGCCACCTGATCTCCAGCCGGGTCTCGGCACACATGCCCTGCTTCCCAACACACACACACACACACACACACACACACACACACACACACACACACACACACAATCAGGGTTGTCTTGGTTTTAGGAATTTTTTTGTTGTAGTTTTTTTTTTTTTTTCAGGATTGTCCAAGTGATGTTTTACAGCGTAAGACCTGTGAAGATTTGGATTTCAGTTTTAAAATGTGTAGTGGCAGTGGTCGTCCAGCGGGGGCGCTGCAGCGCTATGCTAGGTTTACCGCAGCGGGATGGCAAAGCGTCTTGCCTTCCTCCGCTCCCCCACCCTCACCCCAACCCCCAACCCGCGGCCCGGTCCGGTGAGACCTGGATCCTCGGCCCGGTTCCCGCGTCCCCAAAATGTCCTCAGTTCCGCCTCCAAACCCATTTCCCGAGCTAGCGTTAGCATGCTAATCCCCCTCTGGCGCTCGAATACCCCACCATTGTGTGGTATTTTCAAGACAACTGTCCTCGCCGACGTTTGAAGAAATTATTTTCCCTTTGAGTTTGTTTTTTAAAGGGCTTCAATTCTCACATTTGATTTAAATCCACTTAAAGTGCAGTGTCCTTCAATGACCACTAGAGGCGCACTGAAACAAACCGTTGGAATCAAAATGTAAAAACCAAAGTCAAAGGATTGATGGCAATAATTTTTTGGGAAAAAAATACTTTGATCTCCCCTTAGATAAAATAGAAATAAATAAATCTGAATTTTCTAAATTTACTAGGGAACAAAAAAAAAAAAGATAATTCTAAAACCTCACAATTCAGATTGATCTACAGGTAGTTTAAATGACAACACGTCTTTAAGAAAAATGTATTTAATCTTACAAGAAGAAGAATCTTTTCAGTTCTTCTGTTTTCTTTTTCATAAAATTAAGCACATCAATATTATTTGCACTTAATTACTCTCGGCCCGGTTCCCGCCTCCCCAAAATCTCCTCAGATGCACCTCATAACCCATTTCCCGACCTAGCGTTAGCACGCTAACCCCCCCCCGGCCCTCCTTTACGGCGAAACACGGCCATCGCTTTTTTGTACCGGAGCGTCCAGGCGGAACGAGCATTCGTGCGGACTCGATAAGGATCCGGCCCCGGGTCCGACTGGAGCGCCGGTCCTTCTCGAACCCGACCGGCGTGCGCGTGGTGATGCGAGCGTCACGTGGCGTCCCGGGAGCCTCCGTTTCACACTAAGCCGACTTTACAAAGTGGACGGAAAATCCCCTAATGCCGAGCCCAGATGTCTGCCGGCTGCAGACCGTGACGCCCCCCGCCCTCCTCCACCTCCACCTCCCCTCGCCGCCGGGAATGAAAACAAGCCCCGGTTCGTCTGAGACGCCGCCGCCGTAACTCGACCCGCCGCCGCCACACAAAATGGATCATTACCCCGCCAAAGAGCGGCGGTTGTAAAAGATACAACCCGGTTAATAATCAATAAAACTCGCGCCGGCAGTCGGTCGGTCGCGGAGGACGGCGCGTAAACAGGACGCTCTTATTTTGAAAAGGGAAGAAAAACAAACCCCCCGAGCAAACGAGGCTCTTACTTTTGAAATCCAGGAAAACGGAGTTTTAGACGTCGCGGGTAAAAATAGCCGAGGGTTTGGGTTTTGTTTACGGAACACGACGATAAAAATACAACCATCTGGGCCGGGTGGAGGAGGAGGACCTGAAGCCACATCTGGTTTCTTCTAGGAGGAGGAGAAGGTTTCTGGGTCTGACAAACATCTCGGCGGTCTCAGTTCCAAGTTTGTGAAACGGGTTCGGGTCGGGTTGAGGAGAAACCCTGAAGCTTGGCTCGGGGACGCCGTAACGTCTCACTGTGGATGTTCTCAGGAGGTCAGAACATCTCAGAGTGAGACGTGGAGGTCTGGATGCTCTTAGAACATCTCAGCATGGGCGTAGAGGTCGAGATGCTCTTGGAACATCTCCGTGTGGACGTGGGCTTCAGGTAGCTCTCAGAACGTCCCGGTCTGGACTTGGACGTCTGGACGCTCTCTGGAGGTCAGAACGTCTCAGAGTGAGACGTAGAGGTGTAGATGCTCTTGGAACATCTCAGTGTGGACGTGGAGGTTTGGACGCTCTTAGATTGTCTCGGTGTGGACGTGGAGTTCTGGAAAGTCTCAGGCGGTCAGAACATCTCCATATGGATGTAGAGGTCCAGAGGTCTGGAGGTTCTTTGAACCTGTCAGTGTAGACGTGGGTTTCTGGAAAGTCAGAAGGTCTTAATGTGGACGTAGACATCTGGAGGCTCTCAGAATGTCATGGTGTGGACGTAGATGTGTGGACCACCGGAGTTCAGAAGGTCGCAGTGTGAACACTTGGAGTCTCTCAGAACATCTCACCGTGGATGTTGACATCAGGAGGTCAGAACCTCTGAGAGTGAAACATGGAGGTCTGGACGCTCTTAGATCATCTCAGTGTGGACTTAGAGGTCTGGAGGTTCTTTGCGCGGACGTGGGCTTCCGGAAAGTCGGAACATCTCACTGTGGATGTAGACATCTGGAGGCTCTCAGGTCTCGGTGTGGACCCCTTGATCGGTTGCCGCTGCCGATCCGTGACGGTCCGATTCGGAGTGGCGTGCCGCTGAAGGACGCCACCAGGCCGGCGTCACGACCTTCTCCGGCGCCATCAGGAGATAAACCTGCTTTGACTGAAAACTCCCTCGCTGATAAAGACGGCGCGGCGGCGGATTAGCGGCCCCGCCACGTGCCGCCGCGACCTTCAACAGCTGCTTTATTCGGGAATTAAAGCTTAAACTGCCCCTAAGCTAACCGTTAGCGATGCTAATTCTAGGTTGTCTGGGTTCAGAACCGGACCGGGGTCTCGCGTGTCAGTAGCGCCGCAGGAAAAGGTATCAGCATTGAAACTCTACCGGAGCCGTTAGCTTAGCATGCTATTCGCGTCGAACACTTGCGTACGGTGACATTTCTGAAAACTCTTCTGACTCCTTCTTCACATCTACGGGTCTACAACGCAAAAGCTGTTGTGCTACCATCGGTAGCATCAGTGCTAACTGGGTAGCGAGCCAAGCTAACACCTGGGAGACACAGTATCGGCTGTTGTTACTGGTCGAAGCAGGGGGTTTAGATCAATCCGGCCTTGGATGATCGGCGCCGTTCAGCAACCGCTACAGAACCGGCCATTTTTGTAGTTTTTTTTTTTTTTTTTTTATAGTTTTGTAGTTTGCTACCGTTTCACAGCAGGTTTTAGTTTCGCGGCTTTCGCTGCGTCTCGGTCTCCTTTTTCCGTGCAGACGGCGGGCGTGACGTCGGGGAATACATACTGGGTTGTGTGTATGAGGTGTGTGTGTGTGTGTGTGTGTGTGTGTGTGTGTGTGTGTGTGTACACGCTTCACGTTCAAATGGACGACGGTGGTCGATGTGTCATAAATCGTTGGCGCCCCTCCCAAAGTTAACCAGAAGAAATAACGGCGCGCCCAAAGAGGTTGGAGACGGCGGTCGGACCCTGCCCTGCTCTGTAATTAATGTGTGTGTGTGTGTGTGTGTGTGTGTGT
>CAAKHD010014313.1:0-5000 GCA_901007705.1 Fistularia tabacaria
TTATCTACTTTCCTTCCAGACGACACACCGAGTACTCTCCTACCTGTCTCCCTGATCACATTAGCTGTAGTTGTCCAGTCATCTGGTAGTTCTCCCTGACCACCAAGAGCCTTTCACATCTCCTCCCTGAAAACCATACAGCACTCCTCCCCTTTCAGCTTCAATCACTTTGTTCTCTGCTCTACCTTTTTTCTCTTCATCTTCCTTGTCACCAGAGTCATCCTACAAACCACCATCCTATGCTGTCTGGCTACACTCTCACCTACCACTACTTTGCAGTCACTGATCTCTTTCAGATGACCTCGTCTATACAAGATGTAGACTACCTGCATGCTCCTACCTCCGCTCTTATAGGTTACCCTATGGTCCTGTCTTTTCTGGAAAAAGTATTCACAATAGCCATTTCCATCCTTTTTGCAAAATCTACCACCATCTGTCCCTCTACATTCCTATCCTGGATACCAAACCTGCCCATCACTTCTTCATCACCTCTATTGCCTTCACCAACATGTCCATTGAAGTCTGCCCCAGTGCCCACTCTCTCATTTCTGGGGATATTCTGCATCAATTCATCAAACTCATTCCAGAACTTCTCCTTCTCCTCTATCTCACATCCCACCTGTGGGGCATAGCCACTAACAACATTGAGCATCACACCTTCAATTTCTAGTTTCAGGCTCATAAGTCTATCTGACATTCTTTTCACCTTCAGAACATTCCTAACAAACTCCTCCTTCAAGATAACTCCTCCTCCATTTCTCTTCCTGTCAGTACCATGATAGTACAACTTGAAACCTGCTCCCAAGCTTCTAGCCTTACTACCTTTCCATCTGGTCTACTAGACACACAGTATATCCACCTTCCTTCTCTGCATCATGTCAACCAACTCTCTACTTTTCTTGTCATCGTCCCAACTTTCAGTCCCATACTCGTGCCTTTCCTCTTCTCTCTCTGCTTCTGAACACGCCTTCCTCCTCTCCTTCTTCGACCCACAGAAGCCCAATTTCCATTGGTACCCTGTAGGTTATCAGCACCAATGGCGGTCGTTGTTAATCCAGGCCTCGACCGATCCGGTATGAAATTTTTAGGTTTGATTCGTATATTTGGTTTTGGCAAAAGTTTTACGCCGGATGCCCTTCCTGACGCAACCCTCTGCATTTATCTGGGCTTGGGACCGGCTCAGGGAGACACTGGCCCATGCCGCCCTGAAGCTGCACCTGCTCAACTAAAATAAATTGCAAAAAGTAAATATAAACCAGATGATTCAGTTAAAATTTTGGGATAATAGGTTGTATGCAATGTTCCTTCTGAACTGCGCGCTTGCAAATCGCCCCTGCGTAATCACGCACTGCTCCAGCGTTCTCCGCGCTTGCGCTGTAAATAAATTAAAACACAAAAGTGTTGTGTGTTCAATTTATTTACAGTTCAGCTTGGATTTTATTTCTATGCGTTGCATAGATTTGCCGAGCACGGAGAACGCTTATCTTCCTGACGCGTTAATGCATTGGCAGGCAGAGAAAACATCAACACATACTCAGAAACCCCCAAGTGAGTCAAAGAATACCAGGACTCAGGAACTATGTGAGTAAAAACAATCACTTCTTGTCAGTCCATGAGCAAGGACTCCCCCCTTACTTGGCAGTAACATGGCATGGGAGAACTCAAGACTCACCTTGAGTTCCACTCCACCTTTTGCTTGTTGCTGAGGGTGAGGAAGCTCGGGCTGATGTGCATTGATATCCAAGGACTAACTTTATGGAAGAGGCACTGGAAGGTGAGGAAACTGGTCACCGAGATGGCGAGGATGAGCTGGCTGAATGGGTCCATGGCCACTCAACCCAACTGTAGTAAGAGGGGATGTTGAGAGCAGTGAGAATGACATGCTCTTCTTGAAGGGATCAATATAACAGCCATCATAGGTGTTCATTTTACCTGGCTATTTAAAAGCTAAATAAGAACAAGTTGCATATTTCAAGAAGTTTGGCACCACACTAGTGACAATAAAATCCTCATTTAGGTTTATAAATACACAACATGGAAAATTATTTATGAAAGAGATGTATTCCAATCACCAACACTGCCATATAAAGCATCTGTTCTATGAAGGAAGTGTTACTGGCTGAAAAGTTTAAAGAATAATAACTAACGTCCTCTGCTGTTGAGGCTGTACTTGCTTGCAGCTTTAGTGTGATTGAACAGCAGCAGTCTGAGGCGGGGAGAGAGACAGATGTAGGACTTCCCGAGTTCATATTTCAGAGGTGAGGCTGTTGTGAAAAAAGAAATACCCTGACATGCTGGGACATCAATGAACATTTTCAGTTGCAGCTTCAGTTCCTGATTCTGTATGTTACAGTCTATGTGTCATACATGAAGTTGTCTGCTTATTGGGATCAACAGATGTCGTGTAACAGTTAAGTGAAACAAAGTGTTTTCAACCCTGGACTTTGCATTCTTTGCTTGTACATTTTAGAACTTCAGGTGGTGATTCATCTTGGCAATAGTCCTCAAAACTCACTAACAAACAGTCATGAATTAGGTTCCTGTTACATTATGAGGATTGACTAGACTTAGTGGAAAATAAAGATTATAATATTGAGGAAATGTGAGTAATCCATGATTTGTTGTTGAGCATTTTATAAATTATTTAGTTGACTAACTAATATGCGTGTTTGTGTGTCTGTATGCGCACACACACACACACACACACACACACACACACACACACACACACACACACACACTATGATTTCAGGTTGGGCACTAAAATAAACACTACAAAAAAATATTGTTGTTTTTTTGTTTTCACACTTTATTAATGTAAGTAAAACAATCCCTATCCCCAAATGAAGAATTACACATTTTTTAATATATTTCTATTTTCTCTGCTGTTGATTCTTGATATTCTCCTGCGAAAAATCTCCTCTTCCTGTGCTACCTGTGTGCAAATATACATCTAACACTTGGATTTTACCTCGGAAAGGATTATTATAGAAATTGTTAATTGAAACACTTCCTGGAGACAGTGATCAACAATTATTACATATAATGAATAAACACAATCCTTTCACAGTGATTTAGTTGCCAGCCACACGTCACATACCAAAGATGTTAATAAAATTGGGTCAAAATTCACAGTTAAATGTTAAAGGCTTTAAGATTGAATGCTTTTACAGATTTCTCTTTGTCAACATTGCAGAAGCAGCCTCATGTCAGTACTCTTTCAGTATTCAGGATTCCTTTTTTCATTTATATATCTGAATAATCTCATTACTTTTTATAATTCTGTGCTGGCTTTGACAGAGTACTGCCGCTGCACCACAGATGGAGGGATGTGAGAAAGACCAACGCAGAGTGCAGCCCATACAGTTTACACACAGTTTACATACAGTCCCTGCACAACACGATTCTCTTCTCGAGACTGTGTCTCATTTCGTTGTCAGTGTGTGTGACTGTGAATGTCACTTTCAGTATCACATCATGAATAATCAGGACATTATGAAAGCTGGACATGTCAAAAAGCTGATGCTCAAATTCTCACAAGAGAAATTTGCAGTGTATGCCTTGATATTCTCTCAATATCTCAGATAATTGCTTACTTAACTGTATAATATCAATTTTCCAAAAAACAGCACTGTTAAATACTTATGTATATTATTTAGAAATAATGACAGCTCCAGGATATAACTTAGAACATTCCCTATACAAAACATCAATACCATCTTCTATGAAAAAAATGTAATCCTCATAAGGGGTCATTAGTTTTTCAGCGCTCTGTGCTGAAAATGGCATTGTATATAAAACTGTGTCTATGTCCTCATATACAGAAACATATTCGTGCCTGCGAGCAGTAGCAGAATTGAATGACACCAGTCAATTGGGAACAAATCGATCAATCAATTAATTTATTTAACAATATGTATCACAGCAGTTGATCTTGACAGTAGAGAAGAATAAAGGTCTTAAAATGGATGATTTGATTTTTTTATTCTTCTTTTTCCTTTGGGGAGGCATATAAATTTGAGGAGAAAAAAAGCAAACACTAGACGTAATGATGTCAGAATTTGGAGTTACTTGCTGGAAGTCAATGGGGCCTTATTTTAGTTTTACACATGATGTCCACTGCTAGGTTTTACAGATTTCCCATGATCTAATGGCAACAATGACTTAAACAATGGCTATTTTTTTAGGCATTTTTAGAAGAAAAAGTAATATATATTAAAGTCTACTTCATTTATTGAAATAAACAACATTATTGCATGTTAAATGGTGTTATAGTAGTAACAGAGTAAAATAAACCCCTTTGTATCATTTTTAAAAACCTGCTTCATATTAAAAGATATTGGTTACTTTCCATACTTCTTAGATCTGACTGATCCCACACAGTTAATGGAAAAAAAAAGTGCATTAAAAAAGTCTGGAAGTTTCTTGAAGTTAAACAGCCAGATTCCTTCTGATGAATGTGTATTCGTAATCAGAAATACGACAATAGCAATCTTAACATTTCAACTGGAATGTAACGTAAATGAAACCAGTGTGAAAATCTGTAAACAAGCAAGTCATTGTCTAGAGAAGACGCTGCTTGTGAGTGTGTGCACTGATAATGTTTCTAATGCAACGAGTGCTGAAGCAACATAATATAAACAGCATCATAATGGGGATGAACCTTAGAAATCCACAGAAAAGCAAATGGAGAAAAGGCAAATCCTGTGAACTATCGTGACATCTCTTCATCCAGGCTTTGACCCTTCATCTTAACTAGCAATTCTATCACATATAAAATTTATACAAATGCACAGTTTATATCTTGGTCCACTCCTCCAGGTCGCGTGAGGTACCTGGCTTATCCAGGGTAGGTTGCATGAGAAAGGTGATTTAACTCAGTCAAATAGAGCCTCACTAAAGCTGCTCCATTATTTGGATTGCATTAATCTCTTAATGTACAGAAGGACACTAAGAAAAACAAATGAACAAAAAAACACAGGACCACTCATGTTATATCG
>CAAKHD010014313.1:7500-12448 GCA_901007705.1 Fistularia tabacaria
TATACATATATATGTATATATACATATATATGTATATATACATATATATACATATATATGTATATATACATATATATGTATATATACATATATATACATATATATGTATATATACATATATGCATATATATATGCATATATATACATATATGTATATATGTATATATACATATATACACATATATATACACACATACATATATACCCATATATATATATACAAAAATATATACACCCATATATATACACACATATATATATGCATATATATACACACATATATACACACACATATATATACATATATATACACGCATATATATACACATATATACACATATATATGGATATATATACATATATATATATATTACACACACATATATATATATAATGTGTGTACATTAAAATATATACATAGATTAGATCATGATGTAAGGAAAGGCTAATTTGGATGAAGGGGTTGATATGATAAATAAATATTTTTTTATGAGGATATATCTGTAGCTCATTTTATAAAGGCCATATCAAGGTATTTGAGAATGCTGGATTAAACCCTCTGATTCATACAAAAAACACAAAGTTGTTTTTTTTCCATTCCTTAAACATGTTGAAAAAAAACATAAAAATTGCAGAAATTGTTAAAACCTGGAACCAGGACTACTTTCCTGGATATTTATTTAATGTATACTTTATTAACCCTTTCATTTCAACAAATTCATTCTCTGCATTTAACCCATCATGGATGAACCATGAGCAGTGGCTGCTGTCTACAAGGGGAGCAGTGAGGGGTTCAGTGTCTTGCTCAAGAACACTTTGACACACTAGGAGTAGCTCGGAATCGAACCAGGAAGGTTCCAAGGACAATCCCTCTACCTCCTGCACCACACATCTCTATAGGTTTATAACAAGTAACATCTCCATAAACAAGTGAATTTTGTCCAATGCTACATATTAATTACCCCAATTCTTAAATTTTGCTAATGCCAATGCTAATTTTGGTAACATCTGGTATTTAACCTGACCATACCAGATTTTCAGTTGTTTGTTTTTTTTTTAATAACATACATGCACAACATAATGTTGTTAATAATTGAGAGAGAAAAAAAATGCAATAGCTTTTAAGCTGAAAAACTGCAGCTTCCTTCATATTCTTACTTTTGTAACAGTCTTGTTGGTACAGTGCGAAGGCAATGTTGATCTAGAATCCGAAGGCCAATGCATCACTTATGTACATTTGCTCATGGAAAATCATCTGCACAGGCACACTCCCCCTTCCCTAAGAACCAGCCGAAGTGATGCTTTCAGTGCCTTTGTTCCTGGTTTTGCGCCACAAAAACAGGTTGTAAGTAAAGCTACGAAAAACTCTGCTACAGAGTCTGCCTCTTTTTCAGAGCTCCAATGCATTAGCAGACACAGAGCAGCACTACTTCCATGAAGCTGTGAGCCAGAAGGGGATTCTTCAATTTGAACATAAGAGGGTTTTGACTTATGTCCGACATTCACAACAAGTAAGTATGCCTTTAGCCATCCTCTTACATAGTGGAGGAAGTTGCTCTCTGAAACACAAAGGAGTGTTTTGGGTACTTATATGGACAACATGTTTGTGACCTGAAAGTCCCATGAAGGATCATGTTGCCAAGGGCAAATGGTAACAGAACTCCTCTAAAAGACAGAGAATAAAAGCGAGTACACAGTGAGAACAAAGCACGAGCTAGCATTGAAACTACACACACACAAACACACTTATCAGTCAGATTACTTCACAGATGCCGAGATGATATGATGATAAATATAAATTTGGCTTTGCTTTAGAAGGAGGTGAATATAATATGACAGCACGTATGGGAAGGAGGTCTGGCCCCTTAGATGGGTCGACAAAGAATTACATTTGGATGCCATTGTGAACATTCTGATTCTTTTGAATCAAATTGAACTTTTGTTTTTTGCAATTGTGGAAGACCATCAATTTTTCATTCACAGCTATTGTACCTTCTTTTCCTTTCGGCTTTTCCCGTCAGGGGTCGCCACCGCAACGTCCATAAATCTTCTCTTTCTCTAGACCTCCTGCCTGGCATCTTCAATTCCAGCATCCATACCAATATAGTCCCTATCCCTCCTCTGTACATGAATGAACCATCTCAGTCAGGCTTCTCTGACCTTCTCTCCCAAACATCCAACATGTGCGGTCCCCCTGATGGACTCATTCCTGAATTCACAGCTATTGCACCTAAAGCTGCATAATATCAAAACCCAAGTTATTCAACAGTGATTTAACTCTTTGTGATTCATTAAGTCGAATTTTCTAAAATATGTTTGATCAGGGATAGTTAATCCAGTCTTATTTGACCACATGCCCTCCGCTGCATTCGATTACACTTGTGTTGTGTCAAAACAAAACTATGACAAGAACAACAGCACAACCAAGCACTCATCCTGGGGACACCTGAGAAGAATTCATTGAATGTTGGCCGACCACATTATGGTTCATAACTAGACAAAAATCAACAAGAATATCTCACTTTAAACAGACAATTACATATTCCAGGGATGCAATACTTTCTGATCCCTAGATTAAAATCAAAGTGAAAATTCGAATCATGGCACTGCCTTGAAGAAATATCACCAGCCCTACATAAGCCTTACAAATCTGACAGTGCCCATCCTATTATGTGTTATTTCAGAGGGTACGAGAGATATCGATAGTTCTGTGTCAATACAGCAGTGCCATCAATCATACAATAGAGGGCGTTATGGATGTTATGGAATCACGAGTCAGTTATTCGAAACACATCTTACCAATGATCTCTTTGTAAAGAGATCAAAGGTTTGAACTGTAAATGCGTAAATGCTTCTCTGACTGGTGGTGTGTATGTGTGTTGGAGGGGGTCGTATTTTGTCCACAAAACCGAAACAGGTTTCTTTACCAGCTGGAGATAATTTTTCACGGGTTTCCGGGTCGTATCGTGAAAATGCGCTTGCGTAAAACGTATCTTTCCCCTCTGTTTGTGAAGGAGGGCCACCGTTCCCTCCCCGAGACAAATAAAGGAACGGATACTAGCAGCATGTGGATGCTGGATGTCCTCGAACCAAACATGTCCGTCAACCGAATCCCGCCTGGCTGTTTTCGATTTTCCTGACAAACACGTCGTCTATGAGCGCGTTTAACACTGTCGGTTCACGCCGCATTGCCCGGTGAACTGCCACAACCATGAAATATGCAGAGAAATAACACTGGCCTGCTCGTGTTTTGGTGTGCCAGCCGTGGGTGTGAGACGCTCCCACGCGAACCTACCGTGTGACTGTCATGAAGATGTCTTGCTTCTCACTCCCTCAGCTGCTTAAGGTTCCCGTGAGTTCTCGCAGAGAACAGTTCGTCGAGTCAAAGCCACAGCCATGTCGAGTCATTTTCGACAAACAACACAACCCGCCTCCTGCTCTAAACACACAGAGAGAGAGGGGGGGGAGAGAGAGAGAGAGAGAGAGAGAGAGAGAGAGAGAGAGAGAGAGACTCTCACACCACGTTAATAACTTGTATAGGAAGCGGCGTGTCTGATTCTCACCGTCCCTGAACGCAACAGTCGATACCGAACATACATAATTGCGGATGTGTGTTGCACGCTTGGTTATAGAAACGGGGGGGTCGCATGCGTGCGTGTGTGGCGTTTCTCCCAACCCTCGCTCTCCTCTATTCGGGCTCAAATTACAGCTGAATTCTAAACGACACACACGCGCTCACGCATTCGCGTACAGTGGTCCGCAACGAGAACGCTCGCTGTTTCTATTTATAGCCACAGGGTTTGTTGACCCTCATCCATGGCAAATCAGGAAGATTGCCATTCAAGCAAACCACTCATAAGGCGCACTGGTCCTCTCATCAGAGAGAACACAAATAGGGTTCTAATATCCAGCCAATTATCCACCAACCATATGCATTCCGCTGTTACGAGGCTTAATATAATAAACAATAAGATGGCTTAGAGGGATATGGTTGCAATGTAAATGGCTTCAATAAGGTTCATCATGGATTTGGATGGGTCCCCTGTTTTTTTAAGGAGAGAAAATAAAATGTTTGGTTTGGGGATACATTTGAATTAAACAGGGTAATAGTAAATGTTGTTCCCCTCAGACATAGTCATATCACAGTGTCCGCTGGAACAGGTCACCGGAGGACAGATGACAGATGAGATGGCCATCGGCACCAACATAAAATTGGAAACCCACATGGCTAGTGCACTTAGATGGTTTATGGCCTGATCTAAATCACTGTGGGGCCGCAGATGACCCTGACTCAACCAGGACCTGGTTCATCTCTGTATCAGCAAAGAAGTGAAAATGTAAATTAATCAGATATTTTCTATTTGTATCTTCACCATTTAAAGCAGTGGCAACAGTTTCCAGGATGAAACACTGGAAATGGTACATTTGTTTTGTAACAAATAATGTTAACTGTTCTTGTCTAAATCTTGTTTGAATGGCAACTGACCTTGAATTTCTGCACTTGAAGACGTTTCACCGTAATCCAAGAAGCTTCCTCAGTTGTGTTCAGAATTCACCTGGATGACTAAGAACCCCCGCAAACAGATGCTTAGTTTTGTGAACACATAATTACATGCATTTAGTAATTTGTATGACAGAAAGAGTTATAACATATTGCTGTTCATTTTACTATTATTCGGTTTGACCAAAAAGCTAGTCAAGGTCGGCAGTGAGAGAGAGGGAGAAGTAACAGGATTTCTGAAACTGACTGTGGCAATCATTTGAAAGCCCACTGCCATCGGACCAGCCGCTTTACTTCTGTCCACACACAGAATATAAAGGTCTCTTGTTAGAATACGTTTCACTTACGGGTTCTTTTTTTTTTTTTTTTTTTTTTTTTTTTTTAAAATTTTTTTCTCCCTGTTTTTTTAAAAATGGATTTTTTTTATAGGAAAAAACCCCCAAAAAC
>CAAKHD010014313.1:12468-83956 GCA_901007705.1 Fistularia tabacaria
AAAATTATATATTTAAATTAATTTTACTTATTGGGTTTTTTTTTTTTTTTTTTTTTTTTTTTTTTTTTAAAACTTTCTTCTCCCTGCTCTTTTGAAACATGGATATTATCTATAGGAAGTAACCTCCCAAAAACGGTGGTACTTTAGTCTTCGGTGAATAGAAATCATAAATATTCTAACGACATGTTTCCTCGCAATGCATCATAGGTATCACCGATCTGCGCATGCCAGAAACAGAATACCCAGAGTTGAAAACCTAAATTCTGTGGCTTGCTGAGGTTGTGTTTCTGTGATCCCTACCCCCCACGCTGTTTGTTCAATAAATTGTATGTGCAAATATTAAAATGTTCTGAATACGTGGATTTAACCTGTGTCCTGCGATTTTTTGAGTCGTCAAAATTTCAAATGCCCATTGAAATGTGTTGATCAACCAGAGTCTGCAAAGAACAGTGCAACGCAGAAAGGGTATGATTGTTGTACAATTATTTATTTTATATTCATATTTATTCCACTGTCTATGTTATTTGCTCTTCCGGTGCTAGAAGTAACATGAGTCGTCTGCAATACGATTGGTTGCCACATCATGGTGCAATTCCGTTTTAATACGATCAAGCAGTACGGCAATTAGACTTTTGCGTATTAATTTGTCGTTAAAAAACTACCTAGGATTCTGTTGATTTATAGCCTGTCTACATACATACTACTTCCCCCCTTGAAAATGCGTTTGTAATCGTTGCCCTAAATATCTCTTATCCCAGACCCAAGAAAAAATATTGTTGTTTTTTTTTTATTTCAATGGAAAAAAAGATAAGATACATGCAACAATAATGACAATAATATAAAAGGGTTAATATAAAACCATATCAAGAAATATCCATTAATGAAACTGTGTGCTTGGAACGTGACAGAAAAAAGATTCACTTTTCATGATATTGGACTTGACAAATCAACGATGAAGCAAAGAAACCATATATACATCTTATCTCATAAACATGTGCTTTGGTTGGTTACATAATGAAACAATTTTCCAAGACACAAAATGATGAAAGCACCAATACCTGTGCTGAAATATTGTATTGTATTAAGAAACAAAAAGAAAAAAGGTTGATTGACTTTTACACATAAATGGCAAAAGCAGCTACTATGATGCATAACTAAATGTTAAATTAGTGGTAATAGGAGCATGGCAAAGAAAGGACTTCAGCACAATAATTAGCAGCATGGTATTCAGTCAGATTTTATGTCAGGGAGCATGCTAAATGAGTAAATGTACCATCAATTTCTTTTCCCCCAAATCTTGAAACAAAATGTTTAGTGTTCTTTCATAAACATCTATATTGGCACATTATTCTGTACTTCTCACAGCAAGCAGTTTGGCACAGCTATATTTAGTTCATATAAATCTAGAGAATATGGAAGACAAAATAATGTTACAAAATTATGACAATAACAAAAAGAGACCCTGACATAGCAATTGACTTTGAAGGTGTGTTTTGAAACCAACCACAACCTAGCAGCAAAATGTATAAATACCAACATTTTTGCTCAACATAAGTCATTTTGGTTGTTGGAAAGCAAAATGCAAGATGTTAACCTTGGCTTTGACAGTTGGCCCAGCTGAATTTCTCAGCCTACATGGACACATTCATAACTCATTTCACTGATAATCAGCATGTAATTGTATAATTATGTTCCCATTTTACTCAGTTATGGGACAGTATAGCTTGGAATACGACTGCCATTCAGTAATAAGAATAGCACCTTAGAGCTGCATTACAAAGTAAATAGGCATGTTTGTGACAGTAAACAGGCACTTCTGACCATATACCATATGTGTATAATTGACAAATTAACAAAATTTGCTTGCATGTGTAGCTATGCAAACATTTACAACCTGAGGATCAGTTAAAAGACTTTTCAATGTTTCTTTTCACAATGTGACCTGATCAGCATCCATTACTATCATATACACTAAAAAAGGTCACCTTATGTTCATTAATGACCATAGCATCTATGAAACCTTGAATTCGCTCTCATTAAAGTCTATGACAAAATGTTAATAGTACAGTACATACAATAGATCAAAATGCACTCAAGAATGTTCAAAATATCTTTTGGGATGAACTGATAAAGCGATCGACTACTGGGTCAACACTTCAAAGACTGAAGTCAAGATGAACATGTTTGTAACATTGACATTTTCATGCATCCCAGCACATCAGTATGATGTATTGGATCTCAAAAGTTTCCCTCAAAATCCACGCTTTTCTATCTTTTATCCAAATAATTTCATATGAATGCTCTGCATACACCTGTAAACCCCAGTCCATCTTACAAGTGAATTAGGTCCCACTGAAATATATCTATATATTGGGTACATACACTTGTATAAAACGGAGCATATGTCTAGTTCATACAGACACTGGTCTTTAAGGCCAAAAGAAGTTTTGAAGAAAATGAGCAAATTCTTTCACTGCATCCTCTTTGCTACACCATGAACTGAGTGTATCCTTCTGCCCCTGTGACAATCACATCCATCCAGATCCTCATGGCCTCAGGGGAGGGAGCCACCATATAGTAGACCCTGTCATGAGTCTTCACACTGAAAGTCAGGGAGGGGTTTGGGCTCTGAAGGAAGCACAAGGCAACAGTGATGAAGAAAATAAAAAGATTATGAATCACAACTGCACTTAAATGGATTAAATCAATTGCACACTTTTTGTTGTATAGAATAATGAAACATTTATAGATGTACATGTACACACATACAAACCTTATGAGCATTCTTCAAATGGTCATAATACACTTCTTCAATAGCTTGGAAGTAGATCACTCCTTTCAGTTTGGCTTCATGCTTGTCTGTAAAAATTAGAAGCAGATGTGACTTAACCTTTCGTGACCCTGAAGCCTTAATGAGGTAATACAATTTCAATTCTCAACATCTTATATTAATTTTTTTAAAACCTTTTGTTCCTGCCAGTGGTCAAAAAAAAGAAACAACACCTTTAGGCTATATGCACAAAATCCTGGCAAAAGTATGGAAAAAAAACATAAAAACTCATCAGGTATATGGTAGTGTTTGGTTGTTTTAATTCTGTTGCTGTTGCATTCATGTTTTTTTGGTGTGTGTGTGTGGGGGGGGTAAAAAATTATCATTGACATTTGTAGTTTGATGCGTAAGTCAATGTGAAAAAGAAATTTGCAACTGTAACAATCTATGATGTTGCTATCAAGAAGCAGCTGTATGTGGATACTTAGAAACATGAGACACTAGAAAGGGCTGTTTAAACACATTTGTGGGCTGTATAACTTACAGCTTGTTTATCAAAATGTTTCTGATATTTGTTCTTAATTTGTACTTTCTCATGTGAGAAAGTAGGGCAATGTCCTAGCGCCCTCTATTGATGGGCCACCATTGGTTAAGACGTAACGTCCTCAGACAATGTGTTGTTTTAATGACTTATTGGCACGTGTTTAGCCTGAACAGATAAAAGAAAACTATGAAAGCACAAATATAAAACCTATGGTCTTAGAAGGTTAAATTTCAATGCATGGCATGATAAATTGAATTTTGGTCAGTATTAATCGCAACTGTGAGTAAAATATAGAATTTATGATAAATAATATCTCACAAATACTGTTCAATACAAGTCCACTACATTTACATTAATACATATTTCCTCTGTCCCACCTGAAAAGTAAGAGAGTGTACGTCTGTTTCGGTCAAAGACAAACCAACGCTTCTTCCAGGTTTTGATCTTGCCTCCCATCTTGACTAGATAGCCTCTGCAGGTCTTTTCAGAGATAGACAAATGGAAACATGTGTCTGCACTGTGGCCGGCCGATTCAATGTGCGCACGTAGGTCGAAATCATCCTTTCGCACTGGTAGGTACCGTGTTAGCGGGCGTGACTGGAGTAAAGATAAGGAGAGGATTGATTCATATAGATCATGCATACACAAATCAAGTTCAAACATATTGGAATTTCAAAGCTCTTTTTTTATCTGCTACTATCCATTGACTTTTTACGTTAGATAGGTGATGAAACTTGCACTGATTGCATGACATACAGAAAGACGGAAGTATGTGTGAAAAGCAGAAAAATCTACAATACAATAAAACAAGGTAAACTTGTGTGTCTCACACATTCTCTGCCATTAAATATTCAAGATCAGTTTAATCCAATCCAATTTTTAATTATTGCATTTCCTGTCAGCTCAGTTTATATTTAGGTAACTTTTTGAAGAAGTATGATAATTTGGGTATATTTGTTTTATTTACATGTTGCCAACATGTACATGTATAAAATAAAATAATATCAGGTTCAGTAGTTCGTATCAGTATCTGGTTTGGCAGTGAAATGATTCTGAAAAAGGAGAGGTGTAGTCTTTTATGTACAATGAGTGTGTCTCGTTTTGGAAAATTAAAAAAAAAAGAGATGTGTAAGATTAGATGTGAACGTCTGAGAGATTTGGATTTTGCAATTTAATTTAAAGACATTTCAATGGTCTTTAGGGGCACATATTTGTACAACTAAATTGTAGACACCCTGTTTATGTCATACAGAAAGAGAAATATAGTTTGCGATATTAGACACTACTGTTATTGATTATTTAATGCAGAATTTTGTAAAAGGGTATTGTTACAATGACCATCTTAAGAGGGATGGATAAATCATCCTTTTGGCTGCATCATCCTTTTGCCCTCTCACCTGTACACGCTGTTTTTCTCGTAGTTTCACCTCACGGTCGATGAGCTTCTGGCGTCTGCTTGTCTCCTCCTGTAGCCTTTTCTCTAGGTCCTCTCTTCTTTTCTTCTCTTCCTCCAGTGCCTGCTTTCGTATTTCCATCTCCCGCTCCTGGAAGGTAATTGTATGCTTTGAAAACATATAAAATTACCAAATATAGTATTATACTGATATGGGTTTTTTATCTACAGAAGTTCTGATGTTAGGGCATTTGGTGTCTTAAAGTATTCTCGAACATGGCAATGACCTTGTGTTCCAGGAGCCGATCCTTCTCTGCCTGAGCTTCCCGTAATAGACGCTCCATCTCTTCCAGCTTTGCCACATTTGAAGTACTAGCACTGCAACATGCAAAGGCAAACAAAAGCATCACCATGACATCACCAAATGACAGCTGAGCATGCAGCCAACCACCTATCAAGCTGCAAGTGCCTAAAGTTGTGATGCAATGGCAATGTAGTAATACTGATTGCCCATATTTATCATTAACATATATTACACACTGAGGTGAATCTATTATTCATGTTTTTACAATTGTTTACAGGAGTTTCTAACTTAAGGGAGTTTATAACTTTGTGTTCACTCCAAATGTGATAATTCTCCTCTTTTGACAGATTTAAAGAGGATCCTGTATTTAAGAAATAATATTTGAGCATCTTTTAAGTGTCACTTTGCTGAAAATATTCAAAATTAGGCTAATGCAGGCATAAGTCATATGCAGACGTGCTCAATGATGGGAGGCCTGGATGTCAAGGCAATCAAACCTCCTTTAAAAGAAGGCCTTTCTGACTCAGATTGTGACTTTCTCACCTCTATACTTGACTAAGTAAAAATGTAATCCACACAAAATGCATTCATTTTATATCATGAAAGTAAAGTGTGTCTGATTTCCTGTGTGTGGCTTAGGTGGGTAAAAATATCTCCTTCTCATATTTGTTCTTTCTCTACATCACAAATTTTCTCTTCTGCAGAGCGATGAGGAAAAGGATACTTGATGCTGATCTTTGCTGTCATGACAGAGCTGAGATGAATTGTGCACATTAGGTAATCTTAAAAAAAATCAGGAAGTAATGGGGAGTAGGGGACTCCAAGCAAAAAAAAAAATTAAAGAATGAAATGAAAGAATGAGGAGAGAGGAAAAAAAGAGCAGGCACTCTTCTGTACTTTTAGAACCATTGAATTGTATTCATGGATCAGTGTCACAAATCCTCAGTCTATGTTTACTTTCTTTTAAATTATATACTTACCACAGTTACTTTGATACATTTAATTTTGGATGCAAATATTTATAAATAAATAAGTGTCTGTGGAATGATTGGTAAAATGCTTTTAATTAAAAATTGTATCTTAACACAAGAGTTTAACAACGGAATTTGTTGAAATTCACCATAATTTAATGGTGCAGTAATATGCCTTTCTTGATTCAACCTGTTATACCGATTACAAAAATGAAGGGTCACTACAGCTTTGTACACTGTTGGAACGAATAATGCAACATGCAAACTTTCTATATCCTCAGAAATAATGCCCGTAAACATTCATCCAATTTCTTGTGGAATATATTTTTCTTCTACCCTTCCTTCCACTTTTCAATTCTTCCCAGCGCTATTCTCTTACCTGGTATGATGGGAGGAAATCACACTCATTGTCACTGTCAACTTCAAATCTTTCTAATTTTGGTATTGAAACAACCTGAGGAAAAATACTGATCTTGCTCAAACATAATTATCAGTAGAACGGATCATTCCTGACTAATATATACCATATATATATTAACTAAATCACACATTAACCAGCATGGTTCCCTCTCTTTTTCTGACCAACTCTATGAGACAAAAGCTTAAAGCAAATGGAGCCATGCTAAGGATCAAAGAGGCAGCATATTCCAGGAAAAATGCAGACTGCAGGCAGATCAATCTGCAAATGGTTTAGAACTACAGAATCTAACTGCTGAAACAAGACCATACCATTCACAAAAAATAAGAGGAGGGGTGGACAAAAGATACATACAACCAGCTGAACAGGAGAGAAGGAAAGAAATTCCACATGGTTTTAGTCCAGATGGAGGCTGAACCCCCAAATGTACCTCCGAAATCATTCTGGTTTTTTCAGTTCATTTGAACCTGAGATGGTTGACTGTGAACGAACACGCACACACACGCACACTACTATATGTTTTCCATCTTCCGTAACCTGACCCCTGAGACACTAATCAAGAGTACCACTAAACTGGTAACACGTACACATCTATACATCCTATTCTCCAGGGAGGGAGCATGAAAGGCTGGAAACCTTTGCCTTGCAACTGCACACACTTTTTAAATTAACTCACTTTCTACTTGTTCTTTGTTCATAGGACCCCTTCTCATCCCCTTCCTACAGTCTGTGTTTCAAATGTTCAAATTATGAACAAGGAGAGAGACATTGTGTGTGTTTTTGGTTTCTTGTCACTTTTCACTTTCCAGTCTTTTCTATCATTCAGTTGCCCTTGATGTGCCAGGTTTCTTATCGTCCTTTGTGGGAAACGTATTCCACACAAGTAATGAAAAGTTAAATATGTCCCCATATACAACAGCTAAGTGACTATAGAGTCTTTCATTATAATAGGTGCATGAAGGGCTGAACACAGCCTCTATTCCTTTTAATTCCAATGAACTTTTGGCCATGAAATTTCTATTTGCTCTCATGTATACTGTTTGTGTTCCAACATTTTGATTAATCTGAGTTTATACACATGAATTTGTGATACAGCAGACTGGACTTTTGTCTGCTAGCATGACAGAGCTTGGTCAGGACATTTACAGATTTCAACAATACTTCCCTCAAAGACAAAAAGCTAAACACTAAGATCAAAACAAGATGTGATCGGATCATGAGAGATAACATTGTTTTCTATTTGCATCTTGCTATTAGAAAAGATTGAAGGAACTGTCAACAAAGTGCAAAGTATTTTCTGTCTGGTTGACCATGACAACATTTTTTTTAAATGTGCATACACATTTGTTCTTCTATATATTTTATTACAGATAAATGCACACTGCATGCACTTACCTTGACACATTGTCTGGAGAACATGCAGAGATGCTGGTTTCAATGGAGTCTGTACTGTCCACACTCATTGTGTCGAAGGCCTGGTTATCACGATACGCAAAGGCATCAAGATAGATATTTGCTTGAGAAGCTGCTCGTAAGCAAGGCTGACCTGGAAAAATCGCACACGCGCATAGACACACACACACACACACACGCGCGCACACACACACACACACACACACACACACACACACACACACACACACACACACACACACACACACACACACACACACACACACACACACACAAAAGGAAAAGAACAAAAAGTTCAATGGTAAAACTTCTAAACAATGGCATTAGCATTACTTACACACACACAAGTGTTGTACCTGTCACCCCCTCTGGGTCAACAGTTTGCCCAACTGGCTTCAATTTTGCTTCACACTGTCCCTCCACAGTGACAAACTTTTTAGTACATCCAAAGAAAAATATCAACTCTTGAAGGAGCAACCATTTCAAGCAGGTATATATCCAACTAGCACCCCTCACAAAAACTCTGAGATGTGCATCTTGCAAGCGAGGTAGGCAGAAATAAACACAGTACAATAACCAAAAGTAGTTTAGGAAGCTCAAAGATGGCTGCAAGGGCAAACACGACAGAACTGGTTGGGAGAATAATGACAAAATTATGGGGCAGATACTTTAAAAGTTCAGCCTCTGGTTACAAGAAGAATCAACAAGCATGCAAAAACATACACACACAACCTGATACTATCTGCTGGTTGGAGCAGACCCACCCATCTGATGAGCCAGATCAAGGGACTGAAGGGACTGAGGGACCAGACATATGTGCTAGGCACGTGAAAAACACCATTACTATTAAAAGGCAAGTATTTCACAATACATCCTTTGGTTTTTGCAATTTAATTCTCAGTAAAAGCAGTAAATAAACAGTTCTCTCTCTATGTAAGAAGTTTTCAACAAGACCAACTAGATGTGTGGACAAACACATTAGAGGACATGATCATTCTACTTTGCACCATGTTTAGACAAGAGATTTTCCCACAGATGAGAAACTGGTGGCTGATGTTTATAACAGGTACTTTGCCAAAGAAAGATGGGCTTAAATGAAACATTATCATGATGCTTTCTTAAACCACCTTTCACAGATACTAAAACATATCGTGAATTGAGTTTTGCAATAAAAACATATGACACAAATTAAGAGTGGAAATGGCAGTTATGTGACATGCTTCCTTTGAACATGCATCCAAACCCATTCTGAACCCCACAGGCATATGGAGGAGAGTTACATCAGAAAAGCATCAACTTTAACTTTTTGAAATGAGCTCTTCCCTCTGCTTATAACAGCAAATCAATGGATGTCAGCCTTTTGGTTTCACTAGCCAGAACACACTCAACCAAGAACAAGCAAGTCAACTGAGCAGAGTGAGACAGGAGAGTAATGCAGACATTCTGACAGGAAAGGAGAAAAAAATAGTTGTGATGAAGAGCAGGATGAGAGAAGAAGACACAAAGTTGGAGTCAAAGAGAAAGTAAATCATCAAATAAGGAAGAGATAAAGAAAAATTATGTTAAAATGTGGCAAAAGCAGATATGAGATATGAGAAAGGGCAAGAGATGGGAATGTGCTAATTGGAGAAATAAAACAAGATTTTTTTTTCCCATTTTATATTCAGAACAAGAAAGGTTGTATTTTTCTCTCCCAGTTGACAATGCTTCATGTTTCAAGTGTAAAAAGTAGCATTTACATTTTTGGGGGATTGCTGAACATGTTAATTTGACATTTAGGGTTCCTTTGTTGGCCATACAAGTGGCCAGGGGAATTACGGGATGGATTCAATTTCAAATGTTATGCTACTGCAGCATAATGTAATAAATACAGATCTGAGGAATAGGAATGTTCCTTGAAAAACTGTTTAATTATGCTTTATTATGTTGTGTATCTTAAAAATACCAACACGCTGGATTGTGGCAAGAGAAGAATGAGACAAAACTGGTCATTTGCTCTTAAAGCTTGTCGCCTTTGCAACTATCAAGATAGTCCTGGATAGTAGGTACACTTTTTTTTAATGACAATTTTCGAAATGGGGAGAAATCGCCCATCACAAGTTTGGCCAGAGCCTAGAATGTTTATCCCATCTTGCCCTGCCCATGTCAAACTCTTTATCTGTATTTACAGTAAGTTTGTTTTTGTATGTGTGAGCTGGGTTTTGTGCATGTGTATGAGTGTTTACCTTTCTGCAGACGTCGACTTTCTGTTTCCTTATTGGATAAGGAAAGAATTCTGGGAAGAATGCTGCCACAGCTTGTGCTCTGTATGAGGGGCTGGTGTGGCTTTGAAACAACAAGTCAGAACACTTTAAACGTCAAATCCGTGCTTTAGAAATTGCCACTATGAGCTACATGTTGAATCTTAAATGCACTTTTGGTGGATATAAAAGAAAAGAGGAGAAATTACAAATAAGCCAACAGAGTAAGCTTAAAGTTTGCATCATATTTTGAGACATAAATATGTATATTAATAGTGGATGCATTTACCTTAGTAGGGAAACTGCGTCCAAGTGTTGCACATGTAAACTGGGGTGTCAATGTTGGTGCAGTTTTCTTCCTAGGTAAGGTCCCCCTTAGATGTAATCTGCTATCTTTTTCAGATCTCTTCCTCTCTTCCAACAAACGGAAATTCTACAATACATATACAACAGGGAAAATACCTGACTTATTCAATTAATTTCGAGTTTTCTTTGAAATACATTTGCATAAATATAGTTCAAGTTTAATTTTCAGACACCATTTAAATTGATGTGCATACAATGTTACTATGACGCCATCTAGTGGTAGTTTTGGCAAAAGACGTTGGCAGATTGATATGCATGCACTGTATCGTTTTGAAGACTACCTTATTCAGTGAAAAAGTTTAATAAAACTACTGGTGTAGAGTTTTATGTTAAAAGGCATCAAGATCTGATGGTTGATAAAAAATTATGGTTCAGTAAAATTTATTGTGCAGTATGATATGATATTATGCGAGTTTTAATCAGAATCAGAAATAATTTGTTGGTCATGGTCACAGAAGCTGAATTGAGGCATTATGAACAGTATTATTTACATCTACTCTCATTAAGTAAAAAAAATCTGAAACATGCAGACAAATACACGACAGCAAACACACACATTACCTGCCTGCTTCTGCGCTGTTTTTTGACAGGAAGGGGAGGCGGGGGGGAGTCAGGAAGAGGAGAGGGGTCTCTATAAGTCACAATGTTCTCTGGCCAGTGCACAGAGGGAGTTTTGGCTGAGTATCGAGAATTAAGATTGGCAGAAGAAGAAGAGGACTGACAGTCGGTGGGTGAAGAAGATTGACAGAGCTTTGAAAAGGAGACAAGAAAATGGTCAAAACTGAAAAAGAGGAGAGAGATGGGGAGGAAAGTACTCTCAAGTGCACACACTTTGCATGTCTCTGTGTTAAGACACACACACACCTCATCCTCCATATCGTCATCAGGGGAGGGATTTGTCTCAGGGGAAGCCCTGGTAAGAGTGGGGATAGGGGTGGGTTTAGGATCCCCCCCTAGCTGAGAGTACAGTTCATTGATTTGACTGACTGTGACATAGCCCTGGAGAATTTCATGTGGAGAAATAGGGGAGAGAACGGGTGAGCCATAACATGAAGTCAGCTTTAACAAGATGTTATTTCAGTGAGACAAACTTGCATATTAGTTTTTTATTAGCAAATGTGATTATTATTATTAGGGTATTCAAATTCAAAACTGTCATTTAGACATTTTTTTTTTTAAACTGAACGAGTAAACGATTAGATTTTCACAGAGTTATATCACATGATATAGGTTAGTACAAATTGCAAACTGCATGAAAAGAAAAAAGGTAAAGGTTAGAGTTCTTTTAAATTCTTCATTAAAATTTAAAACAAGGCAGCAGAAAGATAGGATAAAATGAATCAACCAAGCAGAAGGAAGACAGGGATAAGGAGGACTTGTAGAAATACAGTACTTAAATAAGATTTAATTTTTGTGCAGCAGGCAGTGAAAGAGTAAGTCAAGAACAAAGTACCTGAGCGTTCTTGAGAAAAAGAGATGACAGGAGGGATGAGAGGGACACACATAAGTTGACTGGAGAAGGAGGAACTGAGGCAAAGGTGGTGTCACAGCAACCACTGCATAAAGACTGACAGACATCAGCCAAAAAGGCTGCATCCTAGTAAGCAGGCAGTAGGAAATACAACCAAGGAGCTTAAGAATGAGCCTGTCCATTTGGGGAATGTAATTATGTTGATGAAAAAAAAAGTCATTTTCTGACACCTGTTGATTGAACATACCTCCCTGAGAGTGAAAGACTGTCTACCCGTGAGATCAGCATATTTTCTGTCCAGTTTGGTAAGGCTCTCTTTCTCCTGACAAAAGGGGAAACTGTGAATCAAACAGCTGCTTTGGATGTCCCTTTTGTTACTCACACATTTGTACATTGGTGTCACACAAATACAAATGGAAAAACAATTTTCTTGTACCCTTTGAAGCATTGCCTCGAGGTTGCTCCTCTCCTTCAAGAAGCTCTCCTTCTCTCTCTGAGCCTGCTGGGTAATCTGTGTTGTCTGCTTCTTCAGAGTCAACAGACGCTCCTACAACAAAAAAAGACAGATGTGCTCAGTAAATAATTCTTGTCCAGTGGATGGGTGGCCTAAAGTGACACAAAGCTGGAAAAAAAAACAATCCGCGTTTACTTTGCGGGCTACAGTAATCCGTTGGTAGTCGGCTATTTCTTGGAGAAGATGTTGCGTTTGGGTCTCTTTCTCCTCGTCCTGTCTGCTCTCTCTCTCCAGCTGTTGGAACTCTAAGTCCTCAAACCGCTTTGTCTCTGCCTCAAGAACTTCACAGTCCTTGTGCACAAAGACAATAATAACACAGAGATAAACACGTCACAACAAATAAATATAAGACAAACACATGGGGATGGAAAAATAAAATGTATCTGCAAGTGATCATGATCATGAAATGCGATTTTCTTTAAACAGTTTAAGAATTTCCTACTTAGATTTACCATTGAGAAAATCATCCATTTTTATTTAGCAATCTAAAGTGTTTTATATTTGTTTTCAAAAACAAAACTAATTTGAGATAAACAGCAAGGAAAACAGTAAGGAATTATACAACACAAAGCCTACCTGATCCCATAATAAACAGATGCACACATCCCCAACAATCATACAAAAGAAGAATAGCATACATAAACACCAAAAGGATTACATCACCATTTCTCAAACCAAAACACTGGTGTTGACGCAGTGTTACAATACAGGTGCATTATATAGTGTTTTTGTTTTAAACTAAATATTGTTCTTTCTTTGAGAACAAAAGAAAGCTCAATCCATAAGTTTTGAAATACCTGAGGTACAGAATTAATCTAATATCATGTCAATTTTCATAGCCCCTCAAAGTACTATGAACAGATTTAACTTTTTCTCTCACTTCCTCAATGAGGAACCAATAGCGTATTCCAGTTGTGTTGAGTATTGTCACATTATTGCTTGCATTGATCATACACACACAAACAAATGTGCAGCTTTTTTATGTTCAAATAGATACAAAGTCAGCAAATAAATACAAAGTCAGTCGTATTTTATAAAATCACACTGTTACTGTATAAAATACAACTCATTATTCACTTCTCAAAATAAAGCGGAAAAGCTGATATGGGACTGTCATCGAGCAATAACTGTGCACAGATGATACATGATAACTAAACCTTGGAATCTTTGAATCAATAACAATAAAAAAATAACAAGAAAACAAAAGAAATGAAAAGATGTCCTCCAAGATCCATGGAAATGCTTTTGAGAAATCAAAAATGCACAAAAACTAGAGAGCCTACACCTTCCACTTTTTGCCTGAAGCAAACACTTATGTCTCAGAATGAGATTTAAGTCATTTGAGCTGCAATTTTATTAATACACAAGACAATATCTGTGTAAGACATCTGGTGTTGTCCATGTCAGTGTTTTTCCTGAGAAACAGTCAGGAAACAAGCTATAATTTCTACAATGTGATATCTTTAAATGGCACACTGATAGTCCTGAAAGTGTCAGAAAAGTGTAGTTAGATACACTGATTGTAGATAGTGCTGTCAGCTGTTCATAATCAGGCATCAAATACAGATCAAAGTTGCTCCAGTTACATAAACTACATAATTCTAGCTGAATGAGGTTATTCAGATGATAAACTTTGCTATTCAAAAACCCATTTCTGGTTGAGGACACATCAATTATGAAAGGTGACTTTGTGGGAAAGCCAGTTGGACAGCCACTTTGCAGCGTGGTTTTGGGATAGAGTGCCTTGCTCAACAACACTTTGCAAGGCTTGGAGGAGCACGGGAATCTAACAAAGAATGTTCTGTTCCAAGGACAACCACTCTCACCCCCCGGGTATCATATACATTGAACATAAAAGGACCACAATTCGGTTTCTGTCCTCACTTAACACTTGAATTAAAATTGATTTTTTAAGGATGTTGAAATACATTCTTTGAGGCTGTGCAACACTCCAACTGTGACTAACCTGTCACCTGGGAATCTAAAAATAGTGTCTTAACAAAATGCGTGACTCTCTCCACTTTAACAGCTACATAGTGACAAAGACAAATTTCTTCTTTATATGAACAGTAAATATCTGATATCATTATTATAATCTTGAAAAAATTATATTTCTCTAAATATTACAAAACGAAAAAAAGGTGAATATCAGCAAGATCATTAATTACATAATAATTATTGATAAAATGTAAAATTTGGTTGAACACAAGCATTACTATAACTGTGCCTAAAACATTGATTTATAGTCTATGTTTGAAAGCCTTGATTTGGAAATAACAAGTTGAGATAGGCATATCTGTCCAATTGTGTTTTTCATCTTTCGATAGAATTATCTCACAGGTAAACTGATATAATTCAATGTTCTTACCGCACTTTACCATTGAACAGTATTTTGCTGTAACCCTAGGATTAAGGAGTACATGTAAATGCTTGACTTTGCATATATGTGGTAGGTGTAGGTGTTCGTACTGACCCTGGCTAGCTGCTCCTGCAGGGGCTCCTTGGTGGCTTCAGGACAGCTGTCCAGCTGAGAGCGCTGCTCACACACAATCTGAGCAAACCTCTCTACTCTGCCCCTTTCTGCTCGCAGCAACTCACACGCCTGCCACATACACATATACATAGCCATGTACGCAAACATGCGCCGCGTGCACAGTCAAATATGTGCACAAACAAGGACAGAGACACAATGGACACTCAAACACACACACACACACACACACAAACAGGGCAGAGAGAGGATGACAGCGTTAGTGGGACTGGGGCGCCACAGTTAGTTACTTCGGTGGCCAGGTCAAAAAGATTAGTGGAGGAAGGTGAAAAGGGTAAAATGCTGCTGGAATAAAATGTAGTTAAGGTGAAACACCGTGGAGTGATTGAAAGGGTGGGGAGTTTGGATGAAAGGCATGATGAGTTCTGTTTCAGCTTTTTTTCTGTCTAGGAGAACGATGGAGGGCAACTAAGGGAACGAAACAGCAGGGAGATATGGAATGATTCAGTAACCTAAAACATTAATGATCCTCTCTCCACATTCCACGACATACACAGGCGCCCAAAAACTGTACAGGCAGTCAGCCTCAACTGGACTTCAACATTTAGTTTTGCATTCTATCTCACTCTCCCTCAGTATAAGTCTGGCAATGAAGAATTATTATGCATTGTATCAAGAAGGGTCGTATGTCACCCTTAATTGCATTTACACACACACATACAACAAATGAATTCCATTAATCTGCTTCCAGTTCCACACTTGTTGGTGATATCATACGGCAGTATAGAGGTAGCCACAAATACTCAAACGTATAAACAGCAGCAGTGGGTGAAATAAGGGACTGCTTGGAAACTGCTATACCCAGGGCAGTATTAGCAGGTGTATATTTGGACTACAGACAGCATGAGAAGGATTAACACCAACCATGTGGTCACATGACCTCCAACATGTCAGTCTTTGAGGAGCATGTTTTAAAACTTGCGCACACGCACACATACACATACATACATACATACATACATACATACATACATACATACATACATACATACATACATACATACATACATACATACATACATAAACACAATAGAAAGGTGCGGCTGAGGATTTCATGTTTAGAAAAAGATTTGTAGATTATAAGAAAGGTGTGGTAAAGCACATCTCAAAGATGTCACTGCTGCAACGAACCAAAGTCTGAATATCATTCGTGAATTCCTTGAGTACCTGTTATTTCACCAGATAGATCTGGGTCTCCATTTCAGCTATCATGAATTCATGGGAAGAGAATTTCTTTGAATCTATGGAAGAGTTCTACTCTTGAGCAAAGATTTTTATATACCTTTTCTTTTTCTTGCAGAGACTTGGTCTCAAGGTCAGCTATCTTGTTGTGAAGTGCGTCAAGTGCATCTTTTTCCTGTTGGAGGGCAGCTTGGTCTGACTCCTGTTCTGCCTCAACCAGAGCTCTCTCTACCTCCACCTTAGGGGTTAAAAAACAAAAGTTAGCCTAGCCAATATCTTGACATCTAGTGTCATCAGTGATTTAAAGAATTTATTTAATGCAACTAGTTTCCCATCTGGTGCTAAATTGTACATAGTTTTGAATCTCCATCAAATACCCATAGGATAGGATTTAATTCATGGAGGATACATATTAAATTATGTCCCAGGTCCCAGGTCTTTACCCTGTCTCACTTTATGTAAATCATGAATAAATAAAAAAAATACATTATTTTTTTAAAATTTCCACTACATCTGCCATTCAAGTTAAGATGAGGCTTAAAGAAGATAAAGATAGAAGATAAAATCAACACATTTGTCAATCAATCTTTTCATCTACCTCTCTTGCGGATTCCTCCATTTGGTTATCCAGCTCTTTGATCTTTTGCTCCAGCTCTTCCATGTTATTCAAAATCTGAATCCTCTCTTCTTCCATGCACCTAAATTCCTCCTCTGAAGGCCTAAATTCCTGTCCTCTGCGGTGTACAGCATTTTGGGCCTTGTGACAGAATAATCACAATTAAAAAACTGAGCCATCAATGAGGTCATGTTAGTGCTCTTGTGCTCTACCTCCTGCGCCACGCCGCCCCTTTTCCATTTCCATTCATTCCACTTTTAGGTCTAATAACAGTTTTGCAGATGTTTAACACAATTGCAAACAATGAAAAGACACTCTGTATTCTGTTTTTACAAAAGAATAATTTACAAACAGTTAGCATTATGTCCCCTATTGTGCTGCTCCTTCAAATCCAAACTGTTACCCTGAAGAAACTTGCCACACACTCTGAGCGCATCTGTTTTACAACAAAACAAATGCAGACAGAACTCAAGGGCACAAACAATGAATACATAAAAATACCAGCTGCCAATTCAAAATTGTGACCCTTGGGCTTCTGCCCTGTATATATATATAGCTTTGTTACAAAAACACCAAAACATTCTTAGCACCAAATAAGTGAAAATTATGTCACCATACTTTCCTGGAATAACATTAAACAGATTTCCCTAATCAACATTGGGGAGCAATATGTATATGATTTAAAGATCAAGACATGGGGCCAAGTGTGTGTTAGATGAGGTATCCTTTTTCATACCTCATTTGCTCTCAGTGTATGTGGTGAGGGTGAGGGGGCAAAGCTTCTCAGACTGATAGCAGGTGATTCTGCTCTACTATCTCGGGTACCATTGCTGCGCCTCTGTCGTACATGTTGATCATTATCACAGTAATCCTTCTCAGATCCAGGAGAGGTTGTGAGTCCATTCTCTGACAACCCATTGATAGACAAAGAGTCAGAGAAGACAGATGGTGTATCATCCTCATCATCATTTAGCTGGAGTTTCTCAAGCTCCTGGTTGATCTTTTGTAGATCTGCCACAGCAGAGGTTGGGTCTGTTGCCGAGACACTTCCATTCTGTTCATCCCGACCCAGCTCTGAACAAAGAGATAAGATGGTTTCGAGACGCTGCCGTTCCTGAGAGGAATACACAAAGAAGTGAGCACATACAAGCAAAAATGGTGAGCTGATATGATTGATAATTACTGAGTAACTGAACTTTTGACAAATTAAGCACAAAAAGTTGTGTTTTGTCTGGAATACCTGTGGAAGCATTGCAAAATTCAAACATTCCAGTTGAAAAGTACATGTTTTGTTAAAAATCCACAGGATTGGCACTAGCTATCCTTGCATAGGGAAGGGAAATCCGTAGAGAATGAGGCTTCCTTGCCAGTTTTAAAATGTGAGTTACAGGATCTGCAGTGAGTCTAAATACCCCCTGGTATTGGGGGGATGGGGGGAGGGGTAAGCATGATCAAGGGGATTTAGCCACAAGCATGATCAAGTAATATTAGAAGCGAAAAGACAGGAAAGGGAATGTGGGACAAAGGTGTGTATGTGTGTGCACACACTCACAAATGTGGGAGTGAGCTAATAAGCTAACAAGGTGGACAGCTGTCAACTATGATCTGAAGTGTGTGCAAGTCCATGCGAAGCACATTTGTGATCCTACGTGCATTTGCTCCCACTGACAAAACAGGAAGCTGTCCAGGAAATCTTGATCTGTGCAGGCATCTGTACCAGGTATAGTTTAGAATATAAAATTATGACTCACGTCATGTGACATGTAACTCAGATGTCCAATTTATAATGTGTAATGTGAACAAGAGCCTGTAACACAAACAAACTTGTGTCACTTTGACACCTTGTGCTGTTCTACTAGACGCAATCTGCTGTGAAATACTTAGAATAAATAGTTGCCAAATATATAGCAGTGGGATAAGGGAGAGGGAAGAGAAAGATATGCGTAAAGATGATGTTTAAGATCATTGGAAAACCAACAGATAACTATGGATGAAGGAAACCAGTGTTAATGTATGTGCTTGAGTTTTGGTGACCCAGAGTACAATGAACATGATAAAAAACAAAAAATTACACTGTTGCTTTCTCTCTGTCTCTCTGGTTTGCATTTGTTATAAAATGTGTGAATCCTCACCAAACTTGAAGTCAAACTTTTCCAGTCCATTTCTGCATTGGCAGAGTGAAGGTTTGCTTTATGACCACCAGAGGGCAAAGTAAGAAAAGACAATCAAGTGTCCATGGTGTCATTCCTGGACTTAACAATTTATTCCCCCTCCTCCCAAAACACTGATACTGAATGCTCGTGTTACACTATAAACCTGAATCTATACTACAAAAGATCAAATACATATATTTAAAAATAATACATGTTTTGAAACCTACTGATGAGAGCAATAGCCCAATGGAAAGCATTGTTTATCTGCTTATTGGGGCACTGCCATAAAAAAAAAAAAATCCACCTTAAATCAACATCTTATGGGTTTGAAAAATGGTTTCAATGTTGAAACCTGGTTATGTGCAAATTCTATTACTGGCAGTATGAAACAGGAGATAAAACCTCTCAGGCTGTTCCCAACACAATATTGTCTAGCAAAAAATATGTTGAACTTTTGATTTCAAAAATATAAGGTAGCACAAGTTCACTTGTCAAAGAAGGAACATGAATGAGAGAGACAAATGTTAAGAAACGAAAAGTGGAATTATGAGCTGTGTGTTTATCCACCTGCTGTTCTGTAACTCTGGTCTCTAATCTTCTGGGTTTCTCAAACCCACATCTGACTGATGTGTTCTGTGGCCATTTAGTGTTCCAAACCACACTGGGCGGACCTCCAGATGATTGACAGGCATGCATTGTACATATACATAAACCAACCCCCCCACCAGCGCTCACACACACGCACATGCACACACACTAGTCCTGTTAGTATGAGCTAACTGCCACTAACTGCATGGCCATCAGTCCCACGGTAAGCCCCACTGACTGTGTTTGTGCTTATGTGAATATGTTTTCAGTTCCCTGGGAAAAGTGCGTGTCAAAAGAAAAGCAACATGTGTTAACAGAGGCAATCTAATCACTCCTTTTAGTATTAAGAGAGTGCATGAGTACGTGTGTGTAGAATAATTGGAGAAAAATTTGAATGGAAGATGTATGAGTTTTCGTTTTTACAACACATCCTAACATTTAACTCTAGGTAGGTTGTCTGAAAAAGAAAGGAATAATATGGTAAATGTTATCCTTTGAGACCAATTCACCTATGAAAGCCCATTAAAACCCACCAGCTTTTCCACCTCCTGCTCACGCAGTCTCTCCTCTTTTTGACGGTGATGGTAGTCAGTCAGCTCCTCCTTTCCACTCAGTGAGCTGATACTTCCCCTTCTTTCCCGAAAAGCCCCAGGTGGATTAATTCCTGCTTTTCCAAATGATTGCCTCCTCTCCCCAAGACTTATTCCACATTCTAATTCTGTCTTGCTAAATGAAGGCCTCCTCTCTCCAAGTCCAGTCCCTGGGGCGGCAGTAAGTTCTAGGCCCATCCCATGCTTCACCCTCTCCTCAAAAGACAGTTCTGCTCCTCGGGATATACCATAGGTGACCCTCTCTTCCAATTCTGGTTTGCTAGTTGTCATGGAGCTGCTGAAGCCCACTGAGCTTGTGGAGGTTAGGCTAAGTTTTTTTGCCACGCGAGGTGAAGAGGAGCCCCCTGCCTTTGATGGCATGGTTACATCAGGAGGGGCTATTGTAGCAGACAAGGGGGGGGTTGTAGAAGACATGTTCTTAGGAGAGGAGAGGGAGATAGACACAACACCTTCTCCCTGTTTTGTTGTCTGGATTTGATTCCTGTTGGAGGACTGCTGGCTGGAGTTGTGGTTGAGGTCAGGGCTGGCTGTTAGGCTGTTATTGTTGCAATAGTCTTTAATATCTTTGTAACCCGAAACATCAGATTGATGGGCCGGAATTGTTGACAATGTCAGCACTCTGTTGTTGTCACGGGGAGATGGGGAGGGACAGAGGCGTGGTAGTGAGCGACTGTGCCCTGCTCCCACCATCATCCCACTCAGAGAGCCCGCAGAGTATTTCCTTGTTCGACTACTTTGTGAAGCCTCTTGGTTGCCATAACTTCGGCATCCAAGTCGGGGGCTTGAGGGCATACTAACTGCCCCTCCTGACGATGGAGGGCGAGATGAAGAAGAGGCGGGAGGGAGAGAATAAAGAGAGCTGTCACAACTGGCAACCGAAGTAGATGATCCCTTGCCATTCCAAGTCGACAGTAGAGGAGAGGAGCCAGGGTTGAAGAGTCGCCGGTTGTCACTGGCACCGAAGGTGTCCTGGCTGCAACCGTCAGAGGAATGGGGGGCTAAAGAAGAAGGGTCAGATCGTCGGGAGGGGGAGAGTGGGGGAGGAGATTTCATTGACATTGGGGGACGATCCGCTCCATAAAAACGTCTGGTCTGTTCCTGATAGACGGAGGAGGACAAGGCAGGTGATGTGATAGGTGTGGTTGGAGGGGACTGTGAGAGAAAAGGGAAAAATAAAACAACATACTATTGCACAATCATCTTATCTAATGTCTGTTGATTTTTGAGGAACAGAAAGACATACTAACTTTGGCCCTGCAAAACCTTGTATTTGAAAGTTGAACCCATACATAAAGAATACTCTCTGGTTTGCAACATTTAGCCCAAGACAAACAACCAAGCTTGCCATTCAGAGCTTTAATATCATGCTTTACAGCAGAATAATAAATGCAGCTGACCTGTATCACACTGAAATAGGAGGGGTTAGCGTTCCCATTAGCTCTCAGGCTGTTCTCCAGGGCAATCTTCTTCCGCTGCAGGGTGTCCATCAACTCCCGCAACTCTGAGGCTGATCGCATGCCCCTGGCACTGTTGGTCCCACCCACCACAGCATGGCTGTAGTCACTGCTAAATTTCTGATAGTCTGGTAGTCAATATGACAAAGAAGTGGATATAGTCAATGTATGTAATAGGGTGACAAATAGAATTCAACAAGTCATTGTTAAATTATAATATGAACACTTAGTACTCATTATTTGGATTAGAATATCCACCTCAAAGTGTCATGATGGCATTTTGCATGATTGATTGTCCTGTTTACTAGAAGTGGCCACAAGCAGGGAGCCATAGAAATGCATACAAAAATTCTCAGCCACTGTGTTACTTTTTTAATTTTCATAAAATTGTAAAATGTTCTCTGGAACAACAATAGTCTATTTTACAAGCACAGACATGTACCAGCCACATTGTAATAAAGGAACGGGGTGCAATGTGGTCATAAGGAACAATTCAAGAAAAAAGAAAGAAGCTGAAGTGATAAAGATGTACAAAGTATAAGAACACAAATGCCTCATACATGGGTTTCTAATTCAAGTCATGTAAAGTTGAGACAGAAGAGCAGCTACACCAAAGCATTAATGAAAAAAAAGAAGAAGCAGAGAACATGTGTGTTTGAGCACCTGAAACTTAAGCTATTTCGAGATGGGGCCCATGGTAAAACAAATCCAACGCAAACAATCCACAACTGCCGACGAAAAACCCAGAATACACACAGGCAAAGCACACGCACTGAATGTGACTGCATACTTGCACACAAAACCATATATGTAATCCAAGACAAACAGTTAAACTTGAGTTCAGTTCCTTAGTATAGATTTTGGGGAAATGAAAGAGACCACAAAATACTTTGGAATATCCTATAAAGGCCCCCCGCCCTTCGTGAAGCCTGTTATTTTTAAGTTTCTCATGTTTTTCACCGAGGGGGCCTTTTCTCCAAAACTGAAATGACTTCATCTTCACTGCCTTCTGGCTAAAATTGACATCTGCCACCCAAAAATTCTTATTCAGCAAAATAATTCTGCAATTAGTAGAAATGTTTTTTGATTAGGTACTCAATTCCCTTATTCGGGGAAGAATTCTCTAACATCTCGACCACAACATTATCAACCAACAACTGTACCAAAAATGTAGGTATGTGAAAGCAATATGTAAGAAATCTGCACATTTTCTCATTCAACTGTGACTTTATGTGGAAAAGGAGTTGTTATAATCTTCCAACTTGGACCACCCAGTGTTTAACAACCACATATGCCCACACACACACACATTTATGTGACACACATTTATGTGTGTGTGTGTGGGCATATGTCTAACTCCACCGGGGAGAAACATAGATGAATATGAAAAATGTGCGGAAATTACAGTACAACATCTATATTTTAATTTATGTAGTAATAAGAGACTTATTTAAGGTTCTGTTCAGTCAAGTTATATCATATGTATGCATACATACAATACATTTCATCGCTGAATTATAAGATTTTGAGATAAAATGTATATGATGGGGAGTAATAGAGTAGAAAATGAAGGGCATCATAAGATGGAGAAACACAGACACACGCAAGAGGGGTGTTTGTTTCCTTACATGGGCAGAATTATACTGGAGGCCTGGCGTGCGTCGAATCTCCTCTATCGTGACTATTCTCCTCTGTGCCCAGCCAGTTTTACTTTTTGTGCAAGCCTTTGCTTTAGCTGCTTATGTTACAATGTGGGTCTTGGCAATCTTCTGGATAAAGGTGAAGCTTTTTGCCATGTGTAATAATGATCTACAAACAACTTGTGAGTACATGTGTGTGTTTATGTGTTTGTGAGAGTGAGGCGTACGTCTTTTGAAGGAAAACATATTAGAAGCAGAGGAGAGGCATTCCTTGTGTAAAGGAGTCGAAAGGGGAAGGACTACACTCAATATGGTGTGCATATATACACACAGACAAAAACACACAAAACACGATCAATCACCAAGGAGAAAGCAGAGTCCAGCTGTATTACCATGGTAATAGAGGGGCACCAGATGACAAAAGCATTCCAATATGCTTCAAATTTAAGTTTTTTGCATACGTGGAGGTTGGGAATGTGTGTTTAGGAACAATTTATGAGAGGACTGATGGTAGCTGTCTCAAACCCTACTTTTAGTATCTCTCACACACATACTCTATACCAATGGTAAAAATGTATACATTTTCTGGTTTTGCCCTGAAAACCCTCTTAGACATGCCACAGCTTAGATACTGTACATAAATATTTTAAAGTGGTAAAAGAGGATACTAGATGTCTAAGAGAAATTAAGAGCTATATTGATGAAGGAGAGACAATAAAAACATGGTCAAAACTAAACCACAACTTTACAGCTAGAGCAAAAAAGTCAGTTACAGTGTATGATAAGTTTGCATGTAAAAGCATTTTTTTTTTTTACCTTTATACAGTCTGATTTCAAAATTCTGTCAAATGTTCAAGGCCAAAATCAGTATAATTAAAAACAAGTAATCCATCTACCTCCCTCAACAAAAGTAAATGTATTGTACATAAAATCTTCACACTACTACAATAGCAGCTACAATTTGTATAAATATTGCTATTTGCATCTCGAATAAATGGCAGCCGAGGGAAATGGGATAAATAGTGTTAGGCTCTTATCTGTCCAGCCAAAAGGGGGGAGATGATGATGGAGTAAGTATAAAAGGCTTAAAGAAGAAAGTAAGAAAAAATGGACAAGGATCAAGCGCAGCTCAGGGGTCTGAGAAAAGCAAGACAAGTTAAATGTGTGTGTGTGTGTGTGTGCGTCTGTTTACCTGTATTGTAGGCCAAAGCTGACACAGGGCTCTTCTGTGGAAGCATGCTCTTCATTCTGCTTGCTTCTTCAGGGTGGTTGAACCGGAAGAAATAAGACTTACCCAAACACAAGGAGTAACCTGAAGAAATAATACAAACCAGATTAGAGAAGCAATTGAAAATTTTCAGATGATAACTTTGGTCCTTGGATTTTTGCTCTGGTCAACCAGACAAACATGCATGCAGCTATTCATTCCAGACCAAAGTGTTTGCTCTGGCTATCAATTAGGGTGAGAGAGCCAGGTATTCAACAAGATGTCAGGGACACAACCTCTGTAATAAACACAGCCACCCACAGCTGTCCAAATATTTCAAGCTCGGAGATAATGGTAGTGTCTTCCAACATTCTGATTTACTAAAATATAAAAGAAAAGAAAGCAAATTCTTAAATGTATTCAAAGAGGACAATGAAGGACAGTAATTAATCTTTCTTTCTAGATGCAACACCTTCTTTGCCTTACACCTTCATCCCCCTGGGTAAGGGTTTAAGGTAAGCATTGCAGTGAAACTGAAGTGTAAGTATGAATGTAAAAGACGTAAAAATGAATGAATAAATAAATAAATAAATAAATAAAATCAACCCTTCACAGCTCAATTACAGATACATTAGACCAAATTCCTTGGACCTCAATTCATATAAAACCACTGAGACTGGAGCGTAATAACAACAGGACAAATGGAAAAAAGCCGAATGGAAAAAGTCATACTCTTGCCCCCCATGCCCCAAATGGCCAGTTTCATAAACATCTCTAAGGAACAGCACTGTTAACAGTCTGATCCTAAGTTCCAGTTTTGCCAAAAGCGGTCATGTTTGTCTCGACACTACCTTAAGAGTGTGCAAACACACACACACACACACACACACACACACACACACACACACACACACACACACACACACACACACACACACACACACACATACACATACTTGCAAGAAATGTTGAGTCTACACAGCTGGTCTGTGAACCACTGAAATACAAACTCGCGTAAACACTATCTTGCAGGTGTGTGAGCAAACTGTGAGAAAGTGGCATCAGGATAGAGATCAAAATATGTCTATGCAAAGAAAAGGATAAAGAAACACAAACAAATCATGGTGGTGGACGCGTGCGAATGATACGCATTTCTGTTTGACAGGGTATGAGTAATTTGTGTCTCCCTATGTGTTTGCAGAGAGATGTATTGTAACAGTGGCTGCCCAAGGAATCACATGAACTCTCAGTATTTAGCAGAACAGCAAACACAAAGGCCTGCACACAAGAACAACATCTGCGAGCAGCCAAGTCTTGTAAAATTCTAATTTCCTAATAACATTGCCATGTGCCACTTCTAAAATTGAGGCTGAAGTGTCGACCTGATTTGTGCAAAACCCGCACCCGCTATTTATTCTAACTTCCTCATCTCCATAGCTTAGAAAATAACTGTTTGTTTATTCTGCGGATGGAAAGGAGTTAAGGATTAACTAATCCTTGCCCTCTGTAAATGAAGGAATAACACAGCCATTCACTGTCCAAGCCTGAAAAGTATTACTCAGTCTTTCACTGCTAGGTAAAGAAAAGGGTTCAAGCAGGTTGGAATGGGTGGAGAGAAGTTTCAGGGGTTCTGTATGATAGAAGAATATCATCCAGAATGAAAGGAAAGGTTTACAAAACAGTGGTGAGACCAGCGTTACTGTATGGTTTGGAAACAGTGGCACTGAACAAAAGATAGGAGGCAGAGTTGGAGGTAGCAGAGATGAAGATGTTGAGGTTCTCTTTGGGCGACGAGGATGGATAGGATCAGGAATGAGTCCATCAGGGGGACAGCACATGTTAGATATTTTGGAGAGGTCAGAGAAGCCGGACTGAGATGGTTCGGTCATGTACAGAGGAGGGATAGGGACTATATTGGTAGACGGATGCTGGAATTGGAAATCCCAGGCAGGGGGTCTAGTGGAAGACCGAAGGGGAGATTTATAGATGTAGTGAGAGAGGATATGAAGGTAGTTGCCGTGAGAGATGAGGATACAGAGAATATGGTTAGATGGAGAAGGTTGATTCGCGATGGCGACCCCTGAAGGGAAAAGCCAAAAGGAAAAGAAGAAGTCTTTCACTGCTTTATCAATTGACATGACAACCAAAAAATAGGAAAGGTTATTACAACAAAATTTGTTTACTGGCCTAAATAACCTGTAAATTACACATTCACAGCAGCCGCATTCCATAAAAACATCCACGTAATTGAATTACCACACTTGTTTACTAGCAAATTTTACTAGCAAAGTTTGTCTCTCACGAAGCATATGGTTTTCCGACACAAACACGTGTCCCTCTCTATCAGTATATACATTTATAGGATAATTCTAAGTTTTCAATCTACAAAGTCAGACCTCAGAGTCTTTGAGGACACAGATGAGGGAGTTGTATCAGGCCTGGAGCCAATTTCTAGCCTTGTGTGGATCTGGGTGAGCCAAACTGCACTCCTACCACAATGTTATAGGAGGAGAAATCCAAACAGCTTCTCTATTTTGTTAACAGGAATGGAGCGAATTACCAAATTGAAACCATCAGGTTAGAATGAAAAAATAAACCAACTACAAGGATCACAGGTCAAACATGCGCTTGTGTGAAACTCACTTAGCTGCTAATTGGCTGGCCTTATAATTTAATTACTGATACAAAAAAGTAGTAAGAAATGTGATCTTCTATTAACACAACAGTATAAAGCATCATGGCTTTTGATATGGTGCTCTATAGCTGGGAAGTTGCATTGCTAAAACAAAATATATTCATTCAGCAAAAGATGCACGCACACAATTCCCAGCGGGCATGTAAATTAACCGCAAAACCACAAATTGACCCTCTCTGAGGCACAACAGTCCAGTGGTAACATCATGAAACACAGTCTGGTCTTTCTCGTAGGAGTTGGTGTCAATTAGGTCAGTCACACTTCTGTGCTCACACACCCACACCCACACAAAATCCAGGTCCTCACCACAGGGCACATAGATATCTAATCCCTGTTTTATCTCAAACCCCATTCAAAAGAAAAATCTAACCGCCACACTAGAGGATGCCTGGGGACAATGGCAGATAAAGGCTGTCAACAAACAAGCCGTCCCAGGTAAAGCTGGTTCCTTAGACCAGAGGGGCAGATAGGAATGATAAAACTGGGCAAGCTACAAAAAAGGTCAAAAACAGAGGTACAGTCCCTGTACAAAAAGGATTGTGGGGGGGAGTATTGTGAATACAATAATGCTCAGGACAATGAACCAGGATTTGTTTTCAGGTGTCAGGTATGCTGTCTTCATAGCCATGGGGCTAGTTCTTTTCGTTACATGAAGTCACACTCCTCTGTGAATTTGCCAGCTAATTTATGACCTCAAGGCATGTTCACTGAGGTTATTATCACTTAACGGTGCATGAAATCTTTTGAAACATTGCATATAGAAAACATCCAATACTGGGCCGTAAATTATAAATATGATTCTAAATTTAGCAGTGACTGAGATTGAATTGATTCATACTTTCTGACGGGTTTAAAACAGCTTGAAATCATAAAACTGAACAAGTATACAAAAACGGCAAAAGTCAATATCAGTGACATAGCCGACGTCAATATTTTCATTGATCCATGGTGACAGATGGAGCTTTGTAGCCATTCCTGACCAAATCTTCAGCCAATAGTTTTTGACTTTTGAGTAAAATCAAATGCATCAGCTGATGAGCAGATTATATTTTCGCATCTCAATCTTCAAGTCAAATAAGACAATCCATAAAATACTAACAGCTCAGTCGTTAAAAACTGCATGTAGAAAGAACATCAACCTGCGGAAAGGACAATAAGGGTCAGGTTGAGAAGTGAAGGTCCACACGCCACAGGAGACGATTGGAAAAAAAAAAGTAACAGACAAAAAAGAAGGAAAGCGAGAGTGAACAGTAATCCAATCATACGAACACATCATATTGAAACTCACTAAGTTACACAAAGAAAGGGACATAACTACGTGACTGCAAGATGCTGACAATGAGTTCTTGATAGAAATAAATTATTCTGCTGTCTCCAAACGAGCAGCCGTGGAATGCAACGCTATTGTTTACGCAGAATCTGTCACTCAATGTTTATTTAACAACGTTACAAATGTAAAAACACCAAAAGTTTGCAAGTACGTAAAGAAGACGTGTGTCAAATCAAAATATTTAGAAACGTAACGCTACTTAGAGATGGGGGGGGGCGAACACCCCATTACATACCTTATGGATCCCATTCAGTCTTAACTTCTGATGTTTATTTTCTTTAATTGAGACTAGTTTGAACACTTCGACAAATAAATGTTAAACTTAGGAATTAAGTGAATTTCTCATACAATACAAAATACGATACGATACAAAACAAAGAATACATTTAATTAAGGTTTAATTCCGGCCGGTCTATGCTGCTGTTTTTCTCTCGGTTACACTTCGAGACTGGACTCTGCCATCGCGATTAGATCTGGAGGAAAATACTCTGATCTAGCGTCTTGAAGTCTTGATCCTGGATTGTACCAAATAGTGGTCCACAGGGGTTCACAACACTCATTTTATACAGGGGGAAAGAGGGACTAACCGGACTATAGCTGAAGGTTTAAACATTTATTGCCAAAAAATAGTAATTTAACTAAAAAAAAGACGATTCTTCTTTTCCATGTAACGAAAACAAGCCCATACAAAACAGAAAAACCAAAAACGCATGGAAACAGTGTTTAAGTCAACACCCCTATATTCAGATGGTAGGTTCGAAGGTTAATGAACAGTGAGGTATTTCGTGTTCGCCCACCCCTCCAGAGTTTCTTTGTCTATCTGATTTCTCTTCGCCCTGTCTTAAATCCCTCGTAGCTGTGTAACCCCAAAACAACGAATCTTGAACCTTGTTAAATATGCTGCAGTGAGTCTGAATAGATCCAATGCACCAAAGACGACACTACTTTGACTTCTGAGTAAACAAATGCAGTGTAGGGGTTTTAAAGAGAATGAAAGGTAAACCACACAGACTGACTGGCTCTAGATAAAATAGGAAGCCAAATATACAGAAGAGGCATTCAAAAATGAATTTATGTTCAGTGTTGCAAGTGGATCTTTAAAGTTTGTGTTCTTGATGTTTATTTGTTATATAATTATTATTATCTTGATATGTTTATCAGGTGCTTTTATCTGCTGAGTGTTTTATCATCACATGAACCTTATTGAGTCTGTTTTTATCATATTAAGATAATGTGATGGGGCAAGAGTGACAGGCTGATGTCTGGCAGTCAGATCAAAGTCTGGCAGGTTTGTTTGTACAATATCTGACAGACAACAGCTGGCAGATAAAAGCTGAAATGCCACAATATATACAGGAAAAACAATGAATAACAGTTTTTGCATTGCTTACTGATCTAAAATTAGCACACATAAACTCTGAAGACCGAGGCTTATGATTGGAAAAAGGATTTGTGTTATTTGGCATATTAGAACCAAAAGATAGTATGAAACATTGCCTTTGAACATTTCCATGTCATTTGGATGTATCATCTTTGCAATGAAAAAAAAGGTTTCTATGTTCTTAGTTATGTATTTAATAGTTTGCAGAGTTGTTAAGACAATAGTTAGACAATAGCAGTTTACTACTTGAAATAAACTGTGAGGAGTACTAGGAGATCATTGATGTTGCAATTTGCATTATCCTGCGTCAACATATCATTTGAGGAGTTTGTGGTGATGCTGAGGTGAATCCTAGAGAGAATCGATCACTTCCAAAACAATGCTAATCATCTACAGACTGCATTGTGTACTTTACATAATATATTGCGTATTAATTAATATACACCTATATTGTGTATTAATTAATATACAGATACAGGCATGTCATGAACAATGCATACATACATACATTCATACATACATACATACATACATACATACATACATACATACATACATACATACATAATACATACATACATACATACATACATACATACATACATACATACATACATACATACATACATACATACATACATACATACATACATACAAATGTCAAACAACAAATACAAAAAGAAAACAAACAAAGTCCAATGTCACTTCTGGATTTTTATTTTTACTGTAAGTCCACATAACAGGGTTACTGCATGATCTGCAGTTGCTGGAAGTACTGACTCATTGTATCTGTAAGCTGTTCCAAACCACAATGAATTAAAGCAAATCAGCGGCAAACACACTACTTTACCCAAGACATTAATAAGCATGAGGAAATGCTCTTGCAGAGGCATATATTTAGGGGAACACACAAACTAGCATGCACGTCCTGCTGTTTTCAAGCAGAAATCCATTTGAGTGAGCCCATACGTATCACGTATACACTGAAAGGAATTCAAATTAACCAAACCACAAACTTTACCACTCTCACTTTCACACAGAGAAGTTTTAAAATCCTGAAAATACGCATAACTCTATGAATGAATGAGGTCAACTGTGTTCGACTTGGTGCGTAATTGCCCAGCAGATGGCTATATATCAAAACAATGTAATGAGAAATTTGACATTTTCTGAAAGCAATAATTTGACACCAGGAGTGGAGAGTGGACAGGATGAGGGAATAGTATATGTAATTAGGTTGATAAGACTAGATAGTTCTTACCCTGTGTGAGCGGTGTGGGAACAGTCACCTGCGCTCCATCAAGACTACAGAGATGACCACAGGGATCCAGTGTAACCACTCCTCCTGTATTAAAGATAATGATTTGAGAAGTTACAGCTCAGAGTTGCTGCAACCAATGCGCTGATTCTTAACCACATGAAGTTCTATAAATGTAGTAGTAGAGTAGAGATACTTTATTGATCGTGGAGGAAATGGTACTTGGTGTGTTTTTTTTGTCACTCCAGCTGTGGAGGTTATGTTTTAATTGCTTTTGTGTTTTGGGTAGGTCTTTCGGCAGGATTCCTCAATTTCTACAAAACAAATTTTGATGGCTTGGAATGAATGTGGACATACCCTGTCAGGTTTGAGGCATGTCCTGACTTTTTTTCAGGAAATATCACACAATCTTTGACAGAGAGAAGCAATTTCCAGCTGAATCCAAGATGTGTGCCTCAATTCAAGTATTGCCTTGCACCCTGCCCCACAGAATCAATGACATTAAGTATGTCTGTATCAATTTGACAGTAACCTTCATTGATGATTAAACAGTGCTCTGCCTCGATGCCAGGCCCCTGGATAGTGATATCTTGAGGAACTAGGGCATCTTCTCGCCCAATGCGTGTCACTCCTGGAAGACAGAGTCATCCGTTTTTTAAAATGAATAGCATAGAAAATATGATGTACGCAAAGTTACATATCAGAGAAATAAAAAAGTTTGCGTGCAAATTGCAAAATAAAAATGTACTTCTTATTTTGTTGTTTTAACGTATGGGTGGTCTGTGATCAATACTGTAGTAGACAGTACGGTGAAAAATATAAATTAAGTTTTCTAAAACTTACATTTAATTTTTCATTCAAAGCGGGAGGCACTTGAATAATGATACTTAGTAAATGTGTAGTGATATGGCAAGGTTTATACAAAAAGAAATAGTGATAATGATATAACTATGACTCGACAGTGTTAATTTTGATTTTAGTACTGCAATTGTATTTTAAGTGTCAATACAAATGATCATCTGTAGTTCTGTCGCATACAGTATTTTCACTTGTGCCCCTGGCTGTAGGAGGCAACATTATTTTCTCTCTGTTGCCATTATCCTAGGAGTTTTGACAGACAAAAATGTCAATTTTGCTCCAACACTATGAGACCGTTAGTCATCATACTCAAGTCTGAATGACCCGTGACTCAATGCTTGCAGTGTTTAAGATGTACAAAATAACTGTGACTTTGTTTAGATGTACGTTAGAATTATTCCTGCAGGATATGGAGATAAAATGGGTCTCAAAAATTTTTCTTCAGTTCACTTGTCTTTATGAAATGGTAAATGACAGGCAAAGGTCAAACTATAGGATGATGGAAAATACATGAATGTGAAGGGGGAGCCACATTAAGAGCAACAAACCTGTTCGCAGCTGAAGACAGAAATCATTTATACTAACACACACGTACATATATATAAAAGTAAGTATAACTATGGTGAACCATGAATCATTATATGTTCTGTCTGTGTCTCTGTGTGGACGCGTGTTTACTGAAAATGCCCTACTGTTACCTTCTTTCAGTGGTAGCAGGGTGATCGCCACACTCAGTCTCCCGCTGCCCAGGCTTACCAGGTGAGGCTTGGCTGTTTGGACCTTCAGTCCTTTCCCTGTGTCAATCAGGTCAAGAGGTGGAGACTACAAACAATCACAGAGAGAAAAAATAGATTTCACATAATATGTCTAAATATCAACCATCTGCAGGGTTGAGGAGACTCTTTATATGAGGATATTATATTGCTACTGTAGCTGTGCATTAGCAAACACAAACAACAGTGTTGAATCAGATAACTTCAGATCCTGGGAAAAGTAAATCATTTTCTTTTCTGACCTAAACCATTTATTATATTCATTTATGTTTGAGTTTGATATCTGTGAAAATTGTATGCAAAACTAGCAAGTGTAACCATCAACATATTTTACAATGTTGTGGCAACATCAAGTAATTAACTAACCACTAGAGGATGACCAGATGTGATGCTGTGGAGGTGATCAAGGCAAATTCATTTACTTTAATCAATATAAATACAATAAGGTATCACATAAAATAAATATTTTGTCCTTATTTGTGGAAATCTTTTTTCCCCTTCTTATTTAGGTCCTTCTAACTGAAAACCAGCAGGAAATTCATCAGATGTTCACAAAAGGCTTGGGTAGTAAATTACTTTACATGGAGCTGAATAAATGTACATTATGTAAGAATGTGTTTGTGTGTATATGTTATGTCACCTTCGCCTCAACTGCTGATATCTGATCCGACTCAGGCTGGAGCATCATCTCAGAGTCCTACAGTTACAAAGGAGACAAGATCAAATCATTTATGACCATAAATATAAGTGGTTACCCTGAACTATGCTGTTTACTATTAGGTAGATGCACAAAATATACATATGCAAATATGAAACAAAACAAAAAAGTAACACTCAACAGGCATAAGTACAAAATATGGGAACACATGTCAAAAGCTTCACTTAAAATTCACCCACATCAAAGAAAAGAGAACTTTTCCTTTGCATATCCAAATGCGGCTTGAGAGGACAAACTTTTTTTTTTTGTTCCAAGGGCAAAATACCACTTCTGAGTAAGCAAACACACATACGTGTGCACCCACACACACACACACAAATGCATAGCCCAGGCTGCAGTGGAGACAAATGATAGAAATAATCCATGAAAACAATCTGCCCACTCTGACCTGAGTTTGCCATTAGCTTTCAATAGGGAGTAGCCACGCATTGTGGGAAAACAAGGCCCTGAGGTTGTTATTATTTGAATAATGAGTTTTGAATTTTAGGTTGAGGAGCATTCATGGACACTGTTTCCCTGGTTAAGCAGAGCTAAAACTTCAGCCTTACGTTATTCTATTATTTATTTCTGATGGTCAGCAGAGGGATACTGCAAAGTCTACATAAACAGGTCTGATTGTACTGACCCAAGTTATGACTCCATCTCTGTAGACATCTATTGTCTTGATTACCACATTTCTTTGTCAACGCTGCATAATGATGATGGGAACTTTCAAAGATAACGAAGTGGGGTTTGCCATGAGGTGGACATAGCTACCTTCCTATTTATGTCACTGCCAGACCGGGCAGCCTGCATATTAGACTGGTATTCATTCGTTCCTTCTTGGCTAAACTAACCAATAAAAGAACAATGGGCAACATCGTATTTGCTTAGTAACCTTTTTGTATGCCATATGTATTTTTATTCACTTTACATCAAGGTAGCGGAATGTATCCTAAAGTTTATGCATGGTGCTACACCCTTTATCCATGAATTAACAAGCCACTGTAGGTTATCTTTAATGCGATGAGATGTGGGATTGTGGAGATTAACTTGCTGGTGTTTTAAGTGGAAATAGGAACAAGGTAATGAATGACATAGGAAATCCCAGTTAAGATTGCTCTTACATGAAAGGAAAAAAATAATAAACAACTAAATAGTATGAAGACAGAGTGAGATAAAAGGAAACGTGATAAAAAAAAGTAAACACTAATGTTTTGTCATGGCTAACCCTTTCCTCATATCCTTCAATCTACTACAGCAAACTGTGATACCAGTTTTTATTTGCACATTAACACACCTAGATCAAAGTAGAGATAATTGCAACCCTTAAAGGAAGAAAAATTATTTTTATCTTCATCCTTTTCTTCCTTCCTTCGTCATTATCTCCCTCTCACAGCGTGTAATGAGCTACATAACTTGCAAATGAATTTTTTTTACCACCCCAAATATCTGCTTTTCTCAAAAACAATCAGACAATAATAATGATGATAACCCTTCACTCTTTATATATCTTGTCTTCTTTTCATACTCCTGTCTTTTCTCTATATTAATAATCACTGGTCCCTCTATTTTCCTGCAGTCCCTTTGTTTATCAATGAAAAAATAATAAATCTAGTCCTTAATAAATTCTTGAATACAGCACCGACTTCATAGGTGAGGTTCCTTCTTGGGGTGATTCTGCAACCACATTCACACACTTCAAAAATAAGTTATCCTTATAACTCTATCTACACCCACACATCTTCAAATAAAGTTAAACATGAGCTCTAGCAGTTGAAATCAAGATATGGGGTCCACATTCCAGGTTTCTTCATTGCTGTAGACAAAGCAAACACACACATGATGGCAAAATACAGGGGGACAGATGCAGTGTTACACAGACCAGTGGAAAAATGGAAGTCACCTTTCAAAGTTCAAGGAGGACTGTTTTTTGTAATAGCAGAAAATTCTTTGGCACTATCTCCTGTCTCCTCCCCCCTCCTTCCCTCTCTGTCTCCTTTTCCTCTCCTCATTCCCCCCACTGAGATAGCTATAGTTTCTTTACTAGTTCAGCCCCTTCTAGGCAGGTCAAGACAAGTCTTTGGCATTATGGTGGCCCATACTGAGCAGAGAAGAGCGTTATGTTAACTCGCCCTCTAGATTTAAAGATTACGACTCCGGAATCCATTTTTTTTTGACAAGCATCATACCTGATGCTAAAAGGGTATCATCTACAGAGGTCTTGTGACATGAGTAGATACTCTTAGACAAAACACATGTCCGAAAAGAAACACATTAATTGTAATTTTTCAACCCCACAAGCATGCCAGTTAAAACAACTCATTTTATAATTACTTTAACAACAGTAATGTGTTTTACATGGTCTAAGGACCCCAGAGGGACTCTCGGGATAGCTGCATTTTAAGATATTATCTCTGTTATTTGTTTAGCTGATTTTTTTTTTTTTAAGTTTGCACGGTACATTTTATTTTCCAGCAATGTTTCCTTCTTTTTTACAAACATAGGAAATATCTATGACAAAATTGAAAATCGGCAATAAATCCCTTAAGGAATTGAAGGAAATTAACATTAGAACTTGCAACATATTTCCTGGAAATCATAAATACTGTACACCTCACTGATTAACATACAATTGGGAAGGAAGCAAATTGTGGTTAATTTGTGCTTGATCACAAAGTACAGAGCAGTGTGAATTTCATGAAATTATCAGCCCATCTACATTTTGAAGAGTATTTCTTCAAATGGTACAAGAAAACGTTCAGATTTTCCATCAATAGATTTATTTGAATCGGTAATTTCCAACTCTTAACCCCTCGTAGCACTAAGTTATATTTAAGGTACGCCTGAATTACAGCTGGAACTATACTCAAGAGCCTGTTGCAATGGCTTTGTAAACAAGCTTATGTTCACTACAAGAGTACCTGGGCAATATGTCTGCAAACAAGCAAGTTCTCTCCAGCTCCATCTGTAGAGCATCTGAGTCTCACCAAGAGGCTACATCTGGAAACAGGGAAATACATGGAGAAGGAAAAAAAGATAGATCAAGAGAGACTGACAATTCTTGAAACCAGGGGGAAGATCTGCCAATGTCCTGTTTCATCTCATTCTTATAGTTTTTTCCATCCTCTGTTTTCCATCCCTTTTCCCCTCCTTGTGCATTTCCTTTACATCTGTTCCTCCTCTGTTGCGTGCCTGTCTGTCTCTGTCTCTGTCTCTGTCTCTGTCTCTGTCTCTGTCTCTGTCTCTGTCTCTGTCTCTGTCTCTGTCTCTGTCTCTGTCTCTGTCTCTGTCTGTCTCTGTCTCTGTCTCTGTCTCTGTCTCTCTCTTGCTCCCTCGCTTGCATTTTTCTTTCGTTGTTTCTGCCTGTTTCATTCTGTATTCTCATTACCATACCTTAGGACAATTTCAACTTTTTTTTTAAGTTTTACTTTAATGCGCTGGGATTTTTCAAGCTCCATGCTTTTTTGTGTGATGAATTAAACAAAACCAAAACACAGATGAAAACATCATCCACAGAGAGCGTGGTCTGTCTTTAACTTGCAAGTACCTTGTCATCCCAGGGGTATAATTTGTAGTTGAACTCCAACCATTGTGTATAAGGATCATACTATTTCCCACTTCCCTTGGACTGACAGTCACAGACATTTTTCGCTATCAAAGTTGGTTTTTGGTGTGAGTTACCTTTAACTTTCCCCAGAGAAAATTAATTAATTAATTCATCTATACTGCTCATCCTACATTTAGGTTTGCAGGGGTCAGGAGCCTACCAGCTTTCATTAGACGAGTAGAGGGTACAGCCTGGACCAGGGGGTGTTGATCACAAGGCCATATATAGAGAACACAACCGTTCTATCCGTCATTCACACATCTGGGCAATTTAGGATCTCCAATGACCCTCCTGCATGTATTTGGATTGTGGGAGGAACCGGATAAGTTGGAGGAAACCCACGCAGATGCAGGAGAACCCAAGAAAATGTCTTGAGAGAATTTGCATCACCTGTTTATTTTTCCTGGAAGGAATGGGATGTATTGTCAGTAAAGCAATTTTAAGCTTTATTTTTTATTCAGGTTAACTATTCCAGCATCAAGTGAGTTTCAACTGAATGGTACTTTTTCCCCCAGAATTTGTTTTGCACTTTGCTGACAGTGGCCCTGTGGCTCAGTAAGAGAGCCAAAACTGCCAGTTGGCCAGCTTGAGCCCAGCCGTTCCATTTGGAACAGCACAGGCAGGATTTGCTTAAGGAAATGTTAGTCAAAACATTGGGTTTTGAGGCCAGTATAATTCACAAAGTGGGGAATAAAAAAGGTTTAATATTAGATATTTTAGTTTGTGGACATTTGGTTCATTCAGTGCAGAATAATAATTCAGTTTTCCTTTTTTTCTAAACCCAAATCTGCTTAATGTTAATATCCCACTGACATAATCTCCAATTTCCTATCGCCATATGAACACCTTTCTGGACTTTATCTGTTGAAACATGAATATTCTGTTGATTCCTTAGTCTTCGCTTCCCTCAATTGTCCACTTATTTCTTTCTTTCTCCATCCCTCTGTCTCTAAAAAGCCCCCCTCCTTACATTCCAGCATTTCTCTCTCCTCCTCCCACCTGACAAAGCCATCATTGTGCCGCAGATGCTATTTAATATGGAGCCCCCCTCACAGTGTCCCTCACATAGTGCTAAATGACCTTTTTTCTGTCGTGTCTTCACTTCAATTTCTGTTTTGTCTTCAGTTTGACTGTAATTAGTTGAACTTAAGACACACATACACTCTCCCTTTTAAAAATATCACTGCTCTCTGTCGGTTGCATCTTATGGATACTCTTCATTATATGTGCATGCAAGGGTTTATGTTTTTGAGTTTCTATGGGTCTTGGGCAAGAGAGTGTGGGCTTATTCCCAATTCATGACCATAAAACCGTGCTGAAATGCAATAATCAGCCACCAGCATTGTTCATCAACTCAAACACTATCACACTCTCATGCTGTCTATGACCTACATGCAACATCCTCACAGGAAAGAAAGTTCATTGTTATTGCATCTGACTCAATGGATAAGGAAATCTAACTCTGAATTTCTGTCAAGGGTGTGGGTGTCTTTGGGAAAACCCAGATTACCTTCACTGGCACATGCTCTGGATCAACCAATATTATGGTTTCTAAGTGTTCGGATATGACAGAAAGAATGGGGAGCAGTGAATTGTGAAATGGACCACACTGGTAACATCGTGCTGCAGTTCAGCACACATATTGAAATGACCCATGGCTGTTGTATTGAAAGATGAAGTCTGAGATTATGAAATAAAGAGAGGCACTAGAAGATAAAAGCTACGGGAATGAATTCAAACACAGAAAATAAGTATGCTCCAAAAGTTACACGAGTTGCCTTCAAAGAAAATATGAATATATTTTGGACTGATGACACACTGAAGAACTTATTTCTCACTACCTACTTACTACACTAATCCACTCTACATATTGACAATAAGCACAAAATGGATCTTTACGTTTTTTTGAATATTTACTAATGAAAGTCTGTCATTCCAACTTCCACATATCTGATTAATTCTATGAATATATATATATATATATATATAGGTACATAAATGTTAATCCAATTAAATACATTTAAAACAAAATTTTTTAAACTGTAACAATCATTTGAAAACATGAAATAATGTTGCATTTCATACGTTATGTTCTTGTTGCATAAGCCAGACATTTTCAGTACTTTTTTTGTCAATATCTCAACAAATACTGTCATGTTTAATATGTCCTCTACATGTGAAACATCTGGTTTGACCATCAAGGATAAAGGCAATATAATGGCTTTACCACTTGCTTAACATCCTGAAGTTTTGTTGTTACAAAAAGACATGGCGGTTCAAACATGAGAATGTCGAACTGTAGGCAGTGAGGTTTTCAAGCAATTTCTAAAAATATGAAAGGTACATGAAGTCCGCTTTGATATCTTAGCTATGTTCAGTGGTGGAAACCCACCTAGGAAAAATCCACAATCTACTCATACAGTAGCTTCCAGAGGCAAAAAAACGCAGCAAAATGCATAACTGACAGAACCAGGTCATCATCACATGGCAAGTATGCCGCTGCATGACTCGAATGGCATCAATGCACACATGCACATTTACACATCCGCATATTTTTCTCCATTCATTACAAATCTGCAATGTTTGTGATGGTAAGACTGATGTTGAAATGTTATTCTTTGTTCTGTCTGTTGGGTCCTGTGTGAGGTCACATGATGGACTGCATTAGAGCCAAAGCATTAAAGTTAGCTCGAATTACCCATACTTGGAGTGTAGATTCCTTATCGTGGTCTTGGTTTTGCCACAAACTGAGCATTAGAGATATCAGATTGGTTTGTTCGTATCAGAAATGGACTGAATTCCGCACTTAATTTCTCACATAACACCGTATTTCGCACAACACAGAGAATGTGTTAAACAGTATTCTGACAAGCTTATCCACTAAATCAAATACATTTGTTCCTTCACTCAATTCTATACTACGTATATCATCAGTGAAGAATTCTCATGTATTTTTCTAAGATCACAAATATAGTGGCATAATTCTTTCATAGAAAATGTGCTGTTGTCAGGGGGTGAAATGATTCTCAGCTTGCATATTTCTGTGCAGTGCAGGTCGAGCTCAAACTTAATTGGAGTCAAAACACAGTGTAATATTTTACAGGCAACCACATTTACAGCTTATAAGCACAGTTAGATCACAAACATTGTAAATAAATGTCTTGCAAACCAACTTACCATTACTGAAGTAGGACTGGCCACCTCTGTCATTATGTGGAAAATGAAACAAATACTGCTCACAGACCCAGATTTGAGTTGTCTACAAAAAAAGCAAGTCCCCAAAAAGTCCTGCTTGTGATCCCTTTATTGTCAACAAATGCATTCCTTCGGGAGCAAGGGCAATCAATGGATGTCTACGAAAGAACTTCCATGCTTTGTCATACAGGCACTCATACAAACACGTACATGAGCACACAATCCAAACATGCAAAAAGTAAAAGCCGGCGGTCTCAGCCAATTGCTATGTGTAGAGGAATGCAGCAGCAGCTGGAAATGGAGCTGGACAGGGAAGGGGTGGGAGTCTCTCTCTCTCTCTCTCTCTCTCTCTCTCTCTCTCTCTCTCTCTCTCTCTCTCTCTCTCTTACTCTCTTTCTTCCTTTCTCTTGCTCACACACACACAGTAACTCAATGTCCCAAACACACCTCAGTGAGACACGCATCCAAAGCATAATGTACAGGTGTTAACAGACCACCTCGAGGTGACCTCTCTTTCTTATCATTCTCACCGGTTCAAAGAGAGTTCAGTGACTGAGAAAGAGAGTGCAGGTCAAAAGAGAGATGATCTTCCTTCAGACTTGTTTGACTCATTTTAATAATAAGAAACCACAATAAAAATGTAGTCCCCCCTCATCGGACAAAATCCCATGATGGTAATTCATTCAGTAAGTGCTAATGTGGGAACAGCATGAAAGCTACCTTCATGCATGACTTAAGTTGGACACTCCCTACTACATGTTTTAGTTGAAAGAAAACCTCAGCAGTTGCAAATTGATTTTTTAAGTCACTCAACAGAGTCAATAAAATAGGTGTTTATGTGCGTGGGATATGGTATAACTCAGTAACGCAGGTCCCGATATGAATGCTCTGTTGATACCTTTAAAGAGGTTTGCCTAAGAGTGGGCCATTATCAACATTTTTACTAGCATACACTCACAATGCGAGAGGCTGAAGTACCGAGGTGACTTTATAGAATCATAAAGATGTGCTGTCACTCCATTTCATTTTACAGAGCTGTTTTTCCACTTCATTGTTTAGCTGGTGGCCACTATTTGAATAAGTTATGTGTACCATCTGAAAAATCTCAGATACATGTCAGGTCATGCACAGACACCATGCAGATATGAGAAAATGCCAGCAGTTCTTTATCAGAGGTATGTTGTTTTATTTGGCACATTGTTTTGCATTCTCCACAGTTGATAGGTTTTAATCTAACGGGAAGATGATGACTCAGAATTAAATTGCAACACGTTACAGTGATTTGTCTGAATCCCTCTCTGACCACAACCAGACTAAACATAATCTTAACCTGCGTCTCCAAATATTTTCAGGATTTACATAATTTAGTTGTAAGACGAATAACCTCCTCAGTGAGGTCACGTAAACAGCTGAATGTCCCCAGACAGATCTGGCATACACACACAGATACAACCATGCATGCCTATCCACCACTTCAGGATCATCTCACCTTATTAAGTTCTGTTCCCCTTTCTCTGTTGCTTCTCAACTCTACAAAACACCTGGTACGTGTAGATACAATTTCTTGCCAAGAGTTTTTGAACCAACAATTTTCAGCCCACAGGATTACAGGATATATGTGAATCTTCAAACTATTTAAAGTTCAGCAAGACATCTGTCTTTTCACTACCAGTCATGTGGATAAACACATAGCTGAAATAAAAGAGATGTCTTAAAAAAAACTGCTCCTTGGCCAGAACCCAGGAAGAGCATCTTTACCAGATTTTGACACCCTCAATCAGGATTCTTGATGTTTTCTCATTCCTGTCAACTTGGGAAAATTCAACCAAAAATTCTGAATGTACAACCAAATATTTTGAAACCATACATTTCTGTACAAAATGTTTTATACGCAAACTAAATTAATTTGCGGACTGAATTGTGTTTAATTACATTTATATGGAATATGAATTAGACCAGAAACCAGATATTTGTTCATTTGTTCCTACTGTCAACAAAAGACATTTCTGAACTTTAATACTGACATATTAAGAATGCATTTGGCTTGCCACCAGTCTCTTACTTGTGTTTTCCCCTTAAAATTAAAGAAATTTGCAGAATATGAGTATTAAAGATGTGAATGAATGTAGACTGTGGTTTCAGGGGACTGAATTAACGATTTGATACGACAGCCAGAATTAAAAATTATCCAGACGGCAATGTTGCTGACCCCAAATGTCCACTTCAACATCTCATATTGAGCAATGAATGATAGTGTTAACTCGAGGAAAGTAAGGCTGCCTAAACTGAGCCACGTGTGAACAAAGACCATCCATCATCACATTTGGACACTTTTTGGCTCACAGGGCACAAACTGAGCTGTAATTACAAAATGTTTCTCAGATTAGCCACAAATGTCCTGCTTTGGACACAACTCCTGTCATATTGGTTTTACTGTCTGTCTACGGCATCAGACCACTGTTTGATTTGAATGCTCACCATAATGTATTTTCGAGTGAAACTATATCTGTCAGGCATCAAGACTTATGTTGAATCGACATCTGGTGGCAGCTGACTAAAGTCTCAAGCAACAGCTAGATGCTATTCGGATAATACTTCTATTTTTTCAGCTCCTTTTAAGTTACTTTCAAGTGTTTCCAGGGGCTATTTGGGTATCATGGTTTCTTGCAAGCATGAGAGTTACAAAGTTTTCCCAGTGACATCATCCACAAAAAGACCGAGCTCATAGGTCCGAGGGGGCAGACGATAGTTTGACAGCATTCTTGAGTTAATTCCACAATTCCCATGTGGACTCAGGAGGCTGCACAAGGACTCCGGAGGTGTTTGGAAAGGGATTCAAACCAAGACACCGCACAGCGATACAGAGTTTACAAACCTGGCTGTTCATGTTTAAAATACGTTTTTAAAGTGACCACGGATTTAAGACGCATAATTTTTCACTCAAATCCAAACAAGGAAAAGAAAAGCCTGTGTAACTCGAACCCTCTACAGATGGAGGTGGGTTTGATTAACTCCAATCTTAGGGCAATTGCAGACCGATGTTGAGCTTGAGGGATTTGCGTGTCTTAAACCCACATGGCTTTAAAAGGATTGTAATGACAGATAATTGAGGATATTGACACTGTTTGTGGATTATGGATAAGGATATTTCGTTCTTATTGATTCTTATATTCTTATTCTTCTCATCACAACCACAGCTGTGAGTGTGTGTGTGTGTGTGTTTGTGTGTGTGTGTGTGTGTGTGCGTGTGTGTGTGTGTGTGTGTGTGTGTGTGTGTGTGTGTGTGTGTGTGTGTGTGTGTGTGTTTGTGTGTGTGTGTAGGTGTGTAGGTGTGTGTAAGATCTGACTTGGCTAAATGTATGTAAGAGTGTGCTGTATGGTGAATATATGTGCACTGATCTGTTAAATGTCTGTGTTTATCCTCTGTATTTATGTATGTGTACTACTGGACACCTTAATTTCCCTCGGGATCAATAAATAATACTCCTCTCTACTCTACTCTATTCTACTCTACTCTACTCTACTCTACTCTACTCTACTCTACTCTACTCTACTCTACTCTACTCCTTTCTTTTTGTTTCTCACTCATTCCCTCTCTGAGTCAGACTCACGCTGGATAGAAGATCCAACTTCTTTTTTTTTCCATGTGAAAGCCATTGTGTATCGATGATGAAATCCTTTTAGATTCATTGTTCCCACCATGTATGTACACCATCATGTCAAACCACTCCAAGGGTGGAAAAAATGGCTACCCGAAAATATAGTATTTTCTTGTCTCAGTTTCACACAAACAACCACAGCAGGAGTGTGATGATTTTGACAACAAAATTTTCCACTAACAACACCAAAAGCTGTCATAAGCTGCCATTTATTCATCTATAGATTGTAGAGTGAAAACGTTGAGGGAAAAAAAATGTGAAGCAGGTAAATCTTGGGCACCACAAATAAAATTGATTAGTTGTTGAGAGAACGTTTGTTTTCCTTACAGATCTTTAATTATTGATTTTTTAATTGGATATTTGTTTAACATAATGTTTGTTGTAATTTTAATTACATTTCTCAAATATTGTTTGGATGATTTTTCTAATGAAAATGCACATATTCTACATACAAACCCAAAACAGAACTAAAAGTTGCACTATAACTATTTGATTGATATAATAAACGACAACTACAGCAAAATATTTTCTGAATGTCATCTGCCACTATAGGAGTTGATTGTATATGATTCTTACTGGGGAATAGCAGACAACTTGAAATCAAACCACAGAGTATATGCTGACTGTATATAAATATTTTCCCATGATCCTTTTCAATATATTGAATATATGTCTTTTTAAATGAGCATACATATTACAGTATAAGGCATTTTAAATGGTCCAGATGAGTGGACACAATGTGAGTTCTTCTTTATTCCTTAAATGCATGATATAAATGTATTACTAAACTATGGAAGGTCACACTTGTGTCATCTTCTCCTGGGAAGCGAGTGAGGATACAGTAGGGGGGGTACTCTAAACAACATAGGAATGCTCTCCATCCGTCTCCCACTTGCCTGACATGGTATGTGTAATTACTGCACAATTAAAGTGGGTGTGTTTTTGTGTGCATTTGTGTGTTTGTGCATGTGCATGTGTGTCCACCACACATTGCTTGTTGACCACACTCGACTGTGACAACACTGTGGCCTGGCCAGAGCAGCCAGTTTCACGCAGCAGAATCAGGATGTGAAAGAAAAAGGGCAAAGTTTAAATATGACCATAACATTTGCTGCAGACAGATGTTGTGAGGAAAGCAGCTGTTCAGATATTCCTCACCAGTCTGCTTATCAAGTGAATCCAGATGAAAGACATTTTCTCTCTCCTCCTACCTTTCTTTTGCTTGTTCTCTTCCTTATCTTTTCTACTCTGTTCTCACGTCCTCTTATTTTCTTTCTATTGTTTCAACACGTTTTCATTTTCCTCCTTTTCTTGCTTTCTTCACTCAACTCAGTTTCCCTCCTCCATTCACAGGAATGAAGAGCATCTGTCACAACTCTCTGTGTCTATAAAGGGTGACCACTAGACAAACACACACACACACACACACAAACACAGACACACACACAAAAACAGACACACACACACACACACACACACACACACACTAACTTTCATCAATGTTCTTTCTCAATTTCTTCTGCCAAAGAAACTATCTTACACAAATTTGTGAAAATATATGTATTCCAAAGCTTTCCTTTTTTTTTTTTCCAGTAACCCATTTCTTTAAGATTACGAACCACAAGATTCCAGATGTCAACAAGTCTGAGCTAAACTTGATGACACCAAAGGCTTCTGACGATTTCTACTAACATTTGAATGTCACTTTATCTTCTGCTGTTTATGCATGCATCACTGAAAACACATATCAGATTCTTTAAATATGGACAGAAAATACATTCAGGCAAAGGTAAGTTTAAGTTATTGTTTTTATTTCCTCTCATACATAAATAATGCTATGAATGAGATGCTGGCTGTCATAGTTTTTTTTTTCTTTTTGTTCTTTTGCTGATCTTGTGGTTTTAACTGTTTTTCTTAAGGAAGCCTCCATTATTTGTGGTTAGTGTTTGAATTTGCCAGAATTCTGAGGGAAACCATGAGCGCCGTACAAAAAGTATGACCCACCGACATGTAGCTTAATGGTCCACTAAAGAGGTAAATATTGAATAGCATATTGACAATTTTATGTCTCTCACCAGTTCTTATGGGTGACTAGAGGCAGATCTTCTGTGATGCACCCGTGGGCAGCAAAATGGTCACTGGGAATAAAACGAAGTATGTCCTGTATTGGCTTCTATGCCTTTACTGTTTGGACTATTGACTGGAAACAGCAATTTCATGCCTCAGGGACACTAATGAATCATCATATTTATTTTATAGAGGAAAACTTTGGTAGCTTGTGCATAGCAGCTCAAATTTGGCTTTTTTTCGAAGTTTTGCAGCTTTTACTGATAAGAATAAGAATTTATTCTTGTTTATTTAAAAATAAATAATTGGGCAACAATGGTGAGTTATTTTTAAACAGAGAATAATGTGCTGTCCCTTGATTTACACATAGTGAACCACTAGTGCCAGGGCCTCATGTCTTCCCACCCTTTTTGTATTTTCTCAGTGGCTTGTCAGTCAAAGTGATTGAAAGATCACATAGGTTCCTCATGATACTTTAAGAGGTTCCCCCAAAATCTGAAGAGGTAGACCTCCAAAGGTTCCGCTAGGATGCTGTTGTTAGAACTGTGTAAACCATGATTATTATGTCAGTACAAAAGTGTTTTCCCTGGACACCATGCTGTGTTAAAAATTGATAGATTGTTTTATGTCTAACATCTGTTTTTAGATTGTACCCAGTCTAGCTAACACGGTTGTGTCAGTGAGGCCACAGCAGGCACCTCTCTCACAGCGAGTGATTTTGCTTAACTTAGCAACAAACTACAGCATTCCCTTTAGCAACATGGTAATTTCAGTATTGGAAAATCACAGTTTGCATTTAAAAACCTAGTTTTAGCTGAAATGTTCACAACTTTTATTGTGTGTGAAATACTGTGTAAACAAATCCCCTTGGCATTTTGGAGACTTTCTTTCACAGACAACAACCAGACTGAAACATTTGCCATTCATATACTGACAAAACATTATACCAATGAGAATTTCAAAAACAATTGGCCTTCCAACATAACTGTAAACACCAGTACTGTCATTGACTTTGAAACAGGATTTTAATGTCATAGGTATAGAAGCCCAAAGAAGCCATTTATTCAAACAGTTTATTTCTTGCCTTTAGTTGCTGTCAAGAACACCGACTTTTTAAAAAGTTTAGTTTATTTTTCATTTCATCCCTTCCAGAAACCAAGCTCTGAAAAATGTTAATTAAATGACCTGCTATCTGCAGAAAGTAAAACACATGAATCGCTGACATTTAAGCCTTAGTGCTTCTACATTTCCACACATCAATAATGAATACCCGAAAATGATCAGTGATAGCTGCTTTTTGAATGATTTCAATATAAAAAAGTTAAATCCTTAAGTCACATAATCATTACCCAGTTCATGAAAAGTATACAAAAGTGTGTCAACAGTTTTCTGCATCACCCAAGATGGAAATGTAATAAAGGGAAGTCACAAATACTTAGGCCATCCCTATCAAAATAGCAAACATAAAGAAAAGCCACCGCACATGTTTTGAGCAATAATTTACATCCCTTGTTAAGAGTTTGTAGATGAGTTTCAAGTAGCCTTAACAAAAATGACAGTGACCTTTTTTGTTAGATGCCAAAAATCTAAATTTGAAACTGTGCTGTCAGGTAACTGACTGCCCAGATGCCCTTGAGCAGAACAGACACCCTATGGCAGTGTTTTAAAGCTGAGCATAAATAGGTCACTATTGAAAATGATCATTATTACGATGCCACAGAGATCCATGTGCTGTTTTAGAACACATTAAAGGGACTGGAGAGCTCTTGAAGCACTATCACTGAAATGCAAAAAAGCAGTCATCTGATTTCTAATCTCCACCTTATGGTCAGTCAACACAACTTCGTCCTGCTGTGCTAACACATGCGTCATCTTGGCTTGAGGTTTTGTTCTTTCAGTAACTGATTGTTGAGGTTGATGACAATGTTGGTGAAGTCAGTTAGCTCTACAAAGTCTGAGGTGATGATGTTGACTCCTCCTGTCCCTGGCCTCTGTGCCTCCACCCAGGAAATGATGGTCGGTAGATTTCTGATTGATGGAGCCCCAAACAAGAGAGGAAAATTAGGTTACATTCAGTTATGTTGAATAAGAGCAGTGTGTATATATGTGTGTGTGTGTGTGTGTGTGTGTGTGTGTGTGTGTGTGTGTGTGTGTGTGTGTGTGTGTGCTTGGATGTAGAACTAAAACAATTTCCCCAGTTTCCTATATCTAATATCCTGATGAAATTTAATTCACACTCTGAAATATTCACACTTTTTCTCAGAAATACACTTGAAATGCCAATGTTAAGTGGATGTTTCTGTGATACGTAAATGCTGTATATACACATATATAAATGGTTGTAGATGTGTAATTTGCCTCTGTTCATCACTAAAATGGATTAGAAATCAAACAGATGTCAAATGTATTTGACAAAAATAAAACAATGAAAACATATTGCATATATTTGGTTTTGATGAAGTGTGGACTTTTACTGTTTAAGCATTCATTTAAGATCAAATGTATTAGACAAAAATAAAACAATAAAAAGATACTGTATATATTTGAATTCTTTCTGGCCTCATCCCTGTGACTCCCTGTGATGAAATGTTTTCTGTCGTCTTGATGTTATGCTCATTACTAAACACTGTCTGAATGTCTCTTACCCAAAAACTTCACCAGATATTCAGTGCCACTGCCCTCAGCTGCTGCTTGCTTGTGGTTTTACAGAAAAAGAAAACAATTTTACTGCACCAAAGATAAAACCCAAACATCGCTCTGATCTTCTCGGCTGTCTGATACTACAGAGTTTACCTGTGTATTCCTGTGTTTTAAAACAGTTTACCAGACTATATTTTGCAGGGACAGCAGTCTGTTCTGCACAATGACAGATTAAGGAAAAAAGCTGTTGATTACAAATCATACACCAGTCCCTATATCTGACTCCATCCACTGTCTATCATTTATCCTACTCAGGGTCACAGGAGATGATGGAGCCTCTCCCAGTTGCAAGAGATGGGGTACACTCTTACCTGGTCACCAGTCAATCGCAGGGCCACATATACAGACAGACAACCATTCACTTTCTCATCCATTCCATTATCCAATTAACCTGCTACATGGCAGAATCAAACCAGGGTCCTTCGTGCTGTGAGACCGAAGCATCAACTACTTTGCCGCCCTTTAGATGACTAATTTCATGAAATATTGACTCACGGGGCCACAATTTCTTGTTGATCAAAAATCCTTTGGACCTCAAAATGGCCATACACTTTTGAATATGTTTTAATTAGAGTTGAGAGCTCACCTGTAAATAGCATCATGAATGATTCATTTACAAAGTAAGGTGTTTGAGTGATATAACACTCATTTAACCTTTTGATATTGCAGATCTGTAGCATGTTTTTAAATCATCATTCTAAAAGGAACCTTGAGTAGGTCACAATTTGAAATGATAAATAAGTCAGTTTAAAAGGACAAAGGGAGAGGTTCTGTCAGAACCAATTATCGCCTTTCCAAAATCTTTAAATTTAGACACAATTTTTTTCTTCATCTTTTCTCTTTGGTATAAACACACTCACACACATCGCAATACATACGCACACTAGCAGACTTCCACCATGGTAACACTTCCAACACCCTTCTATTCTCCACAATATTTTAGCCGGCAGTAGAACAAAACCAGGAAGGCTGACTGTTTATCCAGCGGTGATAAACAATCCCATTTCCTTAGAAGTGCAAAACTAGGCCACCTCCAGTCTCGCCACAGCATCCGTTCAGGGTTTTATCCCTCAGCATCTGTGGCTGTTCCTCTCAAATTTAAGGGTACACAGGGTATGTATTATAAGTCAGGATTTCCACTGTCACTTCCACTTAGATATCGCTGAATTAGATCATTGCAAAAATACGCAAAAAATAATTCAGGCCTGGCTCAGGGAAAAAAAATCTCTTATCTGAGAGATGACGTATTTAAACTTTATCCACAAGAATTTGTAAATGGATAATGAAGAGAATGGATAATTTCTACCGGACTAACCAGTGAAGACAGAACGCCGTGGAGGAAACACACTATTTAGTCTCTTCATGCTTTCCTAATAGAGTGCTGCTGAGTGCGCAACTTCACCCTGACATCACTGCCTGGATCCTGGACTACCTAACAGGATGACCGCAGTATGTCAGGGTGGACAGCGGTGTCTCTGAGGCTGTGATGTGCAGCACAGGTGTGCCCCAAGGTACTGTCCTATCTCCATTCCTCTTCACTCTCTTCACCTCCAACTTTCGACACAAGTCCAGTTCCTGCCACCTCCAGAAGTTCTCTGACGACTCTTCCATCGTTGGATGCATCACCAATGATGACGAGGAGGAGTACAGAGAGCTGGTTGCGAGTTTTGTTGAGGGGAGCAACCCAAATCACTTCCTACTCAACATCTCCAAGACTAAGGAGGTGGTAGTGGACTTTAGGAGGAATAGGAGGAAACCTCAACCAATCACCATTCTGGGTGAAGAGGTGGAGATTGTGGACTCCTACAAGTACCTTGGGGTCCATATTAACAATAAAACTGGACTGGACACACAACACAGATGCCCTATACAGGAAGGCTCAGAGCAGGATGTTCTTCCTGAGGAGACTGAGGTCGTTTGGTGTCTACAGCGTGCTCCTTAAGACCTTCTACCAGTCTATGGTAGCCAGCGCACTCTTCTTTGCTATAGTGTGCTGGTGGGGCAGTGCCAGGACTGGTGAGGTCAACAGGCTCAACAAGCTTGTGAGGAAAGCTCGCTCCGTGGTGGGACTCCAGCTCGACCATCTTGAGTCGGTGGCTGTGCGGAGGGTGAAGGACAAACTGGGAGCTATCCTGGACAATCCTTCCCACCCCCTGCACGACGAGCTGTGGCTGATGAGCAGCTCATTCAGCCAGCGGCTCATCCCACCCCAGTGCAGATCTGAACGCTTCAGGCGCTCCTTTGTGCCCACGGCCATCAGACTGTATAACAGCAGTCTGGACGGGACACAACTCTGACTGCCTGGGGAGCATATGTGCTACTGCCACCCCATCACTCCGTCACCCAATTTTTTTTTTTTTTTTTTTTTTGTGCTATCCATATGTAAATGTGTATGCATATATGTGTATCTGTATATTGTATGTGTATATTGTGTATATTGTGTATATTGTGTATATGTGTATGTATATATATATATATATATATATATATATATATATATATATATATACATACATATATATATATCCTGTTTTGTTTGTTTTTTTTTCTTTTCCCTCTAATGTTGCTGCTGCAACACCCGAATTTCCCCGATGGGGATCAATAAAGTATTATCTTATCTTATCTTATCTTATCTTATCTTATCTTATCTTATCTTATCTTATCTTATCTTATCTTATCTTATCTCATCTTATCGTATATAGGCTGTTATTATCATTATTGAGCAATTTCCAGAAATCAATCCTTATTTTTATGAACAACATGAACTGTGCTGCTCTCTGCTGGACATGAGACGTATACTGAATCTCCTACCTTTGCTTTTGTTTATCTATTGTGCAAGTTATATTAATTATTCAGAAAATATCTTTTTTCAAAAACTTACAATTTTATGTTTGCAAATGTGAAAGCTTTGTTTTAGTCAGAGCTCCAGACAGTTTCAAAAACAAAAATGACAAATAAGACCACTAATATGGATAATTCCAACAGCATTCAAGCATTTTTAATTCAAGATGAAAAATTACTGAATTCACATTAATACTAAAAATATTGTTAATAACCTTGGCATCAAATACATTTGCAGGTTGTGAACTCCTTTTTTTTTTTACTGTGCAATAAAAATAAAAGTAATAAAGGTCAATGAAAGGGGTATGTGTTTGTCTATAAGTCTGCATTTCTGGGAGTGTGAGTGTGTTTTAAATGCACGTCTACATGAAAATTAAAGATTACCAAAGACACAATCCAACTTGCACACTGACCTTTCAACCAGGTAGTTACGCAGACCCCAGACCAAGCCCTTGGCTACAGTGTTGACTCTTGGTGTGAGGATGGCTTGGGACACATGGAAGGAACCCCTTTTGGCTCTTTCCTTCAGCGTGCTTTCCAGGAACTGGGAAATTATTTCCAAACATGACTCGAAATGCAGCAACTCTGTTGTTAATATACAATGGACGATGATATGATATGGGGAATGGAGATAATTAAAGGGGGAACGGAAGGACAGGGAGAATGGAAGAAATAAAAGGAACTAATTTTGATTACTAACAGTTACTCTGTCGCAAAACCCAGCAAGGCTTTCTCAGTTGCTTTCTAACCTGGATGAGCTTGTCGGGTTCTGTAGTGTTTGCCCAGGGAGCAGGGATCTTGTGGCCAGGCCACATGACAGATATGGACTGAGCTGAGGGGTGATGGTAAAAAACTATTACCTGTGGAGAGGAAAATTAAGTGAGTTGAAACGGGGGGGATGAAAGGTGACCAGTGATCTCTCAAACATAGTGATTTATTCTTTCACATAGAGTAAAAAAACAGATGAGTGATTTTTCTTCCAGGGCCCCTTGGAAATAAAACTAAGGACATGAATAAAAAAAAAACAATTTAGCCCTGTGTAGCTAGTATTGCATACTTTTGTTTGCTGACCCATTTGTTGTTCACCTTGCTGCCTCTCCCTCTCCTTTGCCAAGTTAGTCACTGAATAAGGTCAGTGGAACCCAACCGATTGTGTGTAAATCAGAGACGGGAAAAAGTGCCGACACCATATCGACAAAAATATGTGAAAGCTTTTAGAAAAGTTCGAATTTCCATACAAACACGCAGGAATACAAATGATAAGATGAAGAAATTACATTATTGAAACATGATTGGGGAATTGATTCAAAGTTATAGTTTAGAGATCGGGTAAAAGCAAGGAGAGACAAAGGTTGGGTGATTGCATGGAAAAGAAAAAAAGTTGAGTATAACAGGAGGACAGCAGACTGGCTGATGGAACATTAATTGGATGAGGCTCATCACTAAATCCTGCCCAGGAGAGTCACAGCAGCAGGGATTACCTGACCAGAGACACATACATTGTGAATGCCACACTCTTGTGTGTGTGTGTGCGTGTGTGTGCGTGTGTGTGCGTGTGTGTGCGTGTGTGTGCATGTGTGTGCGTGTGTGTGTGTGTGTGTGTGTGTGTGTGTGTGTGTGTGTGTATGTGTATGTGCTCTCACTCATACAAGGGGATGATATAGCAAATGCAAATACAAAAGTGACTTTGCATCTAGACAGAAAATAAAAGCAGGTTTATAAGAACTATTGCGGCAAATACATTGCAAAAAATAAAAAGAATAAAAATAAAAATTACAAGTTTTTTAATCAATTGTTTGAATGTTGCCTTTAAACTTTATTACTTTCATGAAAGTGCGTGCAATAAAATCACCAGAGATGTCCATGCTTAGATCATTAAGCCTGCTGATTAAATCAGTTTCCATCTTCCAGGTAGCATAGATTAGTTTAGGCTGGTTAAGAATACTGAATTTGATTTTTTTATCTCCCATTGCATTGTTTTTATAGTTTAAGTTCTCTAATTCATAAAGGCCTCACCTGGTATTTCTTCTCCCATAGGAAGTCCAGAGTGATGGTCTCCACTGTACTGTCTTTACAAAGCTTACTGCCAAACACTTCCTGAAGCATGCTGATGAGGTATGTGTGGTGCTCTGGGCCCATTGCATAGTAGTGGTTGAAATCCAAGAATACAACCTGCATCGGTCAGTTCACACACATCATTTGTCACTGGTGTCCCACATATTTGTATTTCTCATTTTGGCTGTCAGTGGAAATAAAGCCATCATATTTCTCACCTCTTTCCTGTGTCTGCATAAGAAGTAGTTGATTTCATTCAGGCAATCTCTGACCTTTGGGAGAGGGTAGAATGCATTAAGAAGTCATGTGCTTCATCCACTGATATCCATACATTTGTTTGTCATGTGTTTTTTGACATCTAAGGGACAGTAGAACCTACATGAATTGATTATTGCCCTTGAGGAAGCATTTGGAAAGAAAACCCTTACATGATAATAATTTGTTTAAATTACTGGATAACTGTTACCACAAATAATTAAAGTACTTATATCCGAAGCGTTTGTACTATCAGCCAGAGAAGTATTACTAATTCAATCTCAAGTCTATCTGAAAAGACACTGGTTGTAGCAAAGCCATTATTACACCACCATGTTTCACTGTTGGTATAGGGTGGGACCCCCATTCATCCTCTTTAAAGATCACCTTCAGCTGCAAACTAACAGAAATCCCAGAAGGCAAACTATGTCTGCCACTTAAAATCCATTTGTGAGGCTTCATTCACCTGTTTTATTTCAGGACCAGGACAGAACAAGAGTGAAAAGCACATCGTAAAAGAACATTTAAGTTACAGGACAAAAATAATCACCACCTTGTGTCCAAACAAGCCATGAATGAAGTAGATCTCATTTCCTGACTCGCCGGGTTTGGAGGAGACCCGGAGGTCAAAGTAGCGAATCCCCGCATCAAGTTGCTCCTTAAAAGTCAGGTTCTGCAAAACAGAAGTCAAAATAAAGCGCAGTTAAACCGAATGATCAATAAATAGCATTGACTTCCAGGTGTGCCAGGCCGCAGAGTGTACCTGGGTCATGGACCACTTCACCATGACTTTCTTGGCTAAAACACTAAACATGGTAGCCAGGTACTTCACGTAAACCTTCTGGTCAGGCCCCACAGGAGCCTCCACGTCCACCCAGTAGGTAAAGGAATCATGGGATCCTGGAGGAGAGATGGGGAGTCGGGGAAGGATGAAGATGATGAAGGTGTACAACGTTTCTCTTTTTTTCCCTCGATTGTTCCCACACTTGGAGGTGGATATCCAGAAGAAGCGGGTGGCTCACCTGGGACAGCAAGGTGTTTGAGGGGCATGCCACTCAGCCTGGAGGGGAGGGAGCCCATCCAGTCGGCGTTGACGGTGCCGATCCCGGCCGGTCGCGTCTTCATGTCACAAATTGACTGTAAAGCAGGAAACTGTCCGCAGAACTAGTGACGAGTCGCTGCGTGATCCCGGCGGCACCACACCTGTTTTGGTCATCTTAGAATATGAATCTGGAACGAATTCAAACGTCTATTATCCGGACGCCGGGCCGTGCTTCTTCCTCGACACCCGTCTCTGACGTCGTCCTGCGCCGGTCACCTGCAGAACTAACGACCGCGCAAATCCTCTTAGTGCGTCGTTCCAGTGGGTTAAACCTCCTTCCACCCCTGCTTCTTAACCCGACGAGTTTGTGTGAGGAATACCGCCAGCACCCCCCCCCCCCCATCCGCCGCTTTTATAGCGAGGCAGCGTTTAATATAAAGGGCCTGTCAGAGAATGGTCCCTGAATGCATCTCGGATAACAAATTGAATCAAAATTGTATTGTCTTCATTTTTGTTGATGAGGGACTGAATATCTTATCTCTCCTGCCTGACTCAATTTGAATGTAATTTTTATGACTTCAGTGTGTGTGTCTAGATATACATATCAATATATGAACACTAAAACCAAATACTTACATACATATAGTCGATCCGACTAACATCTCTCGGAACTTAACCCTGTTTTCAGTGTTAACTGCGGTTGGTGCTTGGAGCTCTTATTTTGAAGCCTCCACAAAGAGCGGAAAAGTGGGATGTGGTTGTGGCTTGGTAATGACAGAGTGAGGATGGAGTGAAAAAATAAAGAAGAGTCGGGAACGTTCCCCGGAAGAAACTGGTGTCTCCGCGCCTTTCATGAGTTGTACCACGCAAGATAGACGACTTTCGCTAACCCTCGGTTACACTGCATACATTCGGTGGCAAATACATTTAATCTATTTATTCACCTGTTTGTTATTTATTTATTCATTTTCAACATTTCAGTTGTTATTCAGATGCTCATAAATGCATAATTTTAATAATATTTCAATAAAAATACTAATTCAATAGTATTTAAATTCCTTGAACACAAGAGAGCACTTCAGTTTTGTAGCTTGGCCAACCTGCATTAAAAAAAATTGAACTTAAAGACTTGAAGATTTGTTTTACTGCTTTTTAAAACGCACACACAAAGAGAGAGAGAGAAAGAGAGGGAGAGATCCTGAGCACAGCCGTAAAGCTGTAGGTTCATCTATCAGCGCATTGTTCTATTCTCTATTACTGTCCTCCACAACAATTAACTCTGATATTCATCAAGAACTGTGTCTTCATTGCCATTTTTAATGTTCTAAAAAATATATAAATAAAACTGACAAATAAAAAGCTGCATTATATTGTCATAAAGACTGTTATTTTAAACCGTCTTTTTTTTAAGTCCAGAATTCCTCACACTCTGAAACCCAATGTGGTGTAGGGGTTAAGCCTCTGTCAGTCCTCGCAGCTATCACCCAAAGACAGCAAGTCCCACAAGCCACTGCGCGCCCGCTAGTCACCTGGCAGCTTAAAGAAGCCTTTGCGTTTGTATTTACGTCTCCATGGGGAGCAACCTCACGCATTGACTCACACACACTTACTCACGTATGCACACACACACCTGACCGCAACAGCTTGACTAAGACGACACGAATATTGATCTGATAGCAACGAGTCCAGACAACGACGGAGTAAAGATACGGCGACAACGCCCCCTTCCCAAAATGGTGAGTTTAAGTTCATTTAGAAGAAGATTGGGTGGAATTGTAATGGAGCCCCTTTTCCATGGTTGCGGTTATTTCTTCTCTATCTGGAGATCCACGTTTAACTAGTGTAAAATGTTTCTATGAAGTCGGTCAAATAGTCCAGAAGTTTCTTTTTCACTCTCGAGGTGAGTGTCCATGTGTGTGTTCAGTGTAGCTGACCTTGAATAGCTGCTTAATGTCAAGTGGCCTGGATACATCTTAATTCCCTTTAAATCCCTCAACAACAGATTGGCCTATGTTTGAGCTGAATGCAGGCCAGCAGTGCCCCTGGCCCGGCCCTCCCACCCCTTTTCTCACTTATTATTTCACGTACACTTGCATTTGAAGTCTGTTTTGTGCGGGGAGGTCTCTGAATGCTGTATATGTAAAAGTATGTTCCAAAAAATGACAAATCCTTCAATGATGCAATTTAGTCAATAGTGACTGGGACACACAATCCATTCTGTGTGGGAGATCCTGGCTCCATTCAATGAATTAATCTGGCTTTGTCTAGCAGCTCTCGGTTGACCTGTGAATGCAATAATATGGCCACTTGTGAATGCAGAAAACACAGAGATGTCCTGTTGACAATCTTTTGTTTATTTGGTGGGGAAATCCTACTTTCTGTTTTCTCAGTTAAGCTCAAAAATAACATACATCACACCCGTAGATGATGCTTACCTGTATTTCTAAAGGAACATCGGCTCAAAATGTAATGTGACACCGGTGAGTAAACCATGTATGCTGCTAAGGAAGTGCTTTATCAACAGTTGATAATATAAAGTGGTCCTCCATAGATTTATTTTTGACTGTTTATATTCACTTTTTCTTTAGTTCAAAACACAAACCCCTCACAAATAAGATGAGCAATGTATAATTGTTTTCAGGGAAGCTTTTGAGGTTGTCTTTTTCATCCTGTGTTAAACATTTAGAACAGGTTATACACCATTAACTCAGTGTGACAGACTATTGCATCATCTCATTTGCTTCGGTTTGCTTGTCAGAATTAACATACAACATAAGAGTATGTTCATTGTCCTCTGGTAGCAACTGAATCCTCTTGGAAATGACTGCGTTCAGGGAAGGTAGTGAATGCCAGTAAGTATGACGGTGATGTAATATCCTATTTAGATCCCTGTTGGCCTAATCTGCTGGCTGTGTCATCTCTCTTCGGTGGTCATGTTGTAACATCCTACCAGTGTGATACCTAGTCTTGCTTGCTGAGGGGTAAACAATAAGTTGTACCTGTGTGAAATGAACTGAGGTTTCTAGAAAATGTTTATTTTAATGTGTAGATTGGATATATGTGATTTTAATATGATTTTTGTACATGTTTAAGTTCACCTGTGACAAAGTTTCTTTCTTTCCAGTCAACAAAGACTTACCAAAGAAATGTGTTGACTCTTGTTTGACTGAAGTCCGCCTCTAACAATGGATCAATGAATACAAGATGTGTTTTTTACTGCAAGAATCACTGAGGTTTGTTACACTTTGGAAACTCAAGAGAAGAAGACAGAGAGACAAAGGCAACATTTTTTAAGCAGAAGTGGGCAAGACATTCGATCAATGAATCAGGACTGTTTTCCCTACACTATTGTCAACGACAAGGAAAGTTAACAAACTGATGACACCATATTGATAAATGATGAATCGCTACACTACCCTGAAGCAGTTGGGCGACGGGACCTATGGCAGTGTGCTGATGGGAAGGAGCAACGAGTCTGGAGAGCTTGTGGCCATTAAAAGGTGAGGATTTGCAGCTATTGAGAAACTTTACTAAGCTTTTTTTTATTTCAAAGAAAAATAGCTCATTCTAAAACTTGTACACAATACACCAAACATCCCAAATGCACTCAGAGAAGTGCTGTTAATTGATTCTTGAATATTCTGCGGCCAAAAAAAATGTTTGAAAAGTGTTATTTTTAAGAACATGGCAGGAGGGTTGAATAATAAATGTGATGCTCGAGAGCTCTGTCCAATTGTTGATCAATTGGTTTCCATGTAAGACAATACATGCGGTGACGGTGAAAGGCAGTGAAAGTAGATGGGTGTGTGTCAGGTTGCTTGTATTGTGGAAGATGTGGCTTAATTTTACAGGCATCCCGAGAAGAGTAACAGATACATCACCTTCTGTAACTATTACATGAAAGCTAATTGATGAATATAGTGGGGAACAGTGTGCCGACAACCATGTGCAACCGAGAAACAACCCAAACACTTCATACAAAAGAAGAATCCGTATGTCTTTGTGGACTGAAATCAGTCGAGGACAGTAGTCATGAAGCCTGCGGTGCTCAGTATGTCAGTTGTTTCTTTTTATCTTATAGCTTTCAAAGTTTTTTGCACTTGAAATGACAAGACTGAAAAGTTCTGGGAAAATTCACAAGAGATGCATTTTTATTTCCAACTTTTAAAGCCAACTGAAATTTGTACAATTCCTTTGCATACATGTATTTTATATGATTTCCAAATGAAATATGGCCTGTTCCTCTGTGATTTTGTTTAACTCATACATTTCACGGCATTGCCATTGACTGCCTTTCACAGAATGAAGCGAAAGTTTTACTCATGGGAGGAATGTATGAACCTACGGGAGGTAAAGGTAAGGATGGTGAAATTAGGTGTGAGGATAATTGATTTTTCATTTACCTTTGTGATATTAACATTTCAGGTGAACTCAATTGATAAGATATAGCCACACAATGAAACATATATTGGATTTATATGACTGGAACTGTGGTTCTGTTTGAAAGTTTGTGAAAGTTTCTATAACAAAGCTGGAGTAAAGTCAGAAAAGCTGGATATTGGATGTGAATAACTGTCAGGCATTGTCTTGTGTATTCATGATGCATCACATCAGTCCCTGAAGAAGCTGAACCACGCAAACGTTGTGAAACTGAAGGAGGTTATCAGAGAGAATGATCACCTGTACTTCGTCTTCGAGTACATGAAGGAAAACCTCTACCAGCTTATGAAGGACAGGTAAGGAAATGAGTGCACAGTTTTCTTCAGCGTGAATAAAAGTTAAATAGTCTGCTTTGTAGCCTGGTATTAGGAAAGTCCGTGAGGACCTCTGCTCAGTGTATTCACATTTTCTGTTGTTTGATCATTTATAACCAAGAGAGAAACAAAACAAGAAAGTGCACAAGTAGTGCACTTAGTCCATTTTGCATTAAATGAAAATATGTGTGCTCTGCTTGACCTTTTTGAACAACAATTATTGCTGTTTATGTGATAATTATAAGAGTAGCCAGCTTCTGAGGATTCTTTTAATTTTACAGAAAAAAAAAAATCCCTGAATCGGTGATAAGAAACATAAGCTTTCAGATATTACAAGGCCTGTCATTTATACACAAACATGGTAGGTGTTTCTTGTTCCCTGCAAACTGTGCAAATCTGCTGGAGAAGTTTCATACTGCAAGATTCACAAAGTCCTGTCATAACGCGACAATTCATCCAGGATTTAAGTGTTCAGTTATCTAATGTGCTTCTACACTTACAAGAATCTTGGAGTTTGCAAACTGTCTCTAACTGCTCTTTGTTAAAGTAGTCCTGAAGGAATAGTTAATCCAAAAAAATGTAGTCTCAATCTGCTCACCCCCATGATGGCAGAAAGGGGTTTGAAGATTTTAGTCTGTACAATTCCACTGGAGTTACACAGATAAATCTACATATTTGTAGGTTTAAGAACAGGACAAACTTTACTCCTATTCACATTTTGGATAATCTATTCCTTTAACTCTCCAAACTGCTGCTATATAATGAAGAGATGAGTGGATTTAATTGTAAAACAACTTGTTTGAAATGTAGAAAAATCAGATAAAAACTTTTCCAGATCTCTAATGCTTTGAAAAAAAAGGACTAATTTGCACATATTTGGTACGTGTAAATGGAAAAGAAGAAATATTCAACTGCATGACAGTTTCTCATGTTTCCACACATCTAGTTTGCATGAACTTTTCTCTATTACTTCTGTTTTTCATCAACTATTGTTGCATTTCTGTTGTCTTTCTTTCTTTCCTTTTCCTTCTGGCTATTAGAGAGAATAAGATGTTCTCAGAGAATGAAATTAGGAACATCATGTTTCAAGTTTTAACTGGGTTGGCTTTTGTGCATAAACATGGTAAGAACTTTTACTGCGTCACTTACTGTGTCAGTGAAGTAGCATGATAATTAAGACGTTTTAGCTGTTTGTTGTAAATGTGTAATGTAAATTGTATTCTTATATGAAGTGACCCACAGAACAACTATATAGTATGAATGTTTAGTACCAGCAATATGCAGTTGGATGTAAACAAAAATGGTTTGAAACCCCTGGCTTTTCTCATCCAATTAGCGGCTTCACAAAATGTGTATTTTTCTGGGTGTCTTCATATTAAGAATATATAAGACAGGGTGGGCTTTTAAGAAGTGCCTAAGATACAGATATTAACCTTCTTCAGGGTTTTTCCACCGGGACATGAAACCTGAAAATCTGTTGTGCATGGGCCCTGAACTTATCAAGATAGCAGATTTTGGACTAGCCAGAGAAATCCGTTCCAAGCCTCCGTACACTGACTACGTTTCAACAAGATGGTGAGGCATTAATCCCTTCTATTATTTTCATTTTCGGGCGCATCTAGACATTAAAGTGTAACAGAATTTTTAGTTACTGAACTGAATCTATAACATAAACTATGTAAACAATATTCCTGATAAAATAAAAATCTTGAATAACATATTGGAAAATAACATATAATTTCCCTAAAAATGAAACACACAATGGTTAAAATTCAGTAACATTGAAAAAAATGCGAGAAATTAAATTATCAATCCCCCACCAAAAATCTGAAACAAATGACAAGAAAAACAAACATCAAGAAAATCAAGAAAAGACACAGGAAATTACTTTTAAAAACAACAGGTTGGGAATCATTTTTTTATTTATGATATGTATCTGACTCATACATTTTAATACATCAATATTTTCTACAACAGTCAATTTGAATTCAAAATAACTGACGGATTCAATACCAAATAGGCCCCGAAGTGTGTATTTATATTCTATTTCTACATAGTCTGTGGAACTTCATTTTACTGAATATTCCCTCTGGCAGGTATCGAGCGCCAGAGGTTTTGCTCAGGTCGTCCACCTACAGCTCCCCGATTGACCTGTGGGCTGTGGGCTGCATAATGGCTGAACTTTACACTCTCAGGCCTCTTTTCCCTGGAAACAGTGAAGTGGATGAGATCTTCAAGATCTGCCAAGTGTTGGGCACTGTCAAAAAGGTGAGGAACTGAATTTTAAGATGCTAAAATGCTGACAATACTTAAGCCTTTTAGTCACGGTTACATTTCTGTTGTGCAAACCACTCCGCCTATAAGGTAAAAATGCTCTGTCTCTGACTCCATTACTATTGAATTGCTGCAGAAACACTGTTTACAAAAAACGAATGATGCTACAATTCTACTTGATCCTTGCCAGAAACCTTACATTAATGCTCAAGGGAAAGTCTAGGATTTTCACTGAATTGAGTAATTGCAATGGCCACTCTTTTGTTGATTTCATTAATTATAGTCACAGTCTTACAGAATTACAGAATTATTCTATAGATCACCCTATTGATACAGACTTTGAACAGAGTAGGATATCTCGTGCAAAACAAGTGGCAGTGGCATAATCCAGAACATTGGGGTATCAACCACTCAGAGAAAAAGCTTCTTTCAGATTAGCTCACACTGACATGGAACCATTATTGCCAAAAATCTAGATGTCCATCAGATTTTACCTGTTATCATTTGCCATTAAAATGAAAGGAGGTCATGCCATTTACACTTTAGCTGAGCCTTTAGGCAATAAAATTATTATTAATTGATATTCTTTGTCAAAAAGTAGAAAATTGTATTAATAATATTGCTGTTATTTCCAGTAGGATCCTCATTGAAAGCCATAATAACATTTACTAGCTGAAAATGCAGAACTTTGCACTTGCCAAACACACACTAATCTCTTTCCAATGTTTGTCATAATCACAGAATGTGTTCTGTGTGTTGACATCAATTTGGACTTTTATAGCATTGTGCTTCTTTTCACCAGCCACACTCTGCCTCATCACATGTAAATCCTATGAATCTTTTTGGCTCCTAATTCTGGTTGCAATCTTTTTGTAGCAACTGGACTTGGGCTTCCTCTTTGGCTCCTAAATACAAAATTAACAGTAATATTTTGGTTTTTCTCTCATTTTAAGCATTTTAAAAGCAAGGGCAATGTAATGAGTGTAAGCTCTTCCCTTTAATTGAGATGATAACCTGTGATAATTTGTTTGTCTCTTCCATTAGTTGGATTGGCCAGAGGGCTACCAACTGGCCACAGCAATGAACTTTCGTTTTCCCCAATGTGTGCCCACTCATTTGAAGACCCTTATCCCAAATGCCAGCAATGAAGCTATTAACTTGATGAAGGACTTGCTTCAATGGGACCCCAAAAAAAGACCCACTGCTGTCCAGGTAGCCATGTATACAATTTCAAAAGTTGTTTGTTTGTCTTGGTCCATCCTGTCTATCCAAATGACCAGTTGCAGTGAGAGTTACACATTAATTTAAAGATGTTTAAGCCAAATTTATTGATGTGTCTCATGTCTCATTTACATAATGAGCAAGCAACAGTAATGAACTGGATCTACACTCTAACCCAGTTTTTGGGTGCTCCATCTCTATTCATTTCCAATTCTTAAAAACATTTTGGGGATCCTTTACAGGACAATACCAAAATTGTAATTATCTGTATGGAAAAAAATATGTATTCATGCTTTACAGCATGAATATATTTCATACATTATATATATGTTTACCATATTTTATACACGCATGCGCACACACACACACACACACACACACACACACACACACACACACACACACAAATCTTCAAAAATACCGAGAATAATGCAGTGCAATTGTTTCTACCTTGGAAGGCCCTGCGTTACCCATACTTCCAAGTTGGCCAGGTCCTAGGGGCTTGTCCTCATAGCCAGGAAGTAAAGGTCCAGGCCAGAGTAATAGCCCAGAAACAAGCCTTGGAGTCAAAGATTAATCCCCATCAGTCTTCCTCCGAGTCCAAGAACTCCACATCCTCCTCTAGAAACCAGCAGAAACCTCTTCAGCAGATCCCTCTACCTCAACCTGAGAGTAAACCAGCAGACTTCAGCTATGTTGTGAGTGTTTCTGTGCCAAAATTAACCACTTTTTAATTTGTTGAGCACTTGGGAGGGCCCGAGATCGTGGAGATAAATCAGCTTCCTTGAGTTATTTTGGTTTCCTATTTTGTTGACTCTACCTATACAGAAGGCGCTATCGGTGTGCAGTGAGAACAGCGTTGGTGCTGGTGTTGGACTTGGTGTGCTGAAGAGCGGAAGACGTCGCTGGGGCCAGATGGTGGTGAGGACCTCAGAGAGCTGGGAGGAGTCAGATGCGTCAGAAAACGCTGGTTCTAACTCCAAGAAACCCAGCTTCGGGAATGTAGAGGAAGAGGGAAGCTCCAAGGAGCTCCAGACACAGTGAGTACTACGAATGAACATATAATGAACATATTCATATCATATACACATAACATATTTAATTTTTTCCAGACCAAAGGAGCCAAAACCAATATATTCCTACAGATCAATTACCAAGCTACCCAGCCATGTAAAGATTGGTCAAGTTGATCCCAGTCTCCCAGGATCTGCTGCACGACACCACTATCTCAGCCAATCCCGATACCTGCCAGGTATGACTGGGACTAATCACCTCTGTGGGTAGACCAATGTCACCATGCCTTATTCGAATACAAGCAATTTGTCATTAAGTTTTAGATTTTGCATAATTTCCTCTCCTTAATGTACAATAACACTTACTTGTTGTCAGGTGATTTGGTACTACCAAACATATTGCCCAGCATATTCTGTACAATTAATATAAATGTAAAAACACTGTCAAACCACAAAAGAATTGTTGTATCCACTACAATCTTTCAGTCATTTAGTATCTGTTGTGTTCAGGCTTGATTGGCAAGAATCAGACTTCCTCAGGTGAAAAAGAGTCTAGTGGAATGACACTACGAGACCTGTGGGAGAACTCCTCAAACCCAGTTAACAAACCACTTGCTCCTATCGGGGTAGGAATTTCATTCACCAGAACCAATGCAGGTAAACAATGATGCTGTAAATGGAGAAGGTAATAGCTCTGTATTTCTGTGAACCTTATGGACACCTTCTGATTGGCAGCAAAACAGGGAAATAGTATTACATCAGTGATGTAAGCCAGTTATTTCCAACCACTGTGCTGTGGCATATTAGTGTGCCATGAGCAATCTTCAGGTGTGCTGTGGGAAATGTCCAATTTCATTTAGTTGGTTCAAAAAATGATTGTTCCATGATGAGAAATAATTTGTTATTGTTAAGTGTCTATGATGTAATGAGAGGCAGAGCAGTTGAATACTCCTCCACTCCACTGGATAGCAGCTGTTTTACATTACATAGTGTCATTTTGTAACATTTTTGTTTGGTGATATGCCACGGAACTTTTTTATCTGAAAGATATGGCATGCCACCAAAAAAGGTTGAAAGGCACTGATCTAAGCAGTCTTCTGCCCTGCGGTGGAGACCTGGCTCCTGTCAGTGTCATCTAATGTTATATAATGATGTTGTCCTCTTTGTGACTAAGAGGCCCTAAATGCTAATGATGTAACTAATGTCTCCTGATCAGTAGTCACTGGGATCATTGAGAAAACAGTGTTTGGAGTAAGCCTGAGTGTCTGCAACCTTAGAGCTAGGAGACCTCTATAAATTCATTTGTCATGTAGACCAGCACACAGAATCACTCCCCGCTGTTCTCCCTGTCCTCTCCTGCTTACCTTGTCTCTCCTGCTCCATTTCTTATTAATGAGATTAGGACTGTCACTGCAAGATCAAGTGCTCCTTTAAATGTCCCTCAGTTGCAGCCACTATTTATTTTTTCCGTTGTCAGAATTCTTTATCCCTCTCCAACAAATACCAAAGTGTGTCGGACCTGCTCCCGTGTTATTCATGCATTACTATTACTAATAAGTAACTACTTTTCACATTCTTTGGCGCTAACATGGACTTATTCCTTTCATATCGTCCTCCCTGTAAATCTATTCCCTTCTTGGTAATCTGAACTTTTTTTTTTTCTTCCTTTCTCTTTAATTGCATGCCTCCAACTCTTCTCATTGCCATGCGACTAGAGGCCTCTAAATCTGTCGACAGCCCTCCAGAGAAAACTGTTGTTAAAGACAGAATACTAGAGAAAATTGACCTCTCCAAAGGTATTTAATTGCTATGTGTGAACCATCTCTGCAGATTGTTATTGTTTTGGTTTGATAGGCATGAGCATAAGTATCTTAAAAAATATCTACACTCTGAGGTATGTAGTGTTCCGACATAGCTTGAGGGTAAAATGAGATAAACTAACAACCAGCATGGCGGCTGATGCAACAAGATTCAAGTCTTCAGTGTGTGACTTTGCGTGTGAAAGAGACCAACAGCTAAAAGCTCTGCGGGGGGGCCATAGCACAAATACACAGTTACACGGGAGAACTAAGAACCCCCAGTAGCTAAATAGACGGTAAATTGCACTACAACCACAGCATCTTCACGAGGGAACAATGAGCTACTTGACTAATTACTCTGATAACATCTATCACTGCTGGTGTTTGACCACTTCAGTGGTGTCACTTGAAATGTTGAATGACTTCAGTCACTTGGCTTATATGTTTGTTTGGATCCTCAGCAGCTGATGCATATGCAAAAGCCTTTTCACACAGAATATTTCTATCAGGACAGCCATGTGCGGGAACATCTATTTAAATTAATTACATATAAATGGCATCCAACTGGAAACTTAGAATGCCTTACAAAACAAAAGTAATGCCTTCAGAGTACAATAAAATGCAAGAATCATTTTTTCCCCCTCACTTTTTCCAGGTAACTTTGTGAGTACCAAATATAATCTCTGCGGAAGCATTATCCCTTCATTTCAAAAGAAAGAGGTTGGCTCGGTGGGACAGAGAATTCAGCTCGCCCCTTTAGTGGGACAGCACACAAGTAAGTAGTATTTTATACTTTTAAAAAAAGTCCAAGTTCAAAGGCGTATTTAGCTATGGAATATAAATTTCTACTTTGGACAGAAGCACTTATCTACCCAACGCTTGATGCCGTCTGGACATATTCTACTACTCTTCCTACTAACCTACCTTCTTAGACTATTAATGTTTCCCTTTATTCTTTAACAAGAACTTTTCCCCTTTTCCTTTCATTCTTTCAGTCAATCCTTCTACTACTTCTTCTTCTTCTCCTGATTATAAGAAAGAAAAACCAAAATCTGCAAAGTCCAAGCCCAACTCATCTCTGAGTGAAACCCATGAAGGTACTGCCATTCTGGATTTGTCACAAGCACGGTTTCTTTGGCAATTATATGGCCTGTTATTTTGTTAAGTTTAGAGAGAAAAACAAGTCATGTAATTTATTGCTTTCTTTGTTTCCCTTATTAAGATTGTGTAGCATGTGGTTATATATCCAATTACTTTCTCTGCTTAATTTCAATTGTTGTTATTATCATAAGCAGTTGTAAAAGTGTCATGAATCCTGTGAAAAATCTTTTTATGACAATAGATGTGTCAGAGCTCCAAAGAGATTGTCTCATTGTTCCAGATTACGAGGGCTGGAAAACGAGGACGGAGAGGACTCAGATGAAGGGCAGTAGCTACTCTGCTCTGGGGAAAACCTCTGGGAATCTGCTGAGCAGAGCTCCCGCTGTCCAGCCTGTCCACGGCAGGGTGGACTGGACGTCCAAATACGGTGGAAATCGTTAGTTCAGCCAGGGTGGTTCAACCGCCTTTCAGGCTGTCTTATCTTGAAGTGCACATTTTATAAAAAAAAATAAAAAAATAAAAAACCACATGCTAACTGATGTAGGTTAGAGGTCCCCAAATGTTTGAGCAGGCACCCAGCAGGCATGCAAAAGTGTCTCTTACTGTATTTAATAGCATTTTTTAATGTTACAAAGCGCTTCACTACAAAATTTTTAAGGAGAAATAGGTAATTTTCAAAATAAAGTTGAATTTCTTTTACACTATAAATCCAAATAAAATATAGGCTCAAGTGCTTCTGGTTTAAAAACTAATAATACAACAGGTAACACTCACAAACACAGGGAATCTCTGATAAAGATTTCATGATGTTTCATGACACAATGATGATCAGGTTGTTTTTTTTTTGCTCAAGTGAAAGTAACTTGCACTCTTATCTTTTAATGGAGTTAACATGAAAGTTTAACTAAAAGTGTGCATTTTCAGAAATCTTTGCCATGCTGACCTTGCAAACTACAGATGCAGTGTGAGCGAATTGTATTGATAGCATTGGATATTCTGCCAGTGATTAATCAATTGCATACTGTTGCTATCTGTTTTTTTAATATATTTGAACTTTAACCGTCCAAGAAATTTTTTTCATTAGTACAACCGGTGGCTGTGGCTCAGTTGTTTAAGAGGGCATCTCTCCAATCGTAGGATTGGTGGTCAATTATCCGCTCCTCCTGTCCGCATGCCAAAGTGTCCTTGGGCAAGACACTGAACCCCCAGTTGCTCCTGACAGTCTGGTTGGCGCCTTGCATGGCAACACTGCTGCCACAGGGGAGTGTGAATAGGTGACAGTGTCAAGAATTTTGAAACTGCGTGGTGATGAAAGAGCTGTATATGTGGAGAATATTTAATAAGCAGGTCGACAGTTCATTTCATACTGCGTTGCTCTGCTTTTATTAACTGAATGTAGCTGCCTCATTGATACAATGTTACTTTTTGTTACTTTTTATTTTGGATAATTATTTTAATTTTTTTATGGCATGTCGTAAGAAAGGTGCAGACATTTTGTTGTAAGCACCAAGTGTTTTGTAAAAAAAAAAAAAGTTTTCACAAATAAAGGTAAAAAGTTTTGTTTTGTAAAAAGAAACAGCCAGTCTGAATATACAAACATGTTCTATTGAAAGTCACAGACACTGTCTTTGTTTATTTAACAAAATGAGTCATGAAAAGATATTTTGTCAGGCTGCTTGTACACAGAAGAGGCTGCTTTCACAAAAGAAATCTTCATACCATCAGGACGTTCGAGGTTTATAGAGCAGCGTCACACTAAGCTTTGTCAACATCAGTAGACTGAAATGAGAAGACAATATTGGACTTCATTCACTGGGCATTAAATAAATCCATTATTGAATAATGTTATTTATGACACTGATTCGACCGATAGACATTTATGAAATGTTACCTTGCTCCAGCCATCAAGCCAGCTGGCATGAACTTCCTGGATCCGTAGAAACGCTTTCCCATGACGGAGGCCAGGGCACCTGAAGTAACTAGAAGATACCATTGAAAATAAATTGAGTCAACAGGAGCAGGACTATAAATGTTCTACACACTACTGTTTACCAACCTAGGGACACCCAAACATCATTGGGGTCGTTGGAGATTCGATGGGCGCCATAGCCAGCCATACCACCAAAGAGGAGCCCGGCAGCAAGGGAGGGGACGCTGCCTGAGAAAAACACAGAATAAAACCCCCCACCTGCACGGGCCTGTGTTGCCATATTAAGTCATTGTTGTTCATAAGAATTCTTTTTTTTTTTTTTCAACCCATGCCAAATTTGTAAGTTTTGGAGATAAGAGGACCTTAGATGCGCCAGAAAGTCATTCAAGCAAATATCTGCCTTGCTTAAATGAGTAATGGATTTTTTTTCATACTTACCTGCTTTGACGTAACCAATGACCCCCCCGGTGGCGACCAGGCCAGCGTACGCATAACCCACAAAGTCCACAGACATGTTCCCCCGCTGCGACAAAGAGTCCCGTGAGTTCACAGCATCAGCGGGTACGCGATTCGTGCACGACAGACAGCACACCATTTACCGGTAGAGAAGTACTCGAATGGCTTTTCCAAAGGCTGCGATGCGGGCGAGCTATAACAGAGGAGTTCAATCACCAGAAAATACAGAAACATGGTAGAAATCCTGCTCCCACGCCTGTCAACGCGATGACATTGTGGCACCACAGATGAGCAGCCTGTTGTCTGGCTCGACAGATAAGACATTGTCTTTCACTTTCCAAGATAAGGCATGACAGTTTGGCCGAGCCCTAGCATGTGTTCGAACTATCATCTTTCTTTGACGATGGTTCTCTTCTAGCACAATTTTCCGAACAAATATAAGCGATTACTTCAATTGCATAATAGGGTTAGCCAAAAGTTACGAGTATACGAGTCCAATAAAGCCACAAATACCTGCAACCTTGCGCCTACAGTCTGTCCTCCTGTCTTGCAACAGCAGCGTGTGTCCTTCCGGGCAATAATAATCGGTACACAAATCACGTGTCGAAGCGCCCGACGGGAATTGTAGTTTTTAATCAGCGATGCGGCCATCAGACATTTAAATGGCATATTTAATTTCCGATTAAGTATGTATTATTCTCATTTGCTTTCACACGCCGTTGAAGCGGTGGGGTTAGTTTTCGCAAGTGTTATTGAAATATTGAGTCGTTCATTTACTTTTTAAATCGTTGTTTTTAATTTTCGGGTCCGTTTGTGTCGCCAAATTGAATAGGCTGGCAACATTATCTCAAACACTAATAAGTGTTGACACAGGGTGAAAACGAACTGCAGTCATCAGTTTACCGAGGGCCTCGGCTCGATTACAAGCCAGCGTGGGAACTGCTATTTTTTTTATTACCACGAGATGGCACCAAATGATAAGTTAATGTGGTCTTTGAGGCGCTACGTCACGTCAGAAAGTTGCCTAGGTTGTGTAGCGATGTACATTTTAAGTAAAAAGGGGGGAGATGTCATGCAGGAAAATTAACTTTCTCCACATCTGATTTTAGCGTGTGTTTTGGAAAGAGCAAAAGTTTAGTTTAGGATGAAGATATAGGTGGAAATTGGTCGTCAAGTTAGTTTTATTGAGAATGATGAAGTCAGTGATATCATTTCAGTTAAGTTTGAAAATATGTATTTCATATTTGAGAACTTTAAAAAAATTGACTAGTCTCACACTTCTGATTTAAGTCTCTCGACACATCCCCAGAACGCCCTTACCCTTCTTTGGTCGCTAGATGACGCCAGAATACCATTTGGCGATCGCGGGAGCTGCATCCCACCGAAAGGCCACGAAACACAAATTTGATGAATTTCACTTAAAGAATATATTTATTTTCAGGAAGACCGGGGGGCAGCAGGAGCGAAGCAGAGTCCGGTATCTTGCACCCCCCCACCCCCCCACCCCACACACACATACACCACCAACACCAACACCAAACTTGTGGGCTGAAGGACGGATTACCCGTCGCAAGGATTAAATATTTAAAAAGAGAATAGTTTAAGGGAGACCAGGCGGGGGGAAATCGCGCTGAAACCGTTCAGGCAGTGTGAGTTTATTTACAGTGGAGGATGTCAATGTCGCCCGCGCACAAACATACACGCACACGCGCGCGCTGCAACTATTGCTGTTGACGCGACGCATTCGTTGGTTTGTTTTTTATTAACGTGGGCCCGAGGTGCGGCCGTTGCACGCGCTTGTTGCGCAGCGTGCGGTTGCAGGAAGTTGGCCGGTGCCGGAGGGACGACGCAGCGGAAGTGGTTGAGAACAAGCCCTAAACAAATAGGCAGGAAAGCGACTCTCTGAGAGACCAGTACCCCATCTGAGAGACCAGGATCCTGTCTGAGAACTCCTCGCTGTCTGACGCGCCGGTTTTTTTTGTTTGTCGTTTTTTTAAAACTCACTCCTCCCTTTGCTGGCAGAGCCGCAAACAATATTTCTGACCCCCCCCCCCCCCCCCCCCCCCCCCCCCCCCCCCCCCCCTTCCCCCCGCCCGCCCCCCCCCCTTTCCCCCCCCC